>CAUJNA010001247.1:364267-641710 GCA_963377175.1 Effrenium voratum | reverse complement strand
TGCGTGTGCGTGTGCGTGTGCGTGTGCGTGTGCGTGTGCGTGTGCGTGTGCGTGTGCGTGTGCGTGTGCGTGAGCGTGTGCGTGTGCGTGTGCGTGTGCGTGTGCGTGTGCGAGTGCGTGTGCGTGTGCGTGTGCGTGTGCGTGTGCGTGTGCGTGTGCGTGTGCGTGTGCGTGTGCGTGTGCGTGTGCGTGCGCGTGCGCGTGCGCGTGCTCTGCGCGTGCTCGTGCGCGTGCGCGTGCGCGTGCGCGTGCGCGTGCGCGTGCGCGTGTGCGTGTGCGTGTGCGTGTGCGTGTGCGTGGGGGTGTGGTTGTGGGTGTGGGTGTGGGTGTGTGTGTGTGTGCGCGTGCGCGTGCTCTGCGCGTGCTCGTGCGCGTGCGCGTGCGCGTGCGCGTGCGCGTGCGCGTGCGCGTGCGCGTGTGCGTGTGCGTGTGCGTGTGCGTGTGCGTGGGGGTGTGGTTGTGGGTGTGGGTGTGGGTGTGTGTGTGTGTGTGCGTGTGCGTGTGCGTGTGCGTGTGCGTGTGCGTGTGTGTGTGCGTGTGTTGTTGGTGTGGGTGTGGGTGTTGGAGTTTGTGTGTGTGGGTGGGTGTGCATGCGCGTGTGGGCGTGGGTGTGGGTGTGGGTGTGTGTGTGTGGGTGTGGGTGTGTGTGTGTGTGGGTGTGAATGTGCGTGTGGGCGTGGGTGTGTGTGTGTGTGTGTGCGTGTGGGTGTGGGTGTGTGTCTGTGGGTGTGCATGCGCGTGTGGGCGTGGGTGTGGGTGTGGGTGTGCGTGTGCGTGTGGGTGTGGGTGTGTGTGTGTAGGTGTGCATGTGCGTGTGGGCGTGGGTGTGGGTGTGTGTGTGTGTGTGCGTGTGGCTGTGGGTGTGTGTGTGCGTGTGGGTGTGCATGTGCGTGTGCGTGTGCGTGTGGGTGTGGGTGTGTGTGTGTGTGTGGGTGTGAATGTGCGTGTGGGCGTGGGTGTGGGTGTGTGTGTGTGTGCGTGTGGGTGTGGGTGTGTGTGTGTGTGCGTGTGCGTGTGCATGTGTGTGGAGGTATTGGTGTGGGTGCGCGTGTGCGTGTGCCTGTGCGTGTGGGTGTGGGTGTGTGTGTGTGGGTGTGGGTGTGCATGTGGGTAAGGGTGTGTGTGTGTGTGTGCGTGCGCGTGTGCGTGTGCGTGTGCGTGTGCGGGTGTGTGGGTGTGTGTGGGTGTGTGGGTGTGTGGGTGTGTGGGTGTGTGGGTGTGTGGGTGTGTGGGTGTGTGGGTGTGTGGGTGTGTGGGTGTGTGGGTGTGTGGGTGTGTGGGTGTGTGGGTGTGTGGGTGTGTGGGTGTGTGGGTGTGTGGGTGTGTGGGTGTGTGGGTGTGTGGGTGTGTGGGTGTGTGGGTGTGTGGTGTGTGTGTGTGGGTGTGGTGTGTGGGTGTGTGTGGGTGTGTGTGTGGGGTGTGTGGGTGGTGTGTGTGTGGGTGTGTGTTGGTGTGTGTGGGTGTGTGTGTGTGTGTGTGGCGTGCGCGTGCGCGTGCGCGTGCGCGTGCGTGTGCGTGGGCGTGGGCGTGGGCGTGGGCGTGGGCGTGGGCGTGGGCGTGGGCGTGGGCGTGGGCGTGGGCGTGTGCGAGTGGGTTTGTGGGTTTGCGGGTTTGTGGGTTTGTGGGTTTGTGGGTTTGTGGGTTTGTGGGTTTGCGGGTTTGTGTGTGTGTGTGCGCAATCCTGTTTCAACTCCATGCGCGTGCGCGTGCGCGTGCGCGTGCGCGTGCGTGTGGGCGTGGGCGTGGGCGTGGGCGTGGGCGTGGGCGTGGGCGTGGGCGTGGGCGTGGGCGTGGGCGTGGGCGTGTGTGTGTGTGTGTGTGTGGGTTTGTGGGTTTGTGGGTTTGTGGGTTTGTGGGTTTGTGGGTTTGTGGGTTTGTGGGTTTGTGGGTTTGTGGGTTTGTGTGTGTGTGTGCCAATCCTGTTTCAACTCCATTTGGTAACCAGGTCTTTGGGGTCAAATGTGGCTCCGACTGGGTTGGACAGCTCCGGGCTGCCGGGGATGGCACCTGTGATGACTTTGGCTTGAGCAAATGAGTCTGTTTTCATGGGACCCCAAAATGGCAGTTGTCCTTTCAGTGTAAAGAAGGGTTCCCCTCAACAGAACGAACATACCCTGCCTGACCCACCCCCACTTCGAGGGTCGTCGAGGAGCGCGGCGCGCGCCCAGGCACACCTTCCTGCGAGTAGCCCTCCACCGACATTTGTGGGGTCCGGCCCAGGAAGTCGCGGCACGCTTTCACGATGTCCTGTTCAGAAACTTGCATAGATGTCCCTTTGGGACGGTAGACGACCATTGCAAATTGTGAAATAAACGGGTAAACCAGGGCCATCTATTTTCTACCCAAACAACCCAAGAAGGACACCTATGCGGGACAAAACGTTGCCCTTCTACATGAGATTGATTCACACCAAGTCTGGCTGAAACCTCTCTCTAAGCTGGGTCCACCAACCAAACCACGCCCATGGTCCTTACTGTGCTGTTCAAAATGGAGTGTTGGCGAATCAATTTTTCATGATGCCCTAAAGAGAAACCACTACAAGGGGGGCCAAATCCTTGCATGACCCGAGTTAAGGATTGAGGATTGCCTTTCTTTGGGGAGTCAAAGCCCATATCCTACTTGACATGACAACATGACCCCGAACTGAACCATCCAACTGTTGGTTTCCTTCTTGGGATACACAGGTTGATTCCCAAAAGCCTTGAAGTTGACTGAGAGTCAGCAAGCAAATGAATGTGCAACAGGAAGCAGTGGGGTCTACCAACAAAACTCTTACTTGTTAGGTCTGGTTTTTTTTAAAAGAACGATCACATTGTTCAAAGAAGTGCTGTCTTGCAGTTCAGTCTTCTTTTTGTTCAGAAGAAACCAGCCTCCCCTAGACGGCTCAAACAGGAGAATCCCTTCGTTCCTTTGCTGCATCAATATAGCTTAAGCCTTTGGGTCATTCAGTCGCAAACACCAAAGAAACACCCCCATATAAATCAATAGGGGTTTGATCCTGTGTTGACATTGCCAAAACCAGGGCTTGCACATGACATGCATGTCCATCCTGTAGCAAGGTAGCCGGCGGCATGGATTTGAAGGATCATTGTAACCAAGAATAGATCAAGTGCTGTTGAAGGGAACTTAGCAAATACAAAACGAGTACCAAACAGGGAGAAACGCAAGAAAGAGAGTGCTCTGTCCTCCCCGGCCGCTCTGCATGTCTCTACCGCATCGCACTGCGGGTCAATGATGCCTGGGTGCATTTCTGTTCCAAAAGGGCCGCAGTGATACCAAGGCCCAAGAAATGCGCCCGGTGTCAGCCTTGGAATCACAGAAGTCCAGCAATGTTGACAACTATGGCAAGGAGACAGGGCCCTTTCTTTTTCCACCTTCCCACGGTGAAAGCCGACCGAGCGGCCGATCATCTTGCGGTGGGGATGGGCAACCGCCAGGTAATGCGACAGCAAGAGATTGCAGCCAAGCCGATTCAGCCTCGGCAAAGTTGACTTAAACACATACCTTCAAAAATAAGCGCTGTTTGAAAGAGAAGGGAACCGGCCGCAACAAAAGAGCCGACCTCAAAAAGGAAAACAAGAAGAAGAAGAAGAAGCAAAGAAACACTGTGCCAAGAAGCAGGAAATTGTCCAGAAACTTGTTTGAGAAATCATCAAAATCCTCTTCTCCGCGAAGCTGCCGAAGCTTCTGCATAGCCTGGGTGCGGATTGGCCTGGACATTTTTAGAGGCAGCACCCAAGTGCTTCTGCCCAGCCTGTTCCAAAACTGGAACCAAAACCTACAGCGTCATATTTGGGCAGGTCTTCGACACACCAACAAGTATTACTTTCTGCAAGTAGGGAAGCAATCATAGTCAAAAAATTGCAAAGTTGAACTCAGGACCATATGGGTGGGCATCAGAAATACATGTGGCTTTATGCAAGCACCAAGCATTTTGGAGGGTGTTCCAAACAGTGACAGTGGAATTCAAATCATCAACTTCGGTTTCATCCCGACGATACTACCCCTTCTGGTCGGGAATTGCATGTGAACTTTAATAGGTATTCATGTCCAACAACCACTTTTGAAGATTTCGGGTGGGCGGTCTTCAGGATTAGTCAGTGAACATTACAGGCGCGGCTGCTTCCTCATACAAGTTTTGGTGAAACAGGTTGGGGGGAGCTGGTTGGTTGCGGATCCGCAGAAATCCCCAGGGTCCCAGGAATCTACCGACGCTTTGGTTTGTTCTTACGCAAAAGCTTCTGTGCAAACAAGAAATTCTCTGGTTTTTTCCAAGTCGGGGTCTGTGCCCGAACTAAGCATCATCTAGCCAGGTTTTGATCGTGGCTCACCTCGGTGGTTCTCTCTTTTTTTCGCCAGAAATCTGGTTTGCTTTACCAAATCCCATACAGCTACCACTCTTACCAGGGTTTTTGATTGTGTCTCACCTCTACATTTGTTTCCTTTGTACTGCCAGAAAGCATCTGCACTCAATCCCATACAGGTACCAAGCCCCAATTCGCCACACGGCCGGTTCCGTTTTTCTTCTTGCCAGACATCTCGGGTGCAAGCTGCGGGGTCTCGGATTCTAATGTCTTACCGGGGCTAAGGGGCTTCGCTCTGTGCATCTGAGAGGCTCTGGTCATGAGGGGCACCATGTTGTCCTGTCGCTTCAGCACTTTCTGCACGGCCCCCTGGAACTTCACCGGATCCTTGGGATCCGCCTTGAGCATGTACGAGAAGGACGCCTCAGCTCAAACACCTTGATTTGCATTGGGGGGGAGGGCCTGGGAAAAAAATCGCGATGGGATGGAAAACCAGGAGAAACCAAGGGGAAGCCGAAGGACAGCCAAAGGGAAGCCGACGGACGACCCAAGAGACAAACCGAAGGAGAACCGAAAGAGGAAAGAAGGAGAACTGAAAAACAAAACGCAGGAACATCGGGAAATGTCCGGCTACCTTCCTGTAGGAAATCCTGGCTTGCAAGTTTCTGAGAAAAGACAATCCCAAGGGTATGTGTCAGAATAGGGAAGATCGTATGCATTCAATTCTGGGGCGGCTTGGGGGAAAGCGGAAAGCATCTTGGATAGGAATAGTCGAGGACTGAATTCGCCAGGGCGCCATGTGCTTCAAATGTGCCTCCGTCAGCTCCGGGATCTCCTGCCATTCCTGAACCTGGAGAAAAATGCCAAACGCGGCGATGATCAAAACGGATTCCTTGAATCATTGGATATCAAAACCTGCAAAAACCAACCATGTATGTATATGCATGCATCTATGCATCTATGCATGTATGCATGTGTATGTGTATGTGAATGTAATTGTACATGTAAGGGTATGTGTATGTGCATGTGTGTGTATATGTATGTGTATATATATGTATATGTATGTATGTATGTATGTACATGTATGTACATGTATGTATATGTATGTGCATATGCATATGTAAATGTATGTATATGTATATGTATATGTATATGTATATGTATATGTATATGTATATGTATATGTATATGTATATGCGCCCAGACACTCATGACCCACCTGAAGGTCAAGCACCAAGGATTCACTGGCATTATCAAATCTATTATTTGTGGTCATGCTTCATCATGGCTCGTGTCAGACTAATGTATTCTTACTAATATGATAGTTGGTTGAACAAATATCAGCATAACACTTATATTTCAATACATCGTGTTTATTCGTGTTATGCTTACAACTATGACAGCATGTGAACCATGTATCCATATGTTTCAACAGCTAAACTGATTGGTCTGCGTACTTCTCTCCTTCTCGCTACAATTAACTCATGTACTAACTAAAGGCAATTAACATCATGTGCGCTTAGTCAATGTTATCTTTATTTCTTCCAAGACAAACATGTGATCCATCAATAATCATACACTGTGATTATTACTTGGATATGTTAAACCTGATGCACAGGGCTTTGCATATGTAATATGTGTACGATCAAGCAATCTTAATCTTCAACTCTTAGGGAGCTCGTCATGCTCTGCCACGGTCTTGGAAATTGCGAGGGTCCCTTTCAAATTCACCATAGAAAGGGTTCCTTACAAGATGTATTCCAAGACCACCTGCATTGCAAGGGAATCCTCCAAATTAGCTTGTTAAAAGAGGTGCTTTACCTCCATGTCCGTAGGCTACTGGATAGTTTCAACGAATCGTCTCTGGACATGGTTGTGGAAAATATGCCTTCCGTGATACCAATACTCCCTAGGCATCACAGAAAGTGGCCTTTCAAGAAAACACAAACGCACACACGCACACACGCGCACACACACACACACGCGCATCCAGTCGCCTTCCTTCTTTGACCAAAATGCTCTCAGCAAAGCTGAACCGTATCACGGGATCCCACCTGCTGGATCCAGCGGATCCGCTCGGCAAAGCGAATGGGGATCTCCTCCTTGGCGAGCTCGTGACCGCCAAAATGCTTATATATATATATATATATTCATGTATCTAAAACATGTGTTTTGTATATAGCTTTGCCCATTTAAAGAAAAATGGTTGTTTCTTGCCACGCTTCTACAAGAGTCAAGGCTTTAAAAGATTTCTGGGCAATCTTGAATCCCAAAGCACGGAGACAATACAATGTTGGCAGGTTTTGGGATGGGGGGAGCATATACATATCTATATATATATATATATATAAATGAGGGCCGAATCCCCAATCCCAACGGGGCGTTTGTGCCATGGCTACTCGAACAAGGAAGAACCCAAGCAAACAAGGAAATTGGGATCTTATTACTAAGACCCCTGCCCCACCCAGCAGCGGCTTCAACCCTGATGACATGATCCTGACAGCGCTTTTTCTTGAGCCTGAGCCAAAGGATCAACATCAAGTTGGTCAACCCCTTGCAAACTCCTGCCACTTGCACATGCGATGACTGCAAAGAAGCAGTCACCAAATCGCCGGCATGGCCATATACTTCGTACTTCACCCCCCCCTCGTGGCCGCGCAATCCCACCTCCCCACTTCGCCGAATCGAACTCGGGTCGTGCAGCTCAGCGGCAACTAGGAACTCCGCTAGGTTTCCTGCCACAAGGGGTGTGACGGGAGGGGTTCCCCCTTCCCCATAGAAATCCTTTGGAAACCATCAAACACCCTGCGTTTTGCAAAGAGCTAGTTGAGGAGAAGTATGAAGTTGAAAAGAAAGGGTAATCAAGCCCTCGAAAAAAGAATGAATCACTGCGCACCCTTTGGACATGTGCGTATAAAACAGCACAGAGGCACAACACGCAAACACAAGTACACACAAAATACAGAGTAGCGCAAGAAATCACACGACGAGCAAAGAACCAGGCAAACAAAAAGAAAAATCAAATAGGCCAACAAGCAAACAGACAGACAAACAGACAAACCAGACAAACAAATATACAAACAAACAAGCAGGCAAACAAACAAACAAACAAGCAAGCAAGCAAGCAAGCAAGCAAGCAAACAAACCAACAAAAAATGAACAGACAAACAAACAGACCTACAGACAGGCAGTCGAGCAAAAAACAAATAGGTAATAAACAATCAAATAAGAAAGAAAGTTTACAAGCAGGCAAACACGATACCAACAAATCAAGAAAACACAAAACAACAAACTGACAAACAAGCCAACAGGGAAACACGCGAAGAAAGAAACAAATAAACTCACTGACAAACGAACGGACGAAACAAACAAACAAACAAACAAACAAACAAACAAACAAGAAAATACACAAGCAAACAAATAAACAAACAACAAACAACCAAACAAACAAACAAAACGACCGGCAAACAGACACACAGACAAAGACAACGACAAACAGACACAAAACAATCAAGCAAGCAAGCAAGCAAGCAAACAAACAAACAAACAAACAGACAAACAAACAAACAAACGAACAAACGAACAACAAGCACACAACCAAAAAGACAAGCAAGAAACTAACCAAGAAAGCAAGCAAGCGAGCAAGCAAGCAAGCAAGCAAGCAAGCAAGCAAGCAGGCAGGCAGGCAGGCAGGCAGGCAGGCAAGCAGGCAGGCAGGCAAGCAAACAAGTAAAAACCCAAACAAGCAAGCAAGCACGCACGCAAACAGACAAACAAACAAACAAACAAACAAACAACAAGCACACAACCAAAAAGACAAGCAAGAAACTAACCAAGAAAGCAAGCAAGCGAGCAAGCAAGCAAGCAAGCAGGCAGGCAGGCAGGCAGGCAGGCAAGCAGGCAGGCAGGCAAGCAAACAAGCAAAAACCCAAACAAGCAAGCAAGCACGCACGCAAACAGACAAACAAACAAACGAAGAAAGAAAACCAACCAACCAACCAACCAACAAACCAACCAACAAACCAACCAGCCAACCAACCAACCAACCAGCCAACCAACAAACCAACCAACAAACCAACCAACCAACCAAACAACCAACCAACCAACCAAACAACCAACAACCAACCAACCAACAAACAAACAAACAAACAAGCAAAAATGCAAACATGCAAAATCAGCCAAACAAGCAAGAAATAAACAATTGTTCAGAAACCAAGCAACCAACCAAGGAACCAAGCAGCCAAGCAACCAAGCAGCCAAGGAACCAAGCTGCCAAGCAACCAAGCAGCCAAGGAACCAAGCTGCCAAGCAACCAAGGAACCAAGCTGCCAAGCAACCAAGCAGCCAAGGAACCAAGCTGCCAAGCAACCAAGCAGCCAAGCAACCAAGCTGCCAAGCAACCAAGCAGCCAAGCAACCAAGCAAGCAGGCAGGCAGGCAAGCAAGCAGCCAAGGAACCAAGCAACCAAGCAAGCAGGCAGGCAGCCAAGCAACCAAGCAAGCAGGCAGGCAGGCAAGCAAGCAGCCAAGGAACCAAGCAACCAAGCAAGCAGGCAGGCAGGCAAGCAGGCAAGCAAGAAGGCAGGCAAGCAAACACTCGCATGATAGAATTCATGGACGGGATATTGCTGCCTAGCGGCCACTGGGAGCTGCATAATTGGGCGGCTCTAGGTTCAAGGTTTAGGGGCCACTATCCGGGTGTTATTTTTATATCAGGTACGCTGCCCCAGAAACCTATTCAAGTTCTAAAGGTCGAACCCAAGGTTACGCACAAGCCGGCAAGGTACCCCCACTTACGAGACATGGTTATCCCGTCAAGTTCTCCCCAAACTGGAAGCCATCTAGGCAGGAAATGTTGACCCCTTCATAAACCTGCAAAAGCAAACACCGGAGTCCCGAAGGAAGCCGCGAAAGGGCTACTTCACAGCCTCCAGCTTACTTGTGGACTCGCCCAAAGCGGGAAGCTGTTTTGAGTCTTGAGTGTTGCCGCCCATTTGGAGACACACTTCTTATCGGAATCTCCTGTTGACATCATCTACATTACCGGGATTCCTCAAGAGAGCCTCTTTATTTGTGCGAGATTGCGTGACATCAGCTCTGAAACATCCGCGCCTGGCTGCGCAAACTCGTGCAGCCAGCTATGCATGCTCACCGGATTCGGCTTCATGGCGGCGAACCTGCGCGAAGTTCAGCGTTTCAAATGAGCCACGAGCCAAATTACTTGTTTCCCCAAAAAGGACATGACATGGGCTTCCTGTTTTTGAGGGCACCACATGCCGCCGGTGGGCCTGTCTTTCCCAAACTAGCAAAGGACTACCAACAAGTGTGTTGAACTGGACTTCTTTCAGGAAAAACCTGAAACTCTGAGACTGCTTGCATTCGTGGAGAAACCTGTTTTCGGACGGATGACGTACGCCAAAATTCAGAAATGATGTGATTGAAAAGGGAACTGACGCCCAAGAGCGTAGCCGAAGCGGGAAAATGTACACATGACGATCAACACCTCACTAAGTTGGCATGAGCCCTTGCCTGAGGGATTCCCTCAAGCTAACGCAAGCAATCCGACGTTACAGACGTTCCTCAATTCTTTCGAGATAGTCAAAATAATGGGCACCCTACTTTTAGTAAAAAACACTCTTGAAGGGGAACACCCCCTATTAATGGGATGGGTTGATTCTTGAAACCCATAGACCTGTCAAGTGCTGGGGTATCGCGAAACAGCCTCGAGAGGCGCTAAACAGCACATCGATCGAGAAGGAAAAGCCGCCTTGTTCGGATTGACAAACCCAAAAACCCTTTCCTCATGGCGGGCTCGCTTGTTTGTGTTATCTTTTCGTCAACCAAGGGGAAAAGTGGCCCGATTGTTTGGTTTTTTGCGGCCCGGAGGCCATCAAAACGGGGGGTGGGGGGGCCAAAGCTTCCAAGCGCGGGACACGTGCCTTTCCACCGATGAACAGTGGCGACAGTTCCTGGCCCGATTTGACTCGGTGTGACTTGCAGATTTTCCGGGTTAAATCCCCAAAGGGCCTGACCAAAGTGTCCCGAAATCCGGCACCGGGAGTGCACACCATCCCTGTGTGACCAAAACTCAAACAAGCCATGGCCGAATCGGACTTCTTGACTCCTGAAGATGGCCAATGTGGCTAGGAGGCTATCCCTAAATTATGTCCGGGCTATGAATTTGGGTCCAGGGACCCACATTGCATGCCAATTTCTTTGGGCAGGACATGTTCACAGTTTTCCTGTCCCTGAATCCAAACACCTGTAGAACTACTGCTGGGAGGTAGGCCAAAAGAAAACAACCCCATTCTCTGACTTTACTTCACTCTTTGGGCTGCGGTCCAAATCGGCCTGTTGCTAGCGTCAAACCTCGGGCTCAAGCTGCAAGATAGCCGTTTTCGCAGCGTGACAGGCTGCGATCCAATATATGAATATACATGTGTGAATATACATGTGGAACCCCTATAGAACTGCAAAACTATACATATATATATAGATAGATATAATATATATTTATCTATCTATCCATCTATCCATCTATCTACCTATCGATCTATCTATCTATCTATCTATCTATCTATCTATCTGTATATATATATATAATCATATGTGTATATATATATGTATATATATATATATATGTATAAGGCTTCACTCACGAAAACAAGCCCATACATGTATGACTTGTTTGGTTGCTTTATCTTTAATATACGCTGTTGGAGCTGGAATTACCACGGCTGCGGCACCAGACTTCCCCTCCAATTCATACTCACCAAGGGGTTTCAAAATATATTCGTTAAAATTGCAAGACAGGGATGCCTGGTACTGTTTCTTCTTGCCACCTCCCTGTGTCAGGATTGGGCAATTTGCGCGCTTTTAGACCCGCTTGAATGCTCCCAAGTTCTTTGCTGTTGCTTTGAGGTAGATAAACCTGGCGTCGGAATAGTTGGACCCAGCAACGCGGGACATGCCAGGACGGTCAGAAGTAAGGCTGCATTTTGGCATCTCTCTTACGAGGGCTTTTCGGCCGCGGCATCCAAAAACAGGACGCAACATATCTTTTTGTGAGCCTCCATTTGGAAATGGCTCTCCCATCACCCCTGTGAGGCAGCCTTCCCAATGACCAATGTCTCCAAAAGTGGTGATGTGGCTCCCTGTTGCAGAAGTCCTGGTAGCCGTAGAGTCACAATCCAAACAAAATCCTCAAACTCCAGGGACAACTTGGAAGGCGCTATGTTCGGTCCACGAGGTACAAAGAAAACCGTCCGGTGAAAGAAACCAAAGGACACTTGCACGTTGGTCATTTGTTCGCTCACGGCCCAAGGAAACCGGCCAATCCTCAGGCCAAACTTGCGATTCTACCCCAAGCATGGAAGCTGAAAACAGGAGCGGTTTGGAAGACGGCTTTCCTTTGAAGGAACCTCCATGTCCACGTCCAGCACGTTGGAAAGAAGGTACCTATTTCGCCCCTTTATCTCTGACGCTTTTCGGGCGTGCACGCACAGCTATTTCGCCCCTTTAAAATGTATATATATATATATTATAAATAAATAAGTAAATTAATTAATTAATTAATTAATCAATTAATTAAAACAAAGGAAAACTTTTTGGGAACCCTTGAAGCCTCGTCACATTTTCGCGCCTCCATCTGGATCGAATGGGGGCAGCAAGCCTAGCGCTAGGCGTGTAACCAGGACGCGAGAAAGCCAGTGCAAGGAGTACGGGACATGTTCGAGGGATGGGCCAACCTCCAACATGTTACCTGTACCTTCCAACTCCAACGAAGTGGACGATCCTTTGGGGCAAACCCCAAAAGGAAAAACGTCTTCCAAAACAAACTTTTTTCAGCTTGCATGTTGGAGCGAGTGCATTGTTGAAACCTGCCTTTTGGGAAACCTCAAGCAGGAACTAATATATGGTTTGTTACATGATAAGTCACTATTGCTTAAGCACTCACCTTTAGCTTTTGAATTTCCCGGTTTGCTGCCTTTCTTGGGGGATTCACCCCACTCTTCTTGCAACAAAACCCCTCCAAACGGTCGGCTTCCAAAGCAGGTTGCAACCCAAATTCGAAGATGGAACTGTGGAGAAAGGGACACTCTTGTTTACTGCAATTTACCTGCTTGTGTGGCTGGATGTGATTACAATGACCCGTGTGATTGACCCCAAATTCAACTTGGCACAAAACAGTGAAGGGACCCTTCCAAAATGGGGTGCACCCCCGCATTCATCAACCAGAGGTTGATAATGCCACTCTGCCACCATTGACCGAGTTGAACCGTGCTCACTGAAATTTATGTCTGCTTCCAATAATAGTTGACCACCTGAAACTGGTTGGTGTCCTTTTAGCATCACGTTCAACACTATCCAGGGGTTCCAGAGTTTTTTGCCACCTCATGTCGTGGTCCGACTGGACGTTGCCCATGCCCATTTGCTTCACTTTGGACAGTTGAGAGCCCAACAAAACGCAAGGAACCCGCCGACCCACTTTCTACCCTTCAAGGCTCGGAGCACCAAGTGAAAAAAGCCGGCTTACTGGAAATTGGCAAGAAAGGGTTGGGGTATCCATGCACACAACAAAACAGGGCTCAATGTTTAGGATTGGGCTGAAAGCGCAATCTATGTACACAAAAAGATTGGCGAGTTATTTGATCTTCAGCTTGGCAACAACTTCTTAACACTACCGTGAATGTGTTCGTCCTCGCCGCGCGAATGGGCCGTTGCACGTTTGGGCGTTCCCACTTAGTCAGTGGCTAGTATCCGAAGAGCCTATAACTCATGTACAGTCTCCCAAGTGGAGTCGTGGAGCAAGCCCTACAAGCGGGTTGTGACAGCCACCCAGCTCATCATCCAAACCCAAGCACCAAGAAAACAGCTCACACGCACACACTGGTGCACCATTCACTCCGGACAATCTCGGGTAGCTCGGGTGCCAGATTCTTGCTCAGGACGAGCGCGGGGTCGCCCCGCGCTGCTAACCCAATCGGTCGAGTGGAAAGGGGGTAACGGTAAAGCCACAAAGGCCGAGCGGTGGAAACAATGCGCATGGACGGAGCGAATTACGCTTGCCGTAGCGGACAGACACATGGCAGGTACGTCACCAGGCGTCCCTGGTGATATCCTAGAGCGTTGTCAAGAGCTTCGCTGGGCATAGCAAACGGACACTTGGCAGGTACGTCTCAGGCCAGTTGAGCTGGGTTCAATTCAGGGGCTGCAAGCAGCATTCAACTCAGGGGCCGCAAGCGACAATCGGTTTTCAAGCCTTTCGACGAATCGATAGGTGGGCTGATCCCACCAATGCCGGGAGGTTAAACAAATAACCGGCATGAGCACGCTAGTGCGCAATTCTCTCCGGACAATCTCGGGTAGCTCGGGTAGCTCGGACAATCTCGGACACACACACAAAAAGAAAATACAGCAAGCACCAACACAAACACACACTCAAATGGTTGACAATCAACCTGAGCGGCAAGCAAAGAAGAGAGAGCAAGCAAGAAAGCAAGCAGGCAACAACAATAACTATGCCGGTTAATCAATCAACAAGCTAATGAGTCAAGTAGTGGATTTATCAATATCACATCAGCACATCGATGAGTACATCAAGCAATCACAACTTAAATCAATCAAGTCAAACGCGCAGCATGCCAAAGCAAACAAAGAAAGCCAAGCAGCCGAAATTAAATGACCAATCAACCACCACAACAAACAAGCAGGCAGGCAGGCAGGCAGGCAGGCAAACAAACACACAAACAAACCCACAGACAGACAGACAGACAGACAGACAGACAGACAGACAGACAAACAAACAAACAAACAAACAAACAAACAAATTACTTCGCTTCGAGCAATCCCCACCCTCCACACTCACGAGCTTACGACCGTGAACACGGTTGTGTGAATTCAAGCATGGTTTTCGAGTGGCTTGGGGCCTATGACTGCTCAACAAGCTTTGCATTGAGAGCCTTATCCACCTGTCTCTGTGTCAAACCCCACTTGTCTGCGAGCCGATCTCGAGAACTCAAACATCGGCTCCGTTAACAAAAGCCAAGCCCATTCCAAAAAGAAGCCCGACGGGGGACTAAACTAAGTTGCTTATTCACAACCCAAAGCAACACAAAAGCATCACCCTTTCCGAGCCTCAGGGCCACTCAAAACACGAAGGCGCCAACATGAAAAGTAAACCCAACTGTGCGCCGGGCGGGACATTAAGCAAAACCAGACTGGCGAGCTGCTCTGGAGGGCACTGGCGGGATCTACTGGCGAATACTGGCGAACCGCTCCGGCTCGATACTGGCCGGATACTCGGCAGGATCCACCGGCAAGGGATACTCAGCGGGATACTCGGCGGGATTTACTGGCGGGCTGCTCTGGTGGGATACTCGGCGGGATCCACTGGCAAGGTGCTCTGGCGGGATACTCAGCGGGATCCACTGGCGAGCTACTCTGGGATACTCAGCGGCGGAATACTCGGCGGGATCCACTGAGGCGGGATCCACTGGCGAGCTACTCTGGGATACTCAGCGGGATACTCGGCAGGATCCACCGGCAAGGGATACTCAGCGGGATACTCGGCGGGATTTACTGGTGAGCCGCTCTGGCGGGATACTCGGCAGGATCCACTGGCGAGCCGCTCTGGCGGGATACTCGGCGGGATCCACTGGCGAGCCGCTCTGGCGGGATACTCGGCGGGATCCACTGGCGAGCAGCTCTGGCGGGATACTGGGCGGGATCCACTGGCGAGCAGCTCTGGCGGGATACTCGGCGGGATCCAATGGCGAGCTGCTCTGGCAGGATACTCGGCGGACTGGCGAGCTGCTCTGGCGGGATACTGGGTGGGGGCGTGGTGTAGAAGCATCGCAAACGCGGATTCCAACATAAAGTCTAACAACCCCTTCCTGTCGGGTGGGGAACAAAGCGACACAAAACAAACAAAACAACAAAACAAAACAAAACAAAACAAAACAAAACAAACAAACAAACAAACAAACAAACAAACAAACAAACAAACAAACAACAAACAAACAAACAAACAAACAAACAAACAAACAAACAAACAAACAAAAACACACAAGCAGGCAAGCAGGCAAGCAGGCAAGCAGGCAAGCAGGCATGCAAGCAAACACGGGAAGAAAAAAGAAGAAGGAAAAAAAAGAACCAAATAAAAAAGCAAATCAACGCGCAAGCAAACAAGTATAACAAGAAAGAACGACCCAAACAAACAGCCAACCAAGACAGACAAACACACAAAAAGATATGCACAACAAGAAGGAACGCCCCTCCCACACTTAAGGCAAGGACAGCCGTGCCATGGCAAATGGCCGTAACACAGCACATCCGTGCACCGCGATTGCTCGCCCAAACAAGAAGCTGCGCTGTTTCCCAAGTCTGCATAAGATCATTGGAAGATTGCTTGGCGGTTTCCGCAAATGATGGGTGAAAAGAATCCTATGATTGCCGCCTGTGACTGCCCGTTGGGCGGGTTCTCCGCTTTGTTAAGAAAAAGCATGGCTGGAGACTCCCGAAGTATTGGCTGACCTGGGATGTGGATAAATGGATGTGTTTTGAACGGACTGCCACCTGCAATCGTCCACTTTCGAAGTCTTGCGCACCATGAAGTTAAGCTGATGCTTAAGCCACGGCGCCGCAAGCCAATCTCATGGTTGGACCAGGGAACCCCAAGGGCGGGTTGCATTTTTTGGTGGGATTTGCACCCCTGGTTCTTGTGAATAAATGTGAAGCCACCCCGGAACCCCAACCGCCATCCAGACTAGAGGGAGGCTGGCTTGCCCAAAAAGGCAGTGCTTGGCGCCCTCGAAAGGCTAATTGAAAGTCCACCATCTGGGCGAGTCGGTCTTTTTGAGGGAAACCTTTGTGGGCTTCCTCGAATTCTAGACACCCATTCCCTAACAAAACACAATTTGTCGACGGCCTCCAGCAACTAAACCGAAAACGGGTCCAACATAACAAGACCGAATCAATCAGCAATTTGAAGGCCGTCAGAGGTGCGTGCATGTCAACATAGGTACTCTAAGAATGAGGGGTGTCAGTAGTTTCCTTTTGGTGTCCCTAAGCCAACCGGTACCCTCAATGTAAGGCCAATTGAACCAGGGTATGACTGTCTAGACTAGTTTCCTGTGAGGAAATTAACAAACCCCTCCCTGGAACCTGGATGGTACTCCTATTTCAGTGCTCCAAAGACTCTGGCACAAGGGTAAACAAACATGTCCAACCCCCTTTAGGGGTTGATGGTGACACATTTGTGTTGGGAATCGGGACCGTGGTCTTGGGAACATGCGACATTGTCCCTGTTTGAGCAGGACTGGGGCCGGCACCATCACATCGGCGGGCTGGGAAACGGCACGGAGCACACGCTCCTGGGATGTGGCAGAGCATGAATGGGCTGTGGCTTTCCTGCCCTTCAAAACAAACAAAAGGGAAACCCCCAGGAAAAGTGCCAATAAGTGTTTGAGTATTGGTGTATTGTGAGTAGTGAGATCTATAAAAGTCTTTGTGATCATCCGAGTAGAAACCGGGTCTCATGGGTAAAACAGGTGCCACTCCAAGGCACGACACCCTCGGGGTAGTGGGAGCTGCTGCGAGTGGGTTACGTGCTTCACCTCAGAACATGCTCTCAGACTAAGTGAGTTCCCCTCCAGCATTCAACGTCCTGAACGTTGCATCCAAATATGAGCCCGCGTCCATGGAGGCTCGGTTTTCCCTTCCGGACCACGGGAAAGCCAGGTCAGATTCCGGTGGATTCGCCAGGTGAGGTAAGCAAAATGGAATCCAGGCACCACAAGTGGTCGCCACGCTGGCACCTGGTCCTTGCGCCGGAATCCCCAGCTCCCTTGACCCAGTCGACTGGCATGACGCAATTGGAAGGTACGCGCCCGTCCTTCAGGTCCTTCCGGCCGCGAAATGGGTCGAACATGGTCATGCGACGGAGGTCCACGGCCATGGCGTTTCTGGCACCCAAGGGAGAAACCGAAAGGTTGTCGGAGCTAACCCGGAGGGAGGATGGATTTTACACTATGCACTGGGAAAAACCAAGAAGTGGTCCCCTTTCCTTTTGGCTCCCCTTTTAAATACCATCCAAAAGGAGGAGCCATCCGCCCTGTTGAGAAACTGAAGCCTCCAAGTGGATTTTGTCCATCCACTGCAGCAACCCTTGTGTGGGGTCTAAATTCCGCATTTAGCGGAGCGTGACAAAGAAAAACAGGCTGTTCGCCATACCCCTTCGCAGGGAAAAGGGTGGGAGGGGAAGGCAATGACCCAAGTTGATACCACAGGGGTGATTTTTCTCAACCAGTTGGAGGGGCCCAACTTTGCTTTCCATGTCACTCTTGATGTGAGCTACAATCAAAAACTTGGGCAGCAGCTTCTGATACTTTACGATGGGGCTTAGGATGTCATCCCCCGCCCTCAAGTGGCAGCAGGGTCCCATCAAACAACCGAAGACCACGATGATGATCGTTTTACTTGGGAATCCTCTTGTTCAGTTTGGATTTGTTGCAGAATTTGTGCATTTATCATTTATGGCTCACTTTGCAGGGGAGTCCCTTAAAAGTGGCCCTAAGACCCTTCCACAACCATGACCCCCATGCTTTTGGAAGGTTGTTCCACCCTTTTCACCCATCGTATAGGAACCACCCATTTTCCCAGGGGATTGGCCCACCACTTGAAGAGAATGGGGCAAGCACAGCTATAATTGCGCAACCCTAAGGCCACACGAAATTGGGGGGCGTTGAGATTTGGCACTGGAACTGGTCCTCTGCATTCATTCAACTTGCCTTAATTGCATGACATATCTTTGGCGCACAACTCAAACCAAAAAGCTGTAGGAGTCCAAAATCCTTGTGGGGAGCAAAAAGTTTGTGGGAGCCCGAGAGCCAACATCCCACCTCACGACTCCCAAATCGCAGCTCAGCTCCACGCACAGTCAAGTCTCTGGCCGAGAGATCCTCACACTGGTTCCCAGGAGCATGTGCAAATTGCGGCTTCCACGCGGCTTCCATTTAACCAGCCTCAAAAAACACAGTCAGTCCCAGCTGGGCTTCGCTTTATTGGAGGCATGTCACAGATTTCACCTTGCCTCTAGGGGAACTCCCACAAGACCAGGGAGTAGTGAGTTGCTTTAAAGGGGGAAACGGATGCCCGTTTTGTGGCCAGCCCCAAAACCAAATTCCATTGCAATAGATGGCGCTTCATTTGATTGGCACTCCCGCCGAGATCCACTGCAAATGCTCACAAATGAAAATCGGTTCATTCTGGGAATCCAGGATGAACAATCCGATTAAGTGGGATCTGGATCATTGCGACAACACCCGCACACACCTACGACATCAAGATTGACATTTGGATGTCAACATGCGGATCCGACGCAACGGGACCCTTCTCTTCTCAACAGGACCCTACAATTTGCCCCTTGTCCAGTCACATCCAAAAGCCCAATCCATGTTGGACTGAAAGACGATTGAAACGCCCAAAGGAAGTATGAGGATCCAAGACCCGGATTGGGGTTTCGGGATCCCTGCCATGGGATCAAGCGCCTGAGACCGCCATGGGGGAAAGGAGCCGTGTACCAAATTTAAAGTTGGTTCTGGCCAGTTTTGGTATCCCGAAGTTTGCCCTCATCCATTTACCCGCTGCCTTTTGGCGAGATGAGTTTATACATAGCATGACTTCAGGGGTGCTTGTCAACGCTCTGCACCCTTTCTGGGGTGGTAAGGGGGAAACGGCCCCGCGTGGGCGTGGGCTACACAAACCTGTGACGAGCCTGACTGAGCACTTGGGGAGCAACCATCAAGACCGCCTGCTTGGCGTGAAATTGAGAGTGCAAGTTTGGTTGGTTCTGAATGGACAGCGAAAGGAAACCAAGCAGATTGTCCATGTAGCCGCCCCTTGTTCCTCACTTGAGGTAGAAAAACGCGTGAAATCACTGCACAAACGTGGCAGCTTTCGCTGCACAAGTCGACGCTCCCAATCCTTGGCCCGGTGAAACTGGGTGTGTTCGTTTGTGTGAGCACCGGGTCTCCAGCAATTCTTGACACGTCCAAACCCAGATTTCCCCCCCCCAAAAGGTCAGGTCCGCGGCGTCTCGAACGGCGTTTCGAAGCGCCAGGTGGCCTGCAATAGGCTTTCCCCAACCTGGCGACCAGCCAAAGTGAACGAGGGAGGTGTTCGACTGCGCTTATTCACGCCAGGCCATAGATAGTGCTTAATTCACCAAGGGGTTCAAACAAAGATTCACACCATAGGCGAGCTTTTGGAAAAATCGACGGCCCTAGTTAACGGAATAAAACCCATCTAAAGTGCCATCTCTTTCTAACCAAACTAATCCAAAACGGACACCGACACCCAAGATTCACACGTTCAAATGTGGATAAAATAATGGCTCTGTCGAGAAGACTCCTTGGCCATGGCCCCTCTGGTTACTCAAACAAAAACAAACTATCTGAAAAATCAAACAACATCCACTCCACATCAGTGTTTGGTTCCATCCGATTGGGTTTCATCTGGGTTACTTGCGTTGGCAACAATTTGTAGGCAGAATTAAGTTGTTACTGCCAACAAATGTGTATGGCGATGAATATCTTCGAAAATTTGCCTGCTGATATATTTATTGCCAATGTGTCCATTCTGAATATGGGGTTGGAGTCTTTAATTGGAGGTGCTTCATTGGGACTGGGGCTACCGGAAATTGAAGAGATGTGATGAGTCGCCAAATTTTGAGAGAGTACGCACACATTTTGAATGTTACTCACAGGGGGTGGCGATCAAGGATCAGGGGCCAATTTGCGCAGGAAACGCCACATGCAAACGGGGTTTTGCAAAGGGCAAACCCTGTAATATCTGCTGCGTACTTCAACTTAATCATTGTTGGTTGCATGGTTTGTTCGCCGGCATATTGATTCATAGGAAACTGAATCAACTGTACCGACCCGATTTAGCTTTCTCAAATCAACCTCGAAAACAAGTACCCCCAACAATGACACATCGTCAAAACAACCCCAAATCGAACTAATGTCCCCCGCCAAACAAACAAAGCAAATAATGAACTTCTTCGATACAACTTCCAAACAAAGTGTCCCAAAACATGTCATATCCTGAAATCAGCCTAAAAAAAAGGTGTCCCCAAAACCCCAAACACGGGTGTCCAGAAAAGGGCTATCCTCATCTGCGAATTCCAGAATTGTTCCACCTGAAATCAGAACTGGATCTTCAAGTACCTTCAGTTGCTTAAACAATACGAGGAGTGAAACGCGCAGTTCATTCAAACATATCATATAACAAATATAGACATATACATATATATATATATGCATGTATATATATATATATATGTCTATATGCGTGTGTTTTTGTATTCGGTGTGTCTTAAAATCTGGAAGACACCCTTGCAACATGGCCAATCTGCCTGGCCAGCTCCAGTCGTTGATCGCAGCGTGGCGCACTCCACGAGATGACCCTGGCGAAGGATCCAACCCCCAACCCCCCGCCCCACCCACTACTCCTTTTCGTATTTTGGTTTTGCTGGGAAACCAAAAGGAACACACACACAAATTGACGTGGGTTGCCGCTCCCTCCAACAAGGGGGTTCGTGTAGAAATGATGGCTTTTAGGGTCCCAAGCTAGTTTGGTGTGGGGGGATCACCTCGACTGCTGAAGGCCCGGTTTAAAGTTTTGGCCTTGGCATGGCAAACCATTTGGGTTTGTCTCAAAATGAGAGAAAAACCAAAAGGGTAGTTTTGCTTGCGGTTTCCCTTGGGCCCCAAGAAGGGTAGCCTCATTTAGCTTTGGTTGAAATGAAAAGTGAACAACGTATGGCTGAAAGAAGGTCTTAAGCTAACAGTTGACTACCAATGTCGTCCGTGAAGGGTTTTGGAAATACCAGTGTCTGCTCCCTTGTAGTTTCGCTTTGGGCCCCAACATGGGCATTTCGCATCCAAGGTGCATTTTCCAAATAAATGGGCACGCTTAAGCCTTGGCCGGCACAAAGGCTCAGATTATGCTTCATATTTAGACCAAAATATACAACATAGCTTTGGAGACTCCGAAAACAGGGCTACACTGGTCGGGGTCCAACTTGATGTTCAACCAACTCAAAAGGCGTTTACCCTGCTTCGATGGTTCCCAGCCAAGAGGATTCGGATGGTTCAAAGGTTCAAGTTTACCCAAAGTACTGTGGATGAACAAAATCCCGCACCAGTTGGTAGGCGGTTTGTCCCGTTGTTTACACGGCTTCATCTATCCCAAGTGGCGCAGGATTCCCTCCACCTACAATATGTAAAAGTATGCACTAGAATTTCTGGATTGGTGGGTTGGACCAGTTCCTTCGTCCCTCCCTGGAAATGGCGAGCGTGCTTGAGAATCGGCATCCGTCAATAAAGGATGTCTCAAAGTTTTGGGGACCCCGGAATGATTGGTCTTCTCTTGGTTTCGAGTTACAGCCAGCCACAATGGGGCAAGGGAGTTCCCAACAAAATTTACAATCCGGCACGGTGGGGCCAACTTCTGCAGCAAATCCTTCTGCCATTTGGCCTTGGTGTGCGAGTGCCAGGAGGACACGTCGTTATCGCAAAGGGGTCGAAACTGGAGGGATAAATGCGCCTTGTGCTTGACGGTGATGACGCCATGCCTGGACTGAAAGAGGAGGCCGATGCTTGCTCAGGCTGAGTGCACAAGCATCTCCCAAAGCCCACAGCGACCATCTGACATGGATAGGTCTGTGAAATCCTGAACCCCAAACAACACGTTGGCTGTTTCCTTGCAGACAAGTGAATCTGGTGAGCCGCTGAGGGATCAATATGGTGTGTCAAAATCGGGGGACCCAAAAAATCCAAATTGGCGGGGTGGCCATATCAACAACGGGCACACGGGTTGTCTATGGACTCGGCACCAGACAACATTTGGACATGCGATTTTGGCCATGCGGACGTTCCCCGACTCAGTACGGGGACTTGTGGACAAAGGCAGCACTTTCTTTGATGGGGTGTGTGTGTGTGTGCGTCTTTTCTAACCTGTCAACCAACCTCCCAAGCAAAGGCGGCGTGAGCAAAGGAAAAGGAATGGGAAACCCAAACCTGGCCCTTGCTGGAGTTTGCATTGGAATCCTGCGCTGCGTTCCCGATTCCTACATCACCCCACCATAGGAAACTCGCTTCAAACAGCACCACCAAAAGCCGAAAAGGATGTAACTGTTTCAGGATGCCATAGAGATCCCAAGGAAAGACTAAAACAAACGCTAAAACATCTCAGCCCGACCCATCACCAGGAGCGCGGCTTCACCCCTACCGTGATCGCGTCCGGGAAGATCTGGCGCTGCAACGGCTTGGCTCATGGTTGGGTTGAAAGCCGGAAGGCTGAAGGGGGGGTGGGGGATGCAGAGGTTCAATGGAAAATCCAACAGCGTCTACATCTGTCCCATGGATCCGCAGCCATTCAGGTCGCAGAGTGACCTAGCTTTGAGAACAGCTGGCTCAGCGTTCACGCACCATTCTAGTTGAAGGCATGGGTGGGTGGCTGGTTCTGCACGTTTGCCAGCTTTATGGTGAGCTCGAGAGAAATTTGCCCAGCTGCATGCTTGCAGTGTTTCCCGAGTCTGGCCCCTGCACAAACGGAAACCCCGAATCTGGCCACTGCGGTCCGTCACTAACCTTGGCAAGCTTGCTATGTCCCTCCGTGCTTTTGGGACTTGATCCTCTATTTTAATATCTACCTGCCCGAACTTGAAACCCGCCAGCCAGGCTCCAACGATGGAGCCACACCTCGGAGAATGGTTGGCTGCGAACTCAGTTGCCCAAAGGATCCAGAAATGAGCAAATTAGGGAAACCAACAGGACAGAAGGTCGACTTCAAGCAAGTGAGGTGGCATCACAACGCGGACATCGTGATGTTGGAATGCCCCCCTTGGCGCAGAGAACCGGTGCCTGCTGGATGTCCTCGGGGGTCATCGTGGTGGCGATGTCGACATCTGACCTGACGCTCTTCATGGAATTCACATGTCAACGTGTACGTTGCAGGACCGCTGGTAGTCTATGCATGCATGCATGTATGCATGTATGCATGTATGCAGGTATATGCGTGTGTGTGCAAGTGTATGCAGGTGTATGCAGGTAGCAGGTATGTCTGCATGTCTGCATGTATGCAGGTATGCAGATTTGCATGTATGCAGGTATGCAGACAAGCAGACAAGCAGGTATGCAGGTATGCATGCATGCGCGCACCGTGCATGCATATGCATGTGTGCATGTGTATGCAGGTATGCAGATAAGCAAGTATGCAGGTATGCAGATAAGCAGGTATGCAGGTATGCAGGTATGCAGATATGCATGCACGCCCGCACCGTGCATGCATATGCATGTACGCATGTGCAGGTATGCAGGTATGCGGGTATGTATGCATGTCTGCATGTACGCAGGTATGCAGATATGCATGTATGCAGGTATACAGGTATGCAGGTAAGCAGGTATGCAGGTATGTATGCAAGCCCGCACCGTGCACGCATATGCATGGATGCATCTGCAGGTATGCAGGTATGCGGGTATGCGTGAATGCGTAGATGCATGCATTTGTGTGTGCCAGTATGCATCCAGGCAAGACATGCATGCTTGCATGTATGCAGGTATGCATGCTTGTATGCAAGTATGCAGGTATGCATGCATGCCTAAATGCATGTGCGCGTGTATGTATATGTATGTATGTATGTATGTATGTATGTAGGTAGGTAGGTAGGTAGGTAGGTACGTACGTACGTGCGTACGTACGTACGTATCTATGTATGTATGTATGTACGTGTGTACAATTATGTATGCATGTATATATGTGCATCTATCATCTACCTATGTATCTATCTATCTGTCTGTCTATCTATGTATCCATGTAGCCATGTATCCATGCATCTATGCATCTATCTGTCTATCTGTCTATGTATCTATGTATCTATGTATCCATGTATCTATGCACCTATGCATCTATCAGGATGGCCGCTGAATCGATCCGAGAACCGCGGAACCTGAACCGTGGAACCGAACCGTTCGCGAACCGAACCGCGGCACGGGACTCGAACCGTGATAACCGTGGGAAACCGAACCGTGGTTGAACTGCACACGGCCCTGTCAGCTGCTTGCTGCTTGCTGCAGCTTGCAGGAAGCATCGCCCCACCTAGCGCCCGCGCGGCGCTTTGCCCAAATGCGTGGCCCAGGCAACGTGCCAACAACGTAAATGAACCCGTTGGCCTGGCCAGGGCATCAATCCTTTTGATTATTTTGTTATTTGTTCACAGGGTCTCCCCCAATACGCAGTTTTGTGCTTTCCGGTAGCGTTTTTGACTTGTAGCAGAATCCCAACATTTTTCACTCTTGTTCCCCAGCGGTGGCCCTGGTGAGCGTGGAACTATCATCCCCCCCGGATGTGAATATGGGTTGGAGACAACTCAAGCCTTGGATGAAGGGTACATTTCAACCCGAGTTTCAGACCGTTTTCATGGCGCTTGAATTGATGGGTTTTCTGCCAGGATTGGCGGCCGGGCAAGGGGCTGGAGGTGCGTTCTGAGTCGCACCTTGTTTCAGGCCAGTTTCAGACCCGTTCAGGGCTAACATTTTGATCATTGACGTTCGAGCTCACTTTAGAAGCTCACTTTAGCCAGGTTTCGACCTTATGTCCCAAACTATCTTTGTAGAAGGGAAAGGGCTCTTGCAGGTAGCGCTGCATGTTTAAGGCGGACCGTCTTGGCAATTCAACCTTCTGTGTTTGAAAAGGTTCAGTTCCCAAGATGAGAGGCAGCCGCCTGCCTGATCCAGGATGGGAAGATGATAATTCAAGCCATGTCAAGCAAAAGTGCCAGCCATCCTCGATGAAGAAATATTCTTTCCGAGTCTTGAGATAGATGGCGCAAGCATGTGCTTCCCGGTGAAGCCGGTTGCCAGAAGCAAGATCAAGCTCGTCCACATCCGACAAGGCGGCCAGGGGGTCAGACTTCTTCGGCGGCATGGCTCTAGAAACTTGTTCAAAGGATCTAAATCATCGGCTTCGCTCGTTGTACCCCCTGGCGACTGGTGATTTTTGTTGATTCAGGCACTTGCCATCCACCAACCACGGGAAATGAGGGTCTGGTTTTTTGGGCGCCCTTTTTTGGGATGATGTTCGGGCACCCCTATCTTAACGCAAACTCAGAAAAGGCGCGCTCAAAAACGAAAGCCCCCATATTTCCAATTGGTCTCAAATGATCTGCAATTTGCCAGGATTCAAGCCAAAAAGCATGCCGGGGAAACTCGTTCTTCATTTCCAGTTCTCCCAGCCGAGCCAAGACAATAGGGCAGATTAGGGGGTCTGAAACGGCCTGAACAGGCTTGAAACAGGGCTGGCGTCCATTTGCAACCTCCCCCACCAACTCTGTTCGGGCTGGTAGGGAGGCTACTGCCACACCAATCGCTGTAAAGAGCAATGGAATGGCTTGTAGAGCAGACGGGCAACAAAAACGGGGCGGCCTATCAAGTGCCATAAAGAACAAGTATGTGAGTCAGACTTAACATGCACTGTTGTAATGCAGGCGGTTAGAAACCAGGTGTGCAAGAACGGCTCCCCGCAATCCGCTTCAATCAAGACTCTTTTTTGGTCAGACGGCAGTTTTTAATCTGTGGAAGCCGATCCATCCATCTATCCATTGCTTCAGACCTGCTTCAGGCGCCTTTTGTCAAACGTTGGCACGTTTGTTGACGAACGAGATTTGGGGATGTGTGCAGCACAGGTAACCGGAAAAGGTTGTTGTCGCTTGAGGAAAAACTGCCCAAATGGCGTGTCCCATGCCTCAGCCCGCCGTGCCGGGCCTTCGTGGCCAAGTTGGCGAATAGGATGGCAGGCGCTGCTGCTGCTGCTGCGGTTTCTGCTGCAGCTGTTGGCACGACTGTGCAATCAAGAACCGCAAGACTTCAGGAACCGGAACCGGTGAACCGAACCGAAGAAAAACCGAACCGAGCAGCCTAAGGGTTAGGTTCATAGAAACCGAACCTATTCGAACCGGGGTCACCCTGATCTATGCATCTATTTATCTATCCTAGCCATCATTCTAGCTATCTAGCTATCTACTATCTGTCTATCTGTCTGTCTGTCTATCTATCTATCTGTGTGCGTGTGCATGTTTTTATGTATCTATGTATCTACGTATTTTGGCATCTGCATGCATATATAGGTGCATGCAGAGTTCCGAAAACTATCCGTGCTGTGCACGTACCATGAGTTACAAAGCTTGTCAAATCACCTAGCGTAAACTGCCATTTGCAAGACGAAAAACCTCCCTGGTTGATTGATACGGGGGTGTCTCCTTTTGCACCCCTATGAATAGAACCGGTTTATAATTATCACGACCAAGTTGCATGAGATTGCATCGCCTAGGCTCCCACGGGGCCACTCCGGAAAGAACATCGCGGACAGCACCTCCCACAATCCTCGGCGAGCGGAAACGGCCGTAGGTTGGGACAACTTGACCCACGAAGGGGCATTGAATATCCACATGTTTTTTCGGGCTCTTCATTTAAAAAAAAAAGGAGTCATTGTTTCAGAGTTGTTCAGACTCATTTCATGGCTTCAGACTTTTCTTGTGTCTTGATCCTCTCGCACTAGCACTAGCTCGTGAGCTGCGGCTTCCAGAAGATGCTGGTGCTAGTGCTTCCAGAAGCTGCTGCCAACTGGGTGCAATATTCCCACTTTGAGCCAACAGTGTACCCTTAGCGATCCCAAGGTTCTGGGAGGGGCAAAATTTAATCTCTACTAGGGTCTCTGATAGGGATGCCAAAACGGTTGTGGTTCTCCATTTCAGCATGAGTTTAGGAACCTTGGTGGCTCTTGAGGTGGTTCCGACTCTTAAATTTCCTTTCGCCACGTCGCTTCTTCGAACAAGCGCAAAGGATTCACACCTCCCCCGGACTCGGGCAGCAGCCAGGCTCTCTCCTTCCGCTTCTCAATCATCTCAATCACCTGTCAGCTCGAGGGTGAGGGATGCCGAGCTTGGGAAAGGACATCCGCGCCGCTCGGCAGCAGCTGAGAATGAGAACCCCGGAATAAGACACCCATCCTATTGATAGGGGGGTGGGGGGCCCCTCCAAAAGCGAGGAAACCCCACGAAAAGGGGACACTCCCCAATCAGAGGCAAACAGGGGTTTATTCATCCGGGGTTCCCGATTTTGGTGGTGATTCACCAGGTTTCAAATCGGGCTTCATTCATCCCAATTGGTGCAGGACGCAGTAGCAACTCCATTTCCCCTATCTCATCCAGAACGAGGAATGACAAACAGAACAGGATTCCCCGATGATATTTGTCCAACCTAAAAACCCCATCAGCTGCCTAAGGGAACTCACTAGTTGGCCTTTCGACAAGATGAACATGGCCAGCCTTTAGCTTGCCCCACATCTAAAATACAGCCAAAATTTCACATGTTCAGATTCTGTTCATATTCAGTCTTAGAGATTAAAGGGGGAATATCGGGGGACACTACACTAGTTAACGCATCGTAGCGCGATCCAAAGACAAGGGAGTGCCTCATGCAAATGTGGGCGGCACCCAAGGAGTATCCCCCAAGTTCCCTCCCAACCAACCCTTTTGGAAACCGTTTTCGCGCGTAAAGACCCACAGCCAAGCGCAAGCTTTCACCAGGGTTTGCATAGGGACCGTTGTTGCCTTCCACACAGCTGAACCATGGAACCGGTTTTTTGCGGTCGAAGTGACGGGACTTAGGGCCCTCCAACTTGGACGCGGAACAACCCATCGGCCTCCTGCACGGCCGGCTCCAAGGACAGAACCCACTCCTGCGAGTTCCACGAAACGGCCACACCGAGAAAAAAAGAATAAAAAATGAAGCCCTGGGGGAAAGCAAACAGAACTCAAGAAAACATCGGCACGAGCAGGGGGTCGGAGGGGACACAATGAAACAAGTTCAAGGCCCTGTTTGTGCCACGGAGTAACAAGTAAGATCTGGGCAAACCAACCAAGAAAGTGCGGGTTCGCGCATTGGAAAAGCTCAAGCACAACTTTGCTTTTGTGTGCCACCTTTGTTCGGCAACAGGATGGCTTCCCTTGCAAAGGTTTCCCAATGGTGGTATAAGTAGGAATCCTTTTGCACCATTTGGATTTAAAGGGTGGACTTCGCAGCTTGAAGAAAATATACACAAATGAGTGCAGTCAAGAGTGTCGTTGGTCCTTTCAGAAAGGGTATGAACTCTCTTCCAACAACGAGCTTCAGAGTTGCACACCCCAATGATCTCAACTAACCAGTAGATTACCAGGTCCTTCTTTACTTTCGTATCATCGATGGCTTCCCTACGGAGGGAACTGACAGCTCTGGGACAGCTGAACTGCGGAAAAGGCCAACACAATGAAACCGCTGTCTGGCTTCGCCATTGACCCCTTGCAGCAGGAGTAATCGTCACGTTGACATTATTAGTACTGCCATTTCAGAAGGATGTGGTCACCCTTTTGGGTGTGTCTCAAAATAGGAGTACCCCACAATGGGTGGGCGTTCCTTTTGGTTTCCCTTTAACCAGTCCAAGAAAGGTACGGTTGCATGCCGGGCTCAAAACAGACACGCCCATGCTGAAAGCAGACCCTCTGGGCATCAGAAACACTGGTGGTTCAACCATTGTCGCTGTTGGGTCAAATCAAGGCCCAAAACTCAGGTACAAAAAGGAAAACTCTGTGGCTAAATGGGCCCAAAGGGGATTCCCAAAAGCTTGAAAGATCACAGTTATGTACTGAGAAAAGGAGGCACGTTGGTATCCCAAAAGCAGGACCCACAAAATGTTTGCCTTCCCTTGGGCTCCCCTCAAAACCGGCCCAAACACGGCACCTCAAAGAAAGACACAACCAAATCGCTCGGGCCTGGTCAAAAATACTGCTCCGGGGTCATGGTTCGCTCAGGATCCTGATCATGGTTGTCGAGCATTCCAGGCAACCCCAAGAAAAAACGCTGTTTTCACCATGGCACAAACGGGTGTCTGTCAAAATAGGGGGATCCCCAAAAAAGTGTTCCTTGCGGTGTCCCACGCAGGCGCCACACCTGCCCAACGCGCCCGTCCTTCAACTCCCGCGTGAGATTGAGAGCCTACCGGAAGTTGCCAAATGTCGGAATCAGGCCGATCTTTTTTAGTGCTTTGGGGGGTGGTCCATGTGAGAGCTGGCTCGCCTCATGCCTCTGAAGTTCGGGTCCGGAAACAGGGTGACCCATAGCCCTTTGGGATGTCTTGAAGCGGAAGGGGAAACCGGGGGCAGAAGGAAGACTTCACAACAATCCAAGCAGGAAATGGGCTCAATACGTTTTGGGGAAACTCTTGGCTCGTGAGGCGTCGTCCGAGCCCCGTGCATCCAAGCCAGACGTCCAGTTCGGTCGACGCTTGCTGACCGAGCCTCACGGCCGGGCCCACTGCAAGGCACCCTAAATCCATTCATCTCAATGCTTTTTCAGGCACAAGGACCACCCTCCCCTAGTCCATTTAGAGAGAACTCTTTGAGGCTGAGACTAAAATTCCCACCAGAACAAGGTTGTCAGACGACTCAAGATGTGGTACCTCTGGTACCTTGCTGCCTTGCTTTTGCAGTGCCAAACAGGCGTGATGTAATACTTTGCAAGTGGCAATTTTGACCCCGGATTAATCAACCTAGCGGTATGGGGTGTGCCCCTCACAAGTGATCCGCCCACACAAGTGATCCGGATGCCCTCCCACCCCCATCCCCGCACTAACCTGCAGGCAGTGTTTGATGGCTTCCGGGCGGCAAAAGAGAAAACAGAAACATTGAGATGGCAATGGGCCGAAAGTGCTGCAGGATGCTCCAGCCAGTTTGGTTCATTCCGGGTTGGCGGCACTTGCTCATGCATAAGATGATGACTGAGCTTCTTGGCCGAGCGGTTCGGAACAGCCAGACCGTTGGACAGGCGACGAAGGAACAAAAACTGATACAAATCCAAAAGTCAACCCAAAATGGTTGACTTCACTCACCAGCGTACTTCTGAGCGGGGCTCATCGGGAGGTGCAACATCAGCGAATCCAGGAAAGTGTGTGTGTGTGTAGATATAATTTTTACATATACATATGTGTGTGTGTGTGTGACTGTGGCTGCGGCATGTGGTTCAATGGTTTTATCCTGAATACAAAAACAAAAGTTGGTGCCGCCAGTAAAAGCAAAAATGCTGTAGACAAGGGGATCGCACTGGGCATGCTCACCAAAGTGTTGCTGTAAGCTGGGAATTACTCGCCACAATCGCGTTGAGGACCCTCAGGGAAACTTGGTTGTTCATGTGGTTGGACTTTTGGCCTTTAACTTGTTGGGAAAGCTTGTGCTTTCCCCACCAATCAAAAGTGGAAAAACTTGTTGCGCAGGCCAATAGCCACCAAAGAAAAGCATGGGAATCCTGATGTCTGACTGAAACTCGAGCTGCATTGAGATCCCGGGCCGAAGCCTTTCTCCCGCACTTTTCGCCGGGTGCGGCTGCGCCTAAGACACGGCCCACCTTGGCCCATGGAGAACACAGAAAATGATATTCTCAGATTCAGTTTCATAGCTCCTATATAAAATGGCTTGGGAGACACCAAAATAGCGGCGTCAGGTTGAAAAGGAGCTAAGTCAAGTGAACAGAAGAATGCTAACCCTCCAAGTTCACACTGGTCTCCGAACCCCCCCCCCCCCCCATTTTGAACCTCCAAACAAATGTCCGAGTCCAACAAACAAATCTGATTCCGCACACAATTGGGTCCTTGAGGCAACGATGAAACTCGTCTTCTCAGCGCGAGAAAACGAAACGCTCAGACCCAGAGCTGGACACGTGCCACAAGACTGGCGCGGACGCTCAAACTACTGGACTAACGTTGGGTAACATTTTACATTCTTGTAGCTCAGCTTGGTTGTGTATTCATCTAGCATCTGCGGTGAGTTTACACACTAGTGTGTATGATTGTTATAAAGGTGCGAAACTTGATCAGCTTTAGGTGTAAATATGAAAGCCAAGAATACAAGCGGAACAGCTGTCAGGAAACTGTGCAGGAGCCGGAGAACACCTTCTGAAAATATCTCTTTGGGGCTTCCCTGAAACCTTTTTCAGCACTTGTCATCACTCTGTGTATGCAAGCTAACCAAACGGCACCACACACAGGCACGCGATAACTCTTTTATCCGAGCAGTGTGTTGGTGCCAGGGACTCATCTTCCCCTGTCAGATGACAAAGGCCCCATGGGCCACCCAACTCACAATCTCAACAACTGAAGAACGGGTGTGCAGACTGATAGCGCCCGCCCCTGAGCCGGGGCCCGTGGCACCCAGGCCACAGGGGGGTCTGCCACCAGGGGAAGTGAGTCACCCACCGGCTCCGGTCACGGGAGCATGGGTGGGCCCACGCTGAGATCAAAAGCGTCTCCATTCAGGAGACGCGGGAGAAAAACAAACTCCTCGCAGAGTTCCTGCTTGGGGACCCTTTGCAAAGGGTCGAACCCAGAGAAATCTGGGTGTGTCAGCTCATCAGCCCATTGATTGAACTCACGGGGCACGTGGTTGGCCGCCAGCGAGCAGCCATGGGTGTGGAGCAGGAAGACCAGCTCCATCAGGATCGCCGCCGTGTAGGGCTTCTTGGATCCAAGGTTGCGGACCCGGGAGGACAAAGGGCCTTGGTGCGTGAGGATCATGTTACAGAGGAAGAGCGTGCCCAGCATCTCCAGAGCTGCAATCCGCCGCTTTGGATCCCCATTCTTGAAGGCCCAAGGGTACTCCTCCACGTGGATCTGCTCGTGGAACCAGTACACCTCTTTCTTGTCCGGCTCCACTTTGTTGGAGCACCAACCTCCCACAAATGCCAGTCCGTCGTCCGAGGCGCTGGCATCGCTGCAACCCCACCAAGAGGACTTCGGCAAGTAAGGGGAGTACTGGACGAAAGGCGTGTTGAAGAGGAACCGCAGCATTAACGCCAGCATCCTGACCACCTTGGGGGGTTTCCCCACCGTGGTGGTGGCCATCTTCCAGGCCCAAAGTGGCTGGAGCATCGACTTCGCCAGCGGACATGCAGCCGTCGCCCATTGGATGCGACCCAGGGCCTTCTCGATGTCCTTTGAGTGCATCGCCTGCCCTTCCACCATGGTCTGCAAAACCTCCATAACCAGGATGTGTTTGTTGGCTGCCATGAGGACCTGCGGGATGTTCGGGTGGACCACGAAACCCAGCCACGTGTTAACCTCCGCCAAATGCGTCTTCTTCCAGCTAAGCGGGGTGCCCAAGGCCAGGAGTGTTGCCAACAGCGCCACCGCCAAGTTTGCTGCCCCTTCGCTTCGAAGCAGCCACAGGAAGTCATCGACAAAGACAAAGTTCCAATCCACTTGAGGGAAAAGGGCGTAGAGGACCCTGAGCAGAAGGGCTGCCAGGCGTCCCCAGTAGGATTGGCCATGCCATATGTGCCTACCTTGTTCACCCACCATTCTTCCCCCAGTGAGGCCACTTGGAACCGCCAGTCCTTCCTGAGGACCTTCACTCTCCGGTGGGCCTTGGTGACGTCCGCCTTGAGCAGCACCCACCTGGTGCCCGGCTCCGGCCATAGCCAGCCCCCAGGTGGAGGTTTGACGACCCCCCTCTCGGGGCCAGGGGCACCCTGAGAGGGGGGTCCCTCCGCAGCTGCCGCATGTAGCCAATGAAGAGCTTGGACCCCATCCAGCACCGTCGGAGCCGTCGTCCTTTCCACCGTCTGGTTCCTGATGGTGTCATTGGCCCCTCCCACCGAGCCATCGTAGATCGTGCGGATCTTGTCCCCCTCGTCGATGCCCGCTAGGGGGCCGGGACAAAGGTCCTCGATTTCGCAGCCACAGCGCGATGCTGCCTCCACCTTACTGAAGGGGCCCTCCACCATGCCCATTGGGACCTCCTCCAGAAATGTGCCCCTGATGAGCTCACTGAAGTGATCCGCCGAGGGGTAGTTACCCCTGCCCGTTGGGTGAGGGAGTTCCTGGAACTCCGGCTCCTCCCCTTTCAGCTCCTTCTTGAGTGGCCAGATGCCCGGCGAGGTCAGGGGTGGGTCCGTGACCCCCAGTGGGACCCCTTGCTCCAGATCCCGGGGAAACTGGTGGTCGGGGTCCTGAATGTTCAGCGCCACGCTGTGCAAGGAAGAAGGTTTGGGCGCCAGAATCTCCCTGATGTCCTCCAGCAGGTCCTCTGGGAAGGGATGTGACCCATCCCCCAACGAGAGAGACTCCTGGAGCTTGTCCCCCCACGGCGAAGTGAGGACACAGATCTTGGCCCCCAGCGCTGCTGCTTTGGACAGTGGCCGGGTCCAAGGGTCCAACCGTCCCAATGAGGGCTTTCCTCCTCCGTCCCTTAAGGGACGCTGTTTGAAGGCCATCTGAAGGTACATGACCTTGTCGGAGAGATTGGGGTCGTGCGTGATCGGCAGGATGGTGGGCCGATCCGAGATCTCCATGCCATGGTGTGCCCATGGATCCGGGGAAAGAGTGCCCCCCCCAAGTTTATCCGCCTCGCCAGTCCTCTGTGTCGATGTCCGGACCTCCGGGTTGTCCGAGGCCGAAACCGGGAGTGAGCCCAAGGTTAGTCCTGCCACCGCTTGTTGGCCCGCCTTCAGCCTCCGGGACTGGCGCTTGTTGTCCCCCGGCGTGCTGGGAGAAGGTTCCCTCGGCCGCCTCGGGGGGGTCGTTGGGTTCGCCTGGGGCGCCGTGCCCCCCGGCCTCAGTGCCTCCAGGACGGGTCCCGCTCGGCAAAGGATGGCCGCGGCGAGACCCTGCATCATCTGCTCTGGGTACCGGCTGAGGTCACTGGAGTTTAGCTTTTCCCCCCTGGGGTGCAACGCAGATCATGCCAGTGGTGAAGTGGAAGGTCCGTTGACAATGTCGTGGACTTCACAACCACCTGGCCCAGGCGGCACTCGTCAAACTTGATGAGGGAGTGGTGGAGTGCACTCGCCCATTGAATGTAGGCCCGCGTGACCCAGATCGATGAGCACCTCGCTGCGCTCGGGCTCTTGCTGCACTCCATCGGGTCCATCGGGTGCTCCAAGAAGGAGGAACCCATCTGCGGAACCGTTAGCTGACCTAGCCCCTTGTAGGCCAGCGAGGTCAGGTACATCTGTCGGAGCATGAGCACGCTGTCATTGTCCGTGTCCTCCATAACCCGGGGCTCCAAGCCCTCCAAGCCCCATAGGGTCTGCTCTGCTCTGCCCCTCACCGGCGGTGGGCTCGCGGCTTGGGGAACCATCTGAGGATGCTCCACGTCCTGCAGTTGGGGCCGCCCCCCACCAAGGCGACCTTGCCCGCCATGGCCATGGAGCACATCGCAGAGTAAGGCTCCTCGCCCAGCATGTCCTGTCCAAGGTCTCCACCCTTTCGCCTGATATCCACCGCCCAAATGTACTCCGAAAAGGCCGGGTTGTAGGTATGGAGGTAGGCATCCAGGGCCCCCGCATCATCCTTCCCCGCGTACAGCAGGATGAGGGACGGTTTTGACGACTCCGGAACCGGCCGTGGCGTCCACCTCAGTCTGAGCCTCAGTCTTTCCGGGATGTTCTGCATCCATGGGAAGGTGAGGCTTGCCCCCCCTAGGGATTCCGTGTGTCCTTTGTCTGACCCTCCCGTCATCTGTCCCTGGGCTGGCTCCTTGCCCTGGCGGTTCTTCCCGCCCTTGGAGCGCCCCTTGCCGGGCGGATCCTCACCTCTGGGTCTCTCTTGGGGGTCTTCCCACTGCCTCGGTGGGTGCGGGGGAAAGGGATGCTTCCGCCCTTCTGGAGTGCCCTGGCTGGGACCGCTCCTCTTCCTCGGTGGAGGGGCTTCCGGGGCCGGTGGCACCCTGGAGAAGTCCCCTCCCATCTGAGGCCGTCCTGGCCTCCCCCGCTCTGTCTGCCTTCCGCTGTGGCTCTGGTGGGGTTGGCTCTCCCCCTCTGTGTGCACTCTCGCACTGGTGGCCTGTGGTCCCAACTGAGACCGGGAAGCCACGGGGCCTATGGCACCCTGAGTGGCCTCCTGTCACTTGGGAAGGTGAGGGCATGCCTGTGGCACATGCTTCGATGGGGGGGCATCGCAAACCCATCCATCCTTCCTGACCGGGCAGTTGTGGGATCGGCCGCATGATCCCGAACACTTGTTGTGGAGGTGATGATCTCTGCAGTACGCCACCCCTTTGGGATTCTTGAAAGCCCAGTGGTCCGGCCATGGAACCGAGGGGGAGTTGGGGGACTTCCCCTTGCCGCCCTTGCCGGCTTGGACCGGGTCGGCCCCGAGGGCCAGGAGCCTTTTCCCCCCTTCTTGGGCTTCTCCCACTGAGTCTGCCACACCTTGGGTGCCTTGCCCTTGCTCTTCCCCTTCTCCGGCGCCCTGTTGAGGTGCTCATAGACCTCCCGTTGCCAGAAGAGGAAGTCGCCCCTGATATTCTTGAGGGCATCGGAGAGAGTGGTGCCCTGGTGCACCATCTCGTGGATCTTGCGCCATGCATTGCGCTCTGCAAACAGCAAGGTGGTGTCGCTCGGGGGAGGCTTCCTGCCGGCGATGTCTTCCCCATAAAACCAGGCATACCAATCATCCAGCTCCTCCTTGGTGACCTTCAGGTTGCCAAACTGTGGCAGTGCCGCCGTGCACATCAGGAGCGTCGTCCTGAAGGTTAGGTGCAACCGTTCCAGCTGGCTCCTCACCTCTTCTTCATCCTCCCTGTCCCAGCCGTCCACCGTGATCTTCTTGTGGGTGGATGAGGGGCGTTCCCCCTCTTCCGGGAGCGCGCTCACGATGTGTTTTGCCGGGATGTAGCCCAGCTCACCCTTGGCAATCATGCGCCACTGCTTCTTGAGGTAGCCATCACTCCCTTGGAACTCCAACCTCGGCTTCGGGGTCCCATGCTTGGTCACGTAAGCATCCTTCAGCTGGCGCCTGTCACACAGCACCTCCAGGGGCGCCTTTGTCGGGCCCGCCTGGCCCGCCGTGATCGCCTTGGTTGCCCCCCCGGACCAAGCTGGCTGCCACCCGGACTGCCTGAAGGACCAAGTGTATGCAAGCTAACCAAACGGCACCACACACAGGCACGCGATAACTCTTTTATCCGAGCAGTGTGTTGGTGCCAGGGACTCATCTTCCCCTGTCAGATGACAAAGGCTGGGTGGGCCCCATGGGCCACCCAACTCACAATCTCAACAACTGAAGAACGGGTAGACTGATAGCGCCATTTCCGAAGGACAGTCTGGCACACCCGCCATTTCCGAAGGATGCCAGTCTGTGCTGAGGGCCCTGGCCAGGCCTGCTCCGGGCCTCCCATCCCCTTGGTCGCCAGGGCCGGGGGAAAAATAGTAAAAGGAGAATTCAAAGAATTATTCTTTCTACTATTTTTTCTCCAACAGCAACACAACAAACAGAAAACAAAATCCAGAACAACAAGCAAACAAAATAAATAATCACAACCAGCAACAAAAATATTTAATCACAGCATGCAACATTAAATAATTCAAACAAGCATACCAACAAAACAGCAACACTCTAAATCATCAAAGAACCCAAACTCAAAAACACACATCAACAAAAATCAAAGCAACATACCAACAAAAAATATCACAAGAGCATCAAACAAAACAAAAACAAACAGCCAAAGCACGAAAAAATTGAAGAAGCATGCCAAGTCTAAACAACGCACTTTGAAAGAGATAAGCAAATTATAATAATTCAATCTTTACAAACGATAAATATATTACAATTATAACATATAATATTTTACATGTGATAATTATATTTCAATTAAGAATTAAGGATTTAAGATAACAGTCAGGCAATATGTCTTCAAATATGTAATCTACATATTTATCAATATCATTAATGTCTATATATTTGATATTGTCTTTTCCTATTATCGAATAAATATATTCCCAAAAGAATAAATACAGCAATAGACATACTTTATATTTAGTGTTGTAGTAATACCATACATGATATTTAGTTATTCTAAATTCATTCAAGACCTTGTTTATTTTATCTTTGCTTAATAAATGCCAATCAATCTCTTCAAACAAATCACGAAATTCTTTAGCAAATGATTTATATGGTTTAATGCTTAGTTCTCCTCCAAACCTTTTAATCAAATCTTTATTATTAAAAAACTCATCAATTTCTTTTTCAAATGACTCTCTATCAATTTTATGACAAAAATATACAGGAAATCGTTTTTGATATCTCATAAAGAATTTCAATTTTAATTGAAACTTTGTATATCCCTTATCCTTATATTCTTCAACAAACAACTTTTCAAGGTCTCTTGTTATACAGCATTGATTACAATATACATCATATTCACTTATTTTATTACACAGATTAGCAGGTAATAAGTTATACAATGTAAAATTAATATCATTCTTTTTATTATTACAACATTCACACTTACTATAATTAAACAGTGTCATTTTTCCTCTTAATATATTAAGTCAATATTTCTTTAAGTCGTTTTCAAAGAATTTATTTTATAATGGCCATAAGCAAGTGAGTTTACACTATCTATCCAATATTTTTTGTTTTCATAACTACTAAGAGCAATTTTTTTAGTTGTTATACTAAAAATTCTGTGGTTTTTACTTCTAATACTATTAAATGACTTATGTATAACCTCATTAGTTTTTAAAACCGTCTCAAACTCTTCATATTTCATTTGACGTCTTACTGTGCCTTTTGCTATGCCCTTACATTTCTTATATTTTTTATCATCACCATAAACTGAGTAAGCATAGCATTTAGGACGAAGAGCTATAAACCCTGTTATTATTTTACTTTTTAATTCATCCTTAAATTTACCTAATACTTTCTTGTTATTATCATCATAACATTTATGTTCCTTAGGATAATCTGAAAAATCTAATTCTTTTTTAATTGTATTAAGGTCTTCATAAATGTCATTGGTTTTAGTATGAAATACAAAACTATCAGTATCAGTATATACCATTTTAATATTATCTCCATATTTAGGCTTCATAACGTCATAATAAAATTTATACATGTGTTGCTTACTCAAATCTAAAATACTCATCCCAATAAATATAGGTTTGTCTAGTTTCAACTTTGTTTTTTGCTTTTCAACTCCAACCAAATTTTCATTAATGATATGACTATGTTTGAAGTTAGGATTACTTACACACTTCATATATCTAGTTTCATCACTCACAACTTCAAAGTCTAAATGTTTTCGCTTATCCTCCATTGTTTTTCCAAATATGGCATTGTTCATCAATTTGTAAACATCTTTCTCAAAATCATTTCTAGCATTCTTCCTCTTGTCAGTGTTAAACTCAATGTAAGGTTTTAAAACTTCTTTTTGTTCAAATTTAATTGCTCTATGAATTTTCTTAAGTTTTAATCCTTGCTTCAAATAAAATTGCAAGGTTCTTATATGGATTACATATTTTTCTTTATCATTTAAATTCAATACTAATTTATTTGTTTTCTCATCCGTAGGTTTTTTATGATTTAAAAATTCATAAATTTCAATTTGTTTATCTGACAGCATGTCGGCTTTAACATTCATAACCTCAGGTGCCATTGGATAGTCATTGTGTAAATCGTGTAATTCTTTAGGATATTCTAAATCCACTTCTAGAATATATCCAATATTATTATTTTTGTAATTAATAATGTCTTCTTCTTTTAATGTATCATCCCATTTTAGATTTTTATATGGCAGTTTTTGTATCATGCTTAACCCATACAAATTATTAGCATCAAAATAGTTAATATAACTACTTTCTTATTTTTATCATATTCTTCTCCCATGTATTTATTATTTGCTTCAACTTTTTTAGTAGAAACCATACACATTCCTCCTCTAAGTCCTGCTTCTATCATTTCATACATTTCTTGGTCATATATTAAATCAATCTCTACACCAGTCATTTTAAGCATAGCATCAAAAGCAAAGTTAGGCAATGTATAATAATAAGCAGGGTCCAATCCATAATATTTCATACATACATCTCTAAAATTTTCGAAAATGTCAGTCAATAATAATACATCAGTTTTCAAATATAAATCATGGTATTCACCCATATTCTTAATGTCGAAATGCTTCCATATAATTTTTGCCCTTTCATAGTCGTTAACACTTATACCTTCTTCACTCAACTGACTATAAAAATCATCCTTACTCGGTAATTGCTCATCATCAAATTTATCAAATGAATTCATGTAGTCATAAGGATAAACGCCTTTATCAGTTAATAAATCTAGACATTTCTCACTCTTAATCAAATCATTTTTACTACTAAACCTAAAATTATCTTTCCAGTCTTCACGCAATAACCATTTACTTTTATCTTCTTCATCTGTATTATCATACTTACTCATTGAAACTAACTTATCTAATGAAGCAGTTAAAAACCCAAAAGTGTCTTTAACACTCAAACTTTCAAAACTGATATTAATAAATTTTTCACTGTTCTGAGCGATGACACCTATTTTATTGTTGTTACTTAATTTATCCGCATTTTGAATAATTAAATGGCCATCATAATTTTTCATGTTATGGAAGAATACAGGAATTTTAAAATATCTATTACAAAAATTAAGATTGCAAACATTATGAGCACAACCTCTATACTTACCTGTAAAATGACAATGGTCTCTAACTTTTCTATATTTCTCTGCTTCCTTGGCATTCTTATAGTTCATTCTAAACTTATCCCCACAAATAAAGCAGTTTTTAGCATTTTTAAAATCTTCTTTGTCTTCGTCAGTCATGTCTATTTTTTTGTTTTCTCCCATCTTCTCCTTTACTTCTGCCCTAATGTCATTAAGTTTTTGACAAAACACATCAACAGCATCTTTACCACGATACATAAATTCATAATTTGTATTATCAACAGCATTAACCATATTAAGCATAAAACCACATGGTTTATGCTCTTGATAAGAAAAAGTGTTTTTATCTTCATCTTCATCAGGTTTTTTCAGTTCCTCTGTCAAACATTCAAAATCAGCATATACAACAAAAGGACATCTTAACTTTTTGAAGTGATGCTTAAAACTAACTTTCTCATAAGGCTTAGGCATTACTATTTGTTGTCCTTCAACTTCCATGCATCCACTATCATAATGTTTATTTAATAATTCTTCATTTCTAAATCCATGATTACAATATTTACAAAAATAGGACTTACCATTATGATTACTTTTTTGATTATTAATAAGTCTGCTCAAACTTTTTATATACACATAATGACTGCAATCCTCATCATCAACTCTTAACAAATCAAAATGAAAAGAAGCATCTTTATTTTTCAATTTTCTACTAATAACAATTTGTTCATTATCATCAATTTCATAAACATTAATGGATATTGATTTATTATTTTCTTCAAATATATCTATATCATTATTATTAGCAGGAAAACTCACACCATCAAAAATCAAATCACTTTCTATCTTCTTGTAATGAAACATCTTTTCAGGGTGTGCTTTATCACAAATTTTACAATATCCACACTCAATAGAATATTTAAAACACTTGTCATCTTGATTTTTAATATTGATACATGCCTTTTTCTTTTTAATCCATTCTGGAAGTTCAATATATTTGCCAGCTCTAGTCGGATTATATTTATTATACATGATATGAATATTATTAATATTGCTAATTATTAATCCTGACTGATACAAAGCCATATCTAAAATTCTTGTTTCAACATCAGGCCTCATTCTTTTCAAAGCATTCCTTAAATCCTCTTCATTTACAATAGTGTACGACCTTGACTTAACTGTTACGTTTCTCTCCTCATCAAATAAGTTCATAACTTTCATATTTATTGTAGCATTAAGTTTCATTCCTCTATTCTCTGTCAAGTATTCATTAAGTTTGTCAAATTGATAATTAAAATAAGTCAATCCGTTCAACTCTTTTAAATGAATGTTTGAAATTGTGTAGGCGTTGGCATATGCTCTAAAGGCGCTTCTTTCTTCTGTTATTACTGCTTTTTTCTTAATAGCATGTTTTAAAACCGTTCTTGCTCCTACTCTTTCTCTGATTTGATTTGCTTTGTAGTCATTAGTTTTCTTTACTGCTTCAAGTCTCTTACTCAATCTATTGCTTATTGGTTTTTCTGGATTATATCTATACTGGTTGTTTCCTATAATTATGGTTTTAAGTTTTTTACCTTTATTATTTACTTTGTATTCTCCTAAATTTTCTTTAAGAAGATACTTAACTATTTTAGTGTTTTCATCTGGCGGTAAATCTCTATTCATATTATTATCTATATAATTTAATTAGGTTTTTTCTCTTTAAGTCTTTTTAAAGTCATAAAATTCTAAGAACTAAATAACTAATTATTAGTCTAAATTATTTTTTATTTTTAATTTTCAATTAGTAATAATTCATGAAGATTAAATCATAGATTTAATCTAATTTATTATTTTAATTTTCAATTAATAATAATTCATGGCGCAAATAATGCTTTTTCAATCCTTCCAAGACATAGTATGTTTGTAATGTTATATCTTTTTCTATCTTTTCTATTTTGTATTTCCTTTCTGTCCACTTTGGGTTGGTCTCTTTCCTCGATGTATAATTACCTTTTCCTTTTTGGTATATTTTCACTGTGTCTGAAACAGATAATTTAGGATATTTCCTCATATGCTTTTGCTTCAGTGTAAGGTTTGCTTTTACATTTGCTCTGTTGTCATCATCATGCGCTTCATTTGGTTTCATTCCAGTTGATGAGTGAATAGCGCTATTATATTTCTTTAATGTAGGTTTCAACATATCAGTCCATCTACCTTTAGTAAAGTGTATTCTGTCTCCTATTCCTTTTTTCATGGTTCCTAATAATCTCTCCACAATATTAGCATGCGTTAGCGTTGTTTTATGTATTATACCTAAATCATCTAAATATTTCTTTACTTCTGCTTTAAATGCTCCATCATCATCAGAAAAGATTTCCACAGGCTCACCCATAACTTTAAATGCTTCTTTCAAACCTTTCAAAACATTTGGACTGTCTCTTTGAAACATTGGATATACAAAACCTAATTTACTGAAAGCATCTATTACAATCAATGCATAGCGTTCTTCATCTTCTTTCTTAAATATTTTCATATCCATAATATCTATTTGAAATTCTGCTCTGGCATATGGCACTAAGAAACTGTTATAATTCTGATACGGCTTTATTTGCTTGTTAGGTTGCTTCTTCAACCACTTTGCCACTTCTTCTAATGTTACACTTGCTCCTTTCTCTTTTGCTTGATTGTATAAGCTTTGTTTAGAACCATAACCTGTTTCTAAATCATAGTAGATATTGCTCATTATCTCCTCATTACTTAGTTTACTCATATATTGAAATTGGATTATATTAATTAAAATTAAATTAATATTATCCAATTAGACTTTACTTTTAATACTCTGGCACTTTCTACTTTTTTCATGTCTTGATTTGTTAGAACTGTTGGCCATTGATTTTCCACAAATATTACATGTATAAGGTTTATTAAGTTTTTCTTGAAAGTATTTTTTATGATAATCCTTTTGATATTGTTTCTCTTTATTTTCTTTTGTTTCTTCGCTATCAGTAGGACTTGGCAACACATCAGCATCTGAACTTTTATAATGTCTTTCAATGTCATCAGCAAAACTACTATTCATAAATAACATATTCATAAAGTCGTGATAATCATCTTCATCATGTATTCCTCCTAAAAATCTATCTCTTCCATCATCTGAGTGTCTGCTATAGAATGGCATTTATCTTATAGAATAAAGTCGCTATTTCTTTAAGGCATTTTTACAAATTCTGGTATTTTAATTTTTATATTTTATTATTATTATTTTATTGTTTTTCTTTATTCTTATCTTTATCCTTATCTTCATTTTCACTTTCAGCATCTGTAGGAATAGGTATTTCTGTTGGTGGTGCTATTTCATAATTAACATTTTCTTCTGATGATGATGATGAATTAACAGTATGCGTTGAAGAACTATTAACAGTGATAGGCGGAGAACTATTAACGCTAACAGGCGGGGAAGTGTTTAACTCAACTTCCTCACTAACATTTGTATTCAACCAATTCATTATAGCAGTTGCTATATCGTATGATGTTACTAATGAATTCATTGTCAGATTAACTAATAACTCAGAACCTTGAATTGTAGTTAATGTAGTGTGATATGTTAAATGTGCTACTATTTGTCCTATACTAAAACCTGACCTCATCATAAATTCTATAATCCTCATCAACATAAATAATTTCTTTCTATATTTATCAATGTCATCATCTTTTTTGTCATCATCATCATCATCATCGTCATCATCATATAAATCAGGGTCATATGTAATGCTTCTGCTTCTGCTTCAGCCTTGGTTATCAATTTGCTTTTGAAACTCTTTGAAGAACCGCCTAATATTTTTGTCATATCATCAAAATTATAAGTTTGTGTCGCTTTATCATTTGGTAGGTCTGTTTGTGTTGCCTTGTTTTCTTTGTTAAGCGTTTGTGTTGCCTTGTCTGCCATCATAACTTGAGCGTTCATATATCTTTCTTTATTTTTATAATTCATTAAATCCATTTTATCAAAATCAAAATTATTCAATAACATATATTTTTTGTATTTCTTCAATATAACTGTTGTTTTCATTTTGCTTGTGATTGCTTGTTTAAGCATTTCATCATATGTAGGGCGTTTCCTTAACTCTTGCTTGTGGTTGTTAATCATTTTATATAATTATTGATAAATTATGTAAAATTATCTATTTTTCCTTTGTTGCCTTGCCTTTTCCTTTCATATCTTTCCAATCATTCATTCTTTTTCTTAACAATTCATCGTTTACTTCTGTTGTCCATTTTCCGCTGTTTATAAGTTTCTCCACCAGTCCAACTAAATAAGTTCTACCGGTTTCTTTTTTACCTTTACCTTTTTTCTTTGTGTTTGAATATTGTTGTTCCTGTTCTTGAGTAAGTCCTGCTCCTCTTAAATATAATTGAAATAATATGTCTTCTTCTTTTACTGTGCTTCCCTTCCAATGGTTTATATCAGTTGAATAGTCAATAGTTTCCTTATGTGTTCTTGTTTGTCTTGCTGGTAGTGTGGATGAACTGCCAGCGGTGTCCATTTTTTGCTCTATTCTTTTTTCTGCTTCTTTTATTTCTATTAGTTCAGGACTGTTTTTATCTTCGTCATCTAATCGTTTCAATTTCAATCTTGCTCTTGCTATTTGTAAATTTGAAACTCTTTTTGGTTCAGGACTGTCTTTATCTTCATCAATAAATCGTTTCAATTGCAATCTTGCTCTTGCTTTTTGTAAATTTGAAACTCTTTTTGGTTGTAAATCTTCCAATGGCGGTAAATCATCACTTGACTTTGCGGTTGCTACTGACTGCCAGTCATCTTCATCTAATTGTCTTGCTCGTTGTGCTCGTTGGTGTAGGTCTGCTATTTGTTCACTACTAAGTCTTTTTGAAATTTGACTGATTTGTCGTTCGTGTTGTTCCTCTGCATCATCCATTGTGGCACTTAGTGTTTGTATTGAACCGTCTCTTAAATCATCCATTTCATCATCCTTCGATATATCAAAATATTTTGTTTGATTTTCTCCATCTAACATTTTTTTAAAGTGTTGCTGTCTCAAATCTACTGTATTATTATCATACACTGTTCCTAATGGACTATCACGAAAATAATAAGCGTTTCTGTCTATTACATCTCTTATATTCTTATTTTTAAATTCTTCCTTTGTAATTTCCTTTATCAGTTCATTATAAGACGGTCTTAATCTCAATTGTGATTTTAATGTTTTCATCTGTTCATTGTCTAATCTCATTAGTATATTAAATTAATTAGATTATAATTTATTAATCTAATTAATCTAATTAATTTAATCAAAATTAAAATCCTTTCTTAATTGATTGATTATTCCTTTCTTCTTCTTAATCATTTCTGAATAGGATTTACCTGTTTCACTTGATGGGTGATGTCTCAATTTTTCACTTTCCAACCTTTGGATTTCATTAAAATAAGCCTGTGCTTCTTCTTGATATCTTCTTTTATTTTGAAATACAGCATAATCTTTTTTAGCGCTATGACGTTCTAATTGTTCTTGTAATTCTTTCAAATATGTATAATTAGGTTGGTGTGCCTTGTTGTCTCCTTCATAATAGTAATGTTGAGTTGATTTATATTTATTCTTCTTTTTTGGTTTGTTTGTTTCAAAAACTGCTTTTCTATCAATAACATCACTGATATTCGGTTTGTCTTTATTTTGTGGTTCTGTTATTCTATTTACAACGTTGTCATAAATTTCTCTACGACGCATAAGCAATTGTTTTTTATCAATAATCATTGTATAATAATAATTAGATTAAATAATTTTATTTGCTAAATTATTAATCTTCTGTTTATTTTTATTATCTCGTTCCATTTTAATATTATTGTAACGGTCTTTTGCAGTTTCAAACACTTTATTTGCTGTGCTTTCTAAATGTTTTTTCAATCTTTCTTCTACTCTTCTTTCTATTTCTTGTTCATCAACTTTTGGAATATTATCTTTAACTTTTTCATATACATTATTCTCAAATTCTTTTGCTTGTGCAGGATGCATAATTTTTCTTCGAACAACTTTGTTAGGGTCTGGTTCTTTTTTAACTGGTATTCCATTACAGTTATGACGATATTTGAAAGTGTATTTTGTTAAATATTTTTTACACTTTGGACATTCCACTTTTTCCGTTGAGTATGTTTTAGATTTTAATTCTTGTTTTGGTTCGCGTTCTCCTTCTTCTTCTACTTTATTCTCTTCTTCATTTATAATATTATTAGTTTCTACTTCTTTACTTTCTTCATTAATAATAGGTTCTTCTTTAATGTCTTCTACTTCTTTAGGTGCTTCATTATTTTCACTGCCTACATCTACTATTTCAATATTTTTAACCATATAATTAGTATATAATAAATATTTATATTAAAATATTTTAATATAATTAGTATATAATAAATAATTATATTAAAATATTGATTATATGCTTTTCAACTCTCAACAAAGGTAAGGGAGAAGGACGAATCTGCCCCATGTAAATCTACAGTTTTACCAAAACTATCAACATATTTAAAATGTAAGCGTCTTAAATGTCTCATTGAAACATCATTAGCGTCATTCATTAAAATCTCATTATCATAGATTACATTTCCAAATCCAGCAGTAATAGGAATTTTCTTTAATACACGGCCAACTCCATAAGGTGTTAATTGATTTCCATTAGTTAAACTATCACTGGTTAAGTAAATATTTTTCATTGGTAATAAATTAACAAACCCACTAACGAAAGGGTCAGGCGCAAAATTGATTTTTTCAGTGTTTCCTAAAAATTGTTAATAGACATTGTGTGGCTTCTGTCATAATCAACACTAAAACTGTAAGTTTGCAATTCTTTATCCGTATGAATTACGAAAAAGTAAGAAACATAATTAACAGTTATAGTTATAGTATTTGTTTTTAATGAATAACTACAACTAAAAAAGTCACTATTTCCATCAGTTCCATTAGTAGCAGTATTCAATTTATTTTGTAATTCGGTTGCTAATTCACTACCTACATAACTACCTTTATCTGGTGCTACAATAAAATAATATACTGGCGCTCCTGTTAATATTCCTCCTAATGTTAAATATAATCTATTATTTACATTTTCTTCAATAGGATAAATAGTATTAGGTAGTGATAATTCATGAACATATAGTTTTGTATTTGCTCCTGTTTCTTGTGTTTCTGGTAAATCTATAACAAAGTCAGAAGTGCTTAAACTTTCATTTAGATTTCTATGTCGTGTATCAATATATATTTTACGAAAGTTCATTATATTTATATTAATTAATTAGATAAAAAAATATCAATAATTAATATAATGAAGAATAAATATTATTTAAAAGAAGGAAAATTAAAATCATACAATCCACTTCATCAAGGTCATAGTCAAATGTATAGAAAAATAATTAATGAAATTCAACAAGAAAAGTCATTATTCAAACCTAAATATAATAATAATTTATCTGACACAGAAGGATTAAACAAAGCATATACAAATGGTAAAGGTTATTATTTAGATAATAATAAACTATATGTTGCTGGGACTTTTGGTAAGTCTAATATTAAATCAAATATTAATGATATTTTAAGTGATATTACAATTCCATTTGGCTTAAGTTCATTCAGTGAAAGATATAGAGATATTAGCGATATACTTGATGAAAACCATAATATTAGTGAAGTTATTTCACATTCATTGGGTAGTAGTGCGAGTGCTAAATATTTAAAAGAAAATCCTGATAGAAATATTAGATTAACTACTTACGGTGCTCCTTTTATTTCAATGTCAAACAAAAACGATGACAACTACACAAGCATACGAAATTTTGGAGATATAGTCAGTATTTTAGATAGAGGCAGTATAACATCAAATAGAGGAGGTTTTAACCCATTAACAAATCATCAACACTCATTATATGGTGATACTGGCAAGGACGTATCAAGAAGCATTGAACCTGTAAAGGAAATTTTGTAGTCTTATATATAATGCCTAATAATGATATAAAAAATACTATAAATCCTAAAAAGAAAGTCAGTTATGAAGACATTAAAAAGATTGTAGAAGACGAACCTAATTATAAGGTTGAACATAATAATATTAAAAATAAATCTAAAAAACTATTAAATAAAAAATCTAAAAAAGAAGTTATAGATTATTCACACTTTAAAATAAAATAATTTAATAATAGAATAATGAATATTTTTCTATTATTAAATATATAAGTTATGGAAACACTAGATATTGAAGATGTCCTTGTTGAAAAGAATTTAAGATTTAAATTAAAAGATGGCGGTTCTTATGTTCGGTCAAAAGAAAGTAAAAACTTTTACCCTTCATCGGTTTCTACTTATACCGCTGATACAAATTCAGTAATTAGATTTAACATTACTGGACCACCTAATCAATGGATTTCACTTCCTACCATATTATTAGGATTTACACTAGAAAATACTGAACCAACCAATGCTGAAGCTGAACTACGCCCCATATCCGCTGGTGCATTCTTTTCAAGAGTGAGAGTGATGATGGGAGATGTAATAGTGTGTGATTTGAATTCTACATCTCGTGCTGATGCTATGAAAGATTTACTTAAAACATCAGAAGCAAAAAGAGCAGATGAAGTTTTAGGTTTTGGAAATTCATTTAATAATAACGATGTTAGATTTTTAACATATTCGCAAGTAACCGGAACTAACACAACAACAAGCGTTCAAAGGGGTGTGACGACTTCTAACAAACGAGGAATTGCCAAAGGTAAAAGTGCTAATGTATTTTATGATATGAATTTGAAATGCTTTAAGACTTGTGAAAACTGGATACCGCTATCTTATTGTCCTATAACCATAGAATTATATTTAGTGAATGATGCTAAACTACCAATTATTGCACAAGGTGCAACTACTCTTTTCACTGCTACAAATACTTCTAACAGCTGGGCAATAAAAAAACCAGTCATTAAAGCGACGGGAGTTTATTCGCTTGACGATTCTCTATATGCCGAATATTCAAAAATTTTAGAAACTGGTTCACTTCCAATTACTTTTGAAACTGAAACAATGCAAGAACAAACAACATCTAAATCTAGTGAAATATTCACAACTATTGTAAGGAATGTATCTAAATTAAATAAAATATTTATTTCATTTTCTAATACATCAGACAAAGGTTATGTGGGTTCATTTGGACCAATTCTTAAAGAATACAACTCGCTATATCATCCATTGTCACAGCAGGGCGATAAGGTTGATTCTGGATATTATAATTCAGAATATGATTTAACCGCTTCATTGGTTATTGGTAATCAAGTCATTCCAAGTCAAGAAATTCAAGGTGTTCGTGAAGCATATGTTCACTTAATGCATTGTGCCGACAATCCATTGTTGGTTAGAAGCGAGGATTATAAAACACAAGCATTTATGTTTGGATTTAATCTACAAAAATTAGAATCAGCAGCGTATACTGGTATGAATTTAAAAAATAATTCAAATATGGTAGTAAAAATTCGACCTCTTGATGGAGCATTTTTATATGGAACTGGAAATCAATTTCATCCAGAAGGTATTATGCCAGAACGGATGTATATTCATATGGTTCATGAATGTATACTTGAAATCCGTTCAAATTCTGTAACATTTTATGATTAAAATAAAAAATATGATATTATTAATTTTCTAATTAATAATATAATATTATGAGCAAAAACTTAATGAATATCTTTGATATTACAGCAAATAGAATTAGGCAAGTAAAAGATGGAGCAGTCAATGATATAGAAGACCTTTACGCGAGTAAATCTGACATTCAAACAGTATTAGATAGTAAAGCAGACCAAGCAGATACTTACACAAAGGAACAGATAAACGCTAATTTTTATGATATAACTGAAACATATGACAAAACAGAAATTAATGTATTATCAAATAATATTAGTTCAAATTCTTTTTTAATAGGTAATCTGACAATAACTTCAAATACAAATTTTAATAATATTTCATTAAATACAAGTTTAATAAATAATTTAAATTCTACTATGACAACTAATTTTAATAATATTTCTTCAAATACTAATTTAATTAATACAAATTTTAATAATATTTCATCAAATACACATTTAATAAATAATTTAAATTCTACTATGACAACTAATTTTAATAATATTTCTTCAAATTCTAATTTAATTAATACAAATTTTAATAATATTTCATCAAATACAAATTTAATAAATAATTTGAATTCTACTGTATCAACTAATTTTAATAATATTTCATCAAATTCTCATTTAATATCTCAATTACAAACAGGTTCATTTGATAGTAATTTATATTACAATAAAATAACAACTAATAATTTATTAACAGATAAATTAAATACATCAGTATTGAATAATACATTAGTTCATAATATAACAACTACTTCAATTTTTAAAATAGCAGAATTTGGAAATTATAATAATTTCTTTGAAATGTATAATAATTATTTTGATTGCTATGTTTATGGAAATTTAAGTGGAGCAACTATGTTTTTAAATCAAAGAGGTTTTGGAGATGTAGAAATTAATAATTCTTCAACTTTTCAAAATGATAAAATATTATTAAATCATAATACTACAATATTATCTAATTTACAAGTATCAGGTTTATTTTCTGTTCATCTATTTTAGATATAACAGGTTCTGATAGTAGATATGTTTTACAGTCAGATAATTTAGCAGGATTAATAACAGGAAATACAAACACAATCAACTCAATAATTACTAGCAATAATTCACAGGATACATCATTAGGACAAAAGTTAGATAAAATAGATACTAACGCTCAATCAGTAGCAGGTGCTATTAATTTTAGTGATAATACAACTTTACACAGTAATTTAAATATGTTGACTACTGGTTCTATAATATGTAATAAGTTTAGGACTACATCGTCGCCTAATGTTGGATTGCAAATGACTTTTCAAATGTTTAATAGAGAGTTCAATATTAATAGAGATGGCAGAATGTGGATGAGTAGCTCTGGAGGACAATGGGAAACACAGATAGGAGATGCTAATGTTGGAAGAGTGTGGGTAAAAGATAGGTTTGGTTTAGGTGCTGTTGGTGTTAATGGTTATGTTTTAAACTGTGCCGGAAAATCGAGATTTACTGATGCAGTTGATTTTATAGGGACTGACAAGGCAGTAAATCTTAACAATGGTTCATATTTGAATTTTAATAATAATGGTTCAATACGAAGATATACTCCTGATGCTATAGAAGGTTTATATATGTCTCATAATGATTTTGTAGCCATTAGTGTTGGTGATATTTCAAATGCTTCTAATCAATATATGATGTGCGATAAAGTGGTTAATAAAACTATTTTTAGTAAACCTATTGATGTTTTAGGTAATATTTATACGAATGCTGATGTTAATTGTGATAATGTTAATATTGCTACTGATGGTAAATTAACAATTGATACAAATTGTGAATTATATAGATATGTTAGTGCTTTTTCATCTTTTGATATGAGGAATAGTGATGCTAATTCTTCAATTAGGTTCATTTGTGGAGACCCTGCTGTTCAATCTAACATAGTTGGAGCAGTTAATATTTCTACTGGATGGACTTTTAACACTTCTACTGTTGATGTAATGGGTAATTTATTTGCTGATGATGTTTATGTTAAAACTAATGGAGCATTAAGAAGTAATCATATAGCGCCTAATGGTGGAACATTAGTAACTGTTGATACTAACTTAGCAGTTCAAAATGCATATTTAGCAACTAATACCATTCAATCATTTGATTTAACAACGGTTTCATTTTTGAATAATATTTCAATGACTACTGGAACTGATATTAAAATGGGAACAAGTGAAATATCAACTTATCATGATGGAACTAATTTATCTACAATTGATGTAATATTCAGAACATCAAACACTGCGTTTAGAGTTTCAGATGCTTCAAGTACACCTTCAGTTTTATTATCTATTGATAAGACATTTGGAACTACAGTAAATACTGAAAGTTTTACAAATAATGCTCCATCGACTTTTAATGAAAATGTAACAGTTGCAGGAACGAAAAAAATGTTATGTAATTTAATTGAACCATCAACAGGAACTAATATAGATTTAACAGCAACAACAGTAACCATCAACGGAACGTTTGTGGATTCATCTGATTCAAGATTGAAATATGATATAGACAATATCAAATCTAATTGTATGAATGTTATTAAGAAATTTAAACCGAAGAAGTTTAAAAGACACGATAGAAATGATGGCGGTAAAACTCATATAGGATATATAGCAGATGAAGTATTAAAAGCAATCCCGAAAGAATTTGAAAATGTTGTTAGTAAAGACAGAGAGTATTTAGGATTAAATTATTTAGTTTTACCCGTGTTAGTTCATAAAGCAGTATTAGAATTAAATGATAAAGTAGATAAACTTGAAAAAGAAATTAAGGAATTTAAAAAAGAAAAAAATAAATAATTTAAATATAAAAATATATAAATATATAAATAAATAAATAAATAAATAAATAATTAATATATCTAGATATATATATGGACATTGACAGAAAAGTTAAAATAGAAGTATTATTTAAGAATGATAGTATGAGAGAAAAAATTTGTTATTGTGGTTGTAAAATTACTAAATTAAATAAAGATGAATTTACATTAGATAAATGTAATAATAAAGAATGTGATTTTAGTCATTCTAAATTTGATGAAAAAATTAAAGAATTAAAAAGACAAAGAAGAGAAGAGGAATTTGACAGACGAGTGGTGAAGTGTGATAAAATATGTGCTCCTATTGCGTGGGTTTTTTGTTGGCCTATTCTAATTCCTTTGCATATCTCTTTGAATATTTATTATTGTATGGCATATCTTTGAATATTTATTATTGTATTATATTATAATCTAAATAAATAATATATAATGGGTAATTCAAATAGTAATGTTGAAACTTCATCTATTGATAAAATTAATGATATTGATATAGAAAAATTAGATTTAAGTAATATTGATAAATTACAGTTGAAAGCAATTAAGCAAGTGAGTGAACGATTAGAAAAACTAGAGGCAACTAAATGTGACAAATTAATATATAAATTACCTGCTCTCAATCTCTGTTCGTATTCATTATTTTGAATTTTAAATTAATAATATTACAAAAAATATATTAATATTATTAATTTAAAAATATTTATAAAAGTCATCATTGATGACTTTAATAGTTATTTTTTTTACTTGTAATGAAATAAAATTAACCATATTATCATTATACACTAATTCAATTTCATAAAGATATTTATTAAGATAATAATAAATATCAAATAAATTATTTGATGTTATAGTACGAAAACGATCTTGATTCAAACATTTAGATGATGTAGATGTAATAATTAACCCATATTCAATTAATAAATTTAATGGTGTATATATTTTATGTAATTTATCTAACTCACTTAAATTAAAAACATATGATAATCCATTATTAATATTGATATTATCAATTTCAAAACAATCTAGGTTATTTAATTTGTAAGACTTATATACTGGTTTAAATTTATTAATATAATTTTTAATAATATTATTATTTTTTATTTTTAATAATCTAACATCGCCTAAACTATAAGATAATACTATGTCTTTAATTTCTATTGGTAAATCATAAAATATCATATAATATTAATATATATTTAATTATTTAATTATTTAATTATTTAATTAGTAATTTTCAAATATTGAGAAAACTTTTTCATAAACATTTTATCTGGGTTCTTTTCTAAAAGGTTAATATATAAAAAACTATGCGGTTCATCAGTGGCAGTCTCATATATTTTATAAATTAGTTTCTTGCTTTCATGTAAATTATCGCTTCTAACAATTGCTGATAATTCATCTTGCAATATTTCTATCTCTTTAAAATTTCTAACTTTATAATAAAACAAATGACTTATATTTACCCTAATAATTGGTGGTACGGTTGATGATTTTTGAAGACTTACAAGTGTTGATATTCCACTATGACGACCTCTACAAAATAAAGAATTTAACAATTTGTTATTTCTTGTTATTGCTGGATTATCAGATACATCATCCAAAATTACCAAAATATTAAATAATTTCTTCGTTCCTTGTTTTTTCTGGTATTCAATTATTTTATTTTGAGTTTCTATAACTCTTTCTAAATCTTCAACATTGAACTCATCCCACCAACACGGTTCTTTATCATTATCTACTTTCAAACCTTCTTTAATGTATTTTTTAACAGGCAACCAAATACTATCTAAATTTACAGATGGAGACCAGATAAAAATTCTTTCAAATGCTCCTCTATAAATATCAAGTATCATTGATACAAGTAAAGTTGATTTTCCACTTCCAGATGGACCGACAATCATAGCTCTCATTGGCAATTTAGGGACGACCTCATGCTTACTTTGCTTAAAGTCATATTTGATTTCATCAATTGGTTTTACATCAGGCATAATAAAAATAATATTATAAATACTTATAAATAAAAAAATATATAAATATTTATATAATCATAATGCCAAGAATATCTATTAATCCAAATGAAGTTATTAGTATTCAGACGATATATAAATTCGGTGATGTTTTAGTTCCAGAGACTGGCCAAATGTATTATGATACGATTTTAACGTTTTTATCGATGATTAATAACAAAAAAAATATAATACCTAAATCATCAATCGAAAATGAGGATATTTTAAATTGTAATAAATTATTGAATTTTATGAAAGATTATCCCGATAGATATACAAATGAAATGATAAATGGTGTACAAAAAATTATTAATAATAATATTCTAGATGTTGATATACCAACTGCATTAAAACTTACTAAAGAAAATAATTTAAATAAATATTCTATTTAATATTAATGGACGCGAGGAACGAGCCTCGCGTGCTAACGCGACCATCATTATGTTATGAGTGGCGGTGAATAACATAATGGAACAGGTTTCCATTGCTTCAATCAGTAAGCATTGAAGCTAATTAGTTTGTATCTCTCTCGCGTGCAATGAAAACCCCAAGTGCTGTGCCCTCCGAATATTCTATCATGCATGAAAATAATAAGATTAAATAATTTAAATAATTATTTTATCTTATTATTATATGACTGTTATCCATTGCAATTGTTGTAAAACTTATGATGACAAATATTTATTTAAACATCTAAATTCAAAACATCATCAGAAATTTGTAAAATTCATATGGAATAAAGACGATACAATGAAAAAACTTTACAGGAAAAGAAAGACAGAAATGAAAAATAATTTATCTTATTATTTAATATGAAAAGGAGTTATACAGATTATATTAATATAATAGATGAAATGGAGAATATAGAACAAGTACTAATAACTGATAATAGATGTAAAAAAATATGTTATTTTATTTTAGAATTAATTAAGTTTTTGATACAATATATTAAAAATATAAATGCTAATATAAATGCCAAAAAAGAAAAACAAAAAGAATAAGACAGGTTTAAGTGTTTCTTCAACAGAAGATAGCGGAGAAATTGTTAAAGAAACATCAGTATTTGAGATTGCTTGTCCTATGTGCAAAAAGATGTTAGAACTTAAAAATGAATTAGAAATAAAAAATAATAAAACATGTAAATGTTCATGTATTCCAACAAGTTTCAAAATAAGTAAAAATGATAAGAAAATGAGTATTGATAAAACTAAAGACAGTATCAACTTAGAAACTGATGTCCATAGTATAACTTTTAAATTTGGTAGGCAAGCAACACCAACCGATAATAATGAAAACGAAACTCAGGAAACTGTTAAACAAATCATGAAAAATTAGTATTTAAAGAGTAGATTTAACATAATTGCACTTTATAAATATAAATAAATAAATATTTAAATAAATATCTAATTATTTATATAATCATAATGCCAACTATGAATGGACAAGACCATAGAATTATAACTTTTGACGATGAAGAAATTAAAGACCTATTCGATGGTGATAAAAACTTTGCTAGGCAATTGAGTATAGAATATTTTTATTGGTTAGATGCTAAATTTAACAATAAATATTTTATGAAAGGTATAACTAAACCAGATAAATTTGATAAAATGTTGAAGTTTTTTGAAATTACAGGTAACGATGAAGGTTTAATACAATTGAAAAATAAAATTGGTGAAAGACTCTTAGAATATAATTTATTTACATATATAACATTAAATTATTCAGGTAAATTATATAATAAAACGTATAATTAAATAAATAATTATCTAAATAAATATATAGTAATGTCTGAAAATGAGAATTACACTATTAATGATTTAATGAAGAAGATAACATTAATTGGTAAAAATATCAAAACCTTAAATGATATGATTAAATCCATTGATGACAAAATGAAACCAGTTGAACGCGAACAACAAAGCAACGAAGAGAAGGAGAAATCGAAAAGATATTTCAAGCAAAATCTATAGGAAGACCATCGGGCGACTACCCTACAAAGCAAAAGAAATACTGTGATATGTTGAATACAGGAAAAATCAAACAACCTAAAAGCACCACTTTAGAATTTTACAAAATTTCAAAAAATGATGATGGAGTATATGTATTATTTGAATAATTAATTATCTAAATAATTCTAATAAATGAATTTATTAGAATTATTTAGCGGAACAAAAAGCGTCGGAACCATAGCAAAGTCGCTTGGATTTAATGTGATATCATTAGACTTGAAAAATGCTGATATCAACACTGATATTTTGGAGTGGGATTACAAACAGTTTGACAGAAACCATTTTGATTTTATTTGGAGTAGTCCCCCATGCACTGAATACAGTGTAGCAAAAACTAGGGGAATTAGGAATATCGAATATGCAAATAGTATTGTCTTAAAAACTATTGAGATTATCAAATATTTCAATCCTAAATATTTTGTAATCGAAAATCCACAAACTGGATTATTAAAACATCAGGAGTTTATGGATGAGTTTGAATTTAAAGATGTTGATTATTGTAAATATGGAATGCCTTACAGAAAACGCACTAGGCTCTGGAATAACATTACAACTTGGAAACCTAGAGATTTATGTAAAAAGGATTGTGGTAACATCAGGAATAATAGACATATTGAAACTGCGCAGAGACTGCCAAATGGAAACAAGGAAAAATGGGGAGACAATCCAACAATACATAAACAGGAAGACCTATATAAAATACCTAGCGAATTAATTTGTGAAATCTTGGTGAGTTTGGTGGATTAAGTTTGGGGTTGGGCTTGAAACTTGAAAACCCAGCCAAAATGAATACATGCCAAATTGGTGTGTATGTCCATCGGTATTGGTGTGTGTGGTAGCGGTATTGATGTGTGCGGCTAGCGGTATTGGTGTGTGCGGCTAGCGGTATTGGTGTGTGCGGCTAGCGGTATTGGTGTGTGCGGCTAGCGGTATTGGTGTGTGCGGCTAGCGGTATTGGTGTGTGCGGCTAGCGGTATTGGTGTGTGCGGCTAGCGGTATTGGTGTGTGCGGCTAGCGGTATTGGTGTGTGCGGCTAGCGGTATTGGTGTGTGTGTGTGGCTACCGGTTCTGGTGCAACTATTGAACTGATAGTGGTGAAATTATTGATTTTGGTGGTGAAATCACTGATTTTGGTGGTGAAATCACTGATTTTGGTGGTGAAATTACTGATTTTGGTGGTGAAATCACTGATTTTGGTGGATTAAGGATTTTGATTTCAGTAAAGTGGTCTACTGTTTTCAGTCAAGTGGTATACTGCTAAATGGAATAGAACAATCCTTAGGACAGCAGTATTATTATCTGTCTTGAGACATGAGTTTTTAAAACCATACTATGATTATAACATTTATACCCTTATATGTTATAATTATAATGTAAAATGACTTAAAGGAATAAAGACTTAATATAATAAGAGGAAAATGCCAATGATAGGAGTGACAGAAAAAGAGCTGGAACTGGATAGAAAGATAATATTGAGTTTCATTAAGGATAATCCCTATCCATCGTATAAACAAGTCATTGAAATAATTAAAAACGATAAAACAATGAAAGATATATATCCAGATATGTTCGCTGAGTATGGAGAACAAAATCATCAATGGATAAAAGAGATTTACGAAAACATAATGAAAGAAGAACTCGTTAAACGTAATGGTAATAGTATTAATGAAAGAGGAGGAATGACAACAATGCATTGTAATTATTATACTTTGTTATCAGTGTTGCGTTATTTAATACAACAAAGAGCACCAATGAAAGATTATGACGTTAACTTAATCTGGTATAATATCAGAAACATTTTGAGCAGTTCTTGGAACAACATAGGCGACTGGAAACACTGAAAACAGGTTTACTCATACTATGATTATCACATGTAAACTATTATATGTTATAATTGTAATATATTTATCGTTTGTAAAGATTGAATTATTATAATTTGCTTATCTCTTTCAAAGTGCGTTGTTTAGACTTGGCATGCTTCTTCAATTTTTTCGTGCTTTGGCTGTTTGTTTTTGTTTTGTTTGATGCTCTTGTGATATTTTTTGTTGGTATGTTGCTTTGTTTTTTGTTGATGTGTGTTTTTGAGTTTGGGTTCTTTGATGATTTAGAGTGTTGCTGTTTTGTTGGTATGCTTGTTTGAATTATTTAATGTTGCATGCTGTGATTAAATATTTTTGTTGCTGGTTGTGATTATTTATTTTGTTTGCTTGTTGTTCTGGATTTTGTTTTCTGTTTGTTGTGTTGCTGTTGGAAAAAAATAGTAGAAAGAATAATTCTTTGAATTCTCCTTTTACTATTTTTTGGGGGCACCTGGGCTACCAACGGTAGGGCCACCACCTCGGTCTCCGACTGGGTGTCCACCGAGTCATCCGTTTCAGAGCCCGAGTCCGTCGAGGAGTCCGAGTCCTCCTGTAGCGTGGGGACCTCCGCCGGTTCCAGTGCCCAGTCCGCCGGGAAGCCATGCCTCTTGAAGCAGCGTTCGCACTTGCCATAGGCCTCCTGCTCCGTCATGTAGTCTAGCACCGAGAGCTCCTGGACCTTGGAAGCCGCCGGTCGCCAACCACACCCCACAGCCGTGCCTTCGACATTCAGCAGGTGGATTCTGGACTGGCCGGCGTTGCCTGTGCGCTTGACCGCCGCCACCACCCGAAGGGGGAGGTCCGGTGTGGCGGGAAACAGGTCCTTCGCCTTGACTGGTGTGTCCTCGGGCCCGTGCTCCACCACTGACCAGGAGCGGGTCGATGGCGCGCTCCCAGAGGGTACCGAAGGGGGTGCCTCCCCTTCCTTTTCGGTCTGGTCCTCGCGGCCCTCCGGTCCTGCGTCCGTGATGTCCACCGCTGGCGGCGGGAGCGGGTCCGCCCAGTCCGGGTGATTCATGCGTTCCCTGCCTGGCCCGAGGTTCAGGTTGGGGACCTTCTGCGCTACCTGGCCCCAGATCTCCACAACCACGTTGCGCTTCTCCCGCACGTAGACATCTGCCGTGCTCTCCGTGAGCCAGTTGCTGCAGAACCTGCACATGTAGCCTCCGGTGGTCTTGAACTTCTCCTTGCCCACACTCCACGGAGGCCCAAAACACGTGCTTCGTCTCCTTCGGGAAGTGCTTGTTGATGTACTTCCGGCCCGCAACCGCCGTGACCGTGGACGCGGTGATCGGAGGGTACTGCCTGGTACCCTGGTCCGGCGTGCGGAGCGTGGTGTCCGCTCCCCCCAGAATCTTGGCCTTGGGGTCCGATTCCTTAGCCGCTCCGCCCCCGGGGCCAGAGGCACCCAAGGGGGGGGAGCAACCCATCTGCCTGATCATGTCCTGGGAGTAGCCCAGCCGGTCATACAGGGCCCCCGCCGCCTCCTGCGGGACCTGCTCCACCCAGTCATGGACCACGTTGCAGCGCCAGTTGACCTTGACCTCCACCATGGAGGACTTACTCAGGCCCGACACAAGTTTGGTGTACAAGCCCTCAGCGATGACAGCGGAAGGGTGATTCGCTCGTCACAGACCGCCCGGAAGCGCAACGCCTCCTTGCTGTCGTGGACGGGGGCAACCGGGATCTCCATCACCGGCAATGGGCAGTTAACGATGAAATTCTTGGCCGCCAGAAACGTCCCCATCTCCTTGAAGATGTAGCTCCATTCCGCCTTGTTGCTCGGCTTGGGGATGCCCAGGCTCTCCAGGAAGGGGACCGCCTCCTTCCTCATCTGGAGGATGTTGCCCATCCACTTATCCGAGGCCGAGCCCTCCGCATTGCGGCCCCGTCGCTGCGTCTTCACGACCAGCGGGAATGTGGTCCAGGCCGAGTAGATGTACTTGAAGGTGAATCTGTGGGCGTACACCCCCGTCAAGCTCGGCAGGTCCCACGTTCTCGTCTGCCTCGTCCAAAACACTCCATCGCCCTTCGCCCAGAAGATCCCCACCACCTGCTCCGGCGCCGGGCGCTCGCCCCGGTTCACCTGCGCTCGGATCTCCAAGGCCGAGTAGATGATTGGGTCGATGTGGTCCCGCTCACACGTGAGCGGGTGCGTCCTGCGCTCCAGGGCCAGGAGCTCCTCCGGCGTGAGCTTGAATTGCTGGTCCGCGCCCTTGGGGATCTCACCGCTGGAGTGCTTCTTCCAGATCCCCCCAAACATCCGCAGCTCCCCTTGGTGCCTCTTCATCGCCCAGAGGAGCAGGGACAACTTGCCCTCCTCCGAGTCCAGGTCCTGCGGTGGCATTGACTGGTCCCCCCCGGGGCCAGTGGCACCCTTGATAGGGGGCCGGCGTCGCCAGATCGGGCATCTCCTCCAGCAGCGCCTCCTGGTTCCATGGGTTCTGCGCCTCTCTGAGCCTCCGGATGTAGGGGACATACTTCTCCTTCATGTCCCCCACGTTGGGGATGTCCTCGGGGTCATCCAGCTCCAGGGGGCAGAACAGCCCCCTCTCCAGAGCCTTCCTGAGATCATCCGGCCACGCCGACACTTCCAAGGGCTTGCGGGTGTGGTTGAGCATCCATGCCTGGTTGGTGTCCTGGGTGCGCTTGTTCGCCTCCTGCGCCTCCTGGATGGAGCCCATGGCCTCAGCCAGTGCCTGGCTGGCGTCAACGCCCTTCCCCTCCAGATACTGGTCTCTCAGCTTGGCCTTGAATCGCTCCAGGTTGACCTCCCTCATTGGCCACCTCCTCTGACGGCAGGGCCTGCATGCCCTCCTGGAGAGGCGCCAGGATAGCCATCTCATTGTCCAGCATCTCATCCGTGACCAGCTCCTTGTGCCGCCGCCTGGCCGAGGACTCCTCCGGGGTCGGCTCGGTGCTCCCTCAAGGCCCTTCTTCCGGATCGCCTGGTCCACCTGGGGGTGGTAGAGCTGGAAGCTCTGAGCCTCTGCCTCCTGCAGGGACCGCTGCACTTTGACCTTGACCTCCTGGCGCTCCCGGACCTTCAACGCCTTGTCGTCCGCCTCCATGGACAGGATCTCCTGCCGGATGTCCACCCGCCTGTTAAGCGGGACCACGTCTGCCATGGTGATCTCCTCTGCCGTGTCCGTTTTCGGAGGGGCTCTTCCCAGCAGGTCGGCTTGCCCTCCACAATGAGCAGGTTGTAAGTGACGCCGTCCGCCTTGTAGGTAGCCGAGGGTGCCTGGAAGGGGACAAACTCCTTGCCCGGGCAGACCCAGCATTGATTGGCTGCCTCCGGCCACCCCGTGCCGCACGCCTTGCACATGAATTTGTAGTCTGAGTGGCCGGCATTGAGTCTGTGCATCCGCTGGGTGCCAATGCACGCCTTGTTCCTCTGGAACTGTGAGGCCCAGACCTCCTCCTGCCGGATCTGGATCTTCATCGGAACATAGGCCTCCAGGATGCGAATCACCAAGTCCTCCGTGAGGTTCTTCCCGACAAACTTGTGGAACAGGGAGACCGCCTCCTCCACCGTGACGTCCCTCAGCAACGTGGCCGCCGATGCCGGAAGGACCGGGAAGAGGTCGGGGAGGTCCACTAACTTGAAGTAGCCAGGACGGCCCTCCACCGGCACAAGGGAGACCGGTTTGTTCACCGGAGCCGAGGTCTTCTGGGAAGCCGCCACGAAACCCTTCAGCCTCTTCGTTGGTGGAGTAGCCTTCTCCGTGGCGTCCGCATCGTCCATGTCCTGGTCCTCCTCATCGGCGGGGCCAGGGGCACCCAAGCCGGAAGTCGGTGTGGAGAAAGCCACACGGAGACGCTCCAGTGCACTGGAGAGGTCGTTCATCACGTCGGTGGCCGAAGCCGACGGGGGGGCCTCGGGCTCGTCCAACACCAGGCCGGCCGCCACTGCCGCCTCGCGTGTGCGGATTTCCTGGGCCGCCTGGCTGGCCATTTCCACCTCCTCCGCAGTGAGCGTCTGGTCCTCAATCAGCTCGAAGGAAGTTGCCGAGGTTGCCGAGGAGGCCATTGCTGGTTCGGGGTTAGTTCGGAAGTGATTCACCTCAAATTTTTCACACAAGTTGGGTTCAGAGAACCCAGGGCAAAGCTTGAGCCAAAATGGCATGCGCCATTGTGGTCAAGCATTGCCAACACAGTTCATGTTTCCACATGTGTTTCAACATTAACAAATATTCCCTCGTTTTTGGGCCTGTTCCCGAAAAAGATGGCGCCTCTGGTGCCTTGTTGGGATTTCCATGGCCCTCTGCGTCAACCAACCTGAAGAAGGTGCCCTGAACAAAAATCATCCGGTACACAACAGGACCCCAAGAAATACAGTTGTTTCCTCTGGGTGTCCCTTCAAAACAACTCGTAGCAAATAGTTTCTAACCATGCTTACAAGGGAGCTAACCCAGGTCTGCCATTGCGCTCCAGGATTCACAATTCCTCTCACTGACCTACTGGAGTGATTCATGCAATCCACCGTACTTAGCGCAGGGTGCTCATTACCGTTGCCAGCCAAAACACAATCACGCAACAACATCTTGGCACCTGGGGCAGATGTTTATCTCGAGCGAGCCCTGCTGCCGGTCGAATCCCAAAAAACGCCAGGCACTCGAGCGAGGTCCGTGTTTCCTGCCCAGGGCGTGAATCCAAGAAAAACTAGGGCCTTGAGAATGCAAGTCCAACTTCTGCGACTTCCAAAAAGAAACGGAGCCGAATGGAACCGGGGTGTTTTTTTGGTTGGACTTGGTCGAGAATCAATCATGAGTAACTCCAACAATATGTTTAAACAAATGGACAAAAAACAGCTAATGGGAATTCGAACGGTTCCCAGCCCCTTTGGCAGGGGCAACGCTCCCATTTCATTTCCAGGGATCCACACCGCTGAGGTATGCTGCATGTAGCTGCAATCAGGACGAAGCACAGCTTTGATCGCGGATCATGGGCCTGGCCAGGCCGGGCGTGAGTTTTTTTTTTTGGGGGGGGGGCCCTTGGTAGTAGAGCACGTTAACCATGGGAAATGCATTCCCATCAACCACGTTGGCGAATTATCCATTTAAATTGTTTGTCACATCCAAAGTGAAGTAGAGGGACTTAGCGCGAAGAGATTGCACCGTCAAACAAGGGACATGCACCAGGGCACTGCACATGTGAGCATCGCCCAAAAGCCCATTGACTGTTGGAGGTTGGTAAAGATCGGCCTTACCATAAGGTACCGGACGGTACTGAACCGCCGTGTTTTCAGACTCCACGCATGCCTGCCAAATCAGAAGCACGCCCGCCTCAAGAGCACACACTAAGCGCTGCACGCATGCCTCCTACATGAGAAGCACGCCCCGCAAGCCCAGCACTTTACAAATGCCTGCCCAATGATAAGACACCTGCTTAAGAGTATATGCTCAGTATTTTATACGTGCTTGTCAGTTGATAAATAAGCACACCCAGTCAGGAAACCAAGCACGGCACACATGCCTGCCAGATGACAAAGCGCACCAACTCAGGAGCACACGCAAGACCCCACAAGATACAAGAAGCAAACGTTGACTGCCTCATATCAGCTGACATGGCAAAAAAAAGTCAGTACCAGTCCGGCGCGCAAACCCCATGAAACTAGTCATCAGCCGCCTGCTAAGTGGGTCAACTGTGGGCTGTTAGTTGTGCACATGGCACTCGAGGTCGCAGGCAAACGTTGAACAGCTTCAAGGCACGAAACATGGCACAAGGCTCAAACGTGCCCTCCAAGCAGACTCCAGGCATTTGGGCTCCGTCTCCAAATATGGAACCTCCAAACGTTCATTGGCTTACAGTAAATTCCCTGAAAAAACACATCCAGTAGTGATAGATTCCATTTCAATCCAACAGGGGTAATAAAGAAAACATGTTGAAGACAATATATGTGGTGTCCCTCTGGTTTCCCTCAAAGACAACCCAAAAAGGGTGCCGTCAACAAAATACACACTCATTTGCTGTTCCAAGGTGCCGAGGTCCCACTACTCTTAGCCGAGATGGTCAAAACAAAGCTTTATAGTTGGAACGCCCTCAAAACTGGTCAGTGCGCATGAATGGTTGTCTGTCTGGAATCCACCAAAGGCTCCAAGAAACTCAAATCATAACCCGGGTTCTTGAACATGCTCATATGCTTGTTCAAACCGGCTCTACCCTGGTCTTTCGATTCCTTGGACTGTTTCAACCTCCGGCCTGTCGACGTGGACGCCCGGGTCGACACGGAGCAACACCTGTAGGTCCCTTCCACCCTCCCACAAAAAAGGGGTACACCGAAAATCAGATCTTCAGATTTGTCATATGGTCATGGTTCCCGTGGTTATCAAGGATCCTTACTGCCAGGTGATCCCTGTTAAACCCGACAAAAGAAACCGATCTTTTGACCATAGCACATATCTAGTCTACCAAGTGCAATCGTTTAGACCCGGACCTCAGAAACATGTATGATCGAAGGGTACGCGAACCTTTCTGGGTGCTGAAGGGGCTGCAGATGTCTCGTCCGATTGGGGAAAAAAAACAAGGAGGGCTTGTGTTGTGTACATGAAAATTGAGATCGGATGTTCTCAAAAAAAAAAAGAGAGCATGGGGAAATAGCGCTGGACCCTGCAAAACAGGATCAAATTTGAAGGCGAAACATGTAGCATCCGGCAGTTTTAGTGGCTCCCATGGTGACCTTCACCCATCCGACAGGAAAGCACAAGTTGTCCGACCAGGGAAAAGACCTGAACGTGCTGACCAGGGCACTGGAAGGATCCTCGAAATCAAAACCTCTGCAAGAAGCAGGGGTTCAAATCCCCAAACCACAGTTCCAAACCACCAACTAATGGTTACCTGAAAACGGGTACCCTCAAAACAATACATCCATATACAGAACCGTAGACTAGAATGCCTGTTGAAGTCGCCACACGCATCGCAACCCCTCCGCGTGACTAGGGCGTGTCACTTTCGGGCGACGCCGCACTGGCTGCTGCTTCCATCTATGTTTTCTTTGCTGTGTGTGTGTGTGAGCAAACATGTTTAGCAATAAGAGGAAATCGTTTATGGTTGTTCAAACATGCGGAAGGATCTGTTGCCAGTGTTTACAAATCATTGCTTATTCTATGGGTCCCAATCGGAATCTGTTGCTTCTTTCATTTGCCTTTCAAATCATTGACAGGCCTAATTATGGCCATTGAAAGTTTTACAATGGTTAGCTGGTCAGCCGACATGCACGTTTGCGGCAGCTCCCGGCAAGGCCAGAGTTTTATTCTCGGCATCTGCGCAGCAACGCGGGATCTGGGTTTGGAAGTATGTACATACAAGTGTATACATATGCTATTCTTTACGGTACAGCGTACCCTCCCAATGGTCATGGGTCAGAGGGCGTTCCCCTGTGGTCCGGTCCTGTTGTGATGTTTGTGGTGGGGTTGCTGCGGGTTACTCCCTTGCAGATTGACTCCGAAAAGCATCAACTCTAGCGGAGCTTCCTTTGGGGCACCCTCTTTTTAGGTTGCAGGTTGATCTGCAAGGCAGTAGGTTTGGTTGGCGCCAAAGTGCTGGTTCGATCCGTGGAACCATTCCATACGCAGAGAGCAACACATTCGACCATCCACACCTATAGTTATATATATATATATACACATGCATATACATACATACAATTGTTCAGGCAATTCTAGACCAAAAATAGACAAAAGGGGAACCCAGGAGGGGTATTTATATGTCGAAATACAGTCTCAGGAGGTCTTCCATGAATCCAGCGTCCAAGCACATTAAATGGCTTCATACACTCTTAAACGGATTCTACATTATTCTGGAGTCGAGACTGTGGAAAAGCTTTCTTCATGGGCGATGTTGAATCATGTTTGCCTTTTTGTGCAAGAGATACCCAAGTGTTCTTTTGCTCAGAAAAAACTTACTGAGAGAACTTGCTCAAAGAAGCGCTTGCGCACAGAAAATAACATGCACAGAAAAACTCAGCTGCCCCTGTGCAAAAGAAGAATCACAACGATTTGCGGCCGTTTCGCTACTTAGTTTGAGAGCCCCCTATCGTTTTCCAGCGTTTTGTGTTTTCTGACACTTCTCACTCTGCAAGCATTGCGGGAATAGACGAGGAGGAGCAGAAAGAGAGGCAGAGAAGGAGCAGGGAGGGAAGGAATAAGGGAAGGAAAGAAGGGAAGAAGAAAAGAAGAAAAGAAGGGAAGAAGAAAAGAAGGGAAGACGGGAAGTGAAGAAAGGAATTAAAGCAGAGAGGGAAGACAGGGAGGAGTTACAAAGGAGAAATGGCAAGGAGGAAGAGAAGGAGAAAAGCAGGACAGGCAAGGAGGAACGAAGGAATGAAAGCATGAAGCAAGGCGAAAGAGCAGGGCAGGAAGGCGGAAGAGGAAGGAAGAAGGAAGGAAGGAAGGAAGGAAGGAAGGAAGGAAGGAGGAAGGAAGGAAGGAAGGAAGGAAGGATTGAAGGAAGGAAGGAAGGAAGCAAGGAAGCAAGGAAGCAAGGAAGCAAGGAAGCAAGGAAGCAAGGAAGCAAGGAAGCAAGGAAGCAAGGAAGCAAGGAAGCAAGGAAGCAAGGAAGCCAAGGAAGCAAGGAAGCAAGGAAGCAAGGAAGCAAGGAAGCAAGGAAGCAAGGAAGCAAGGAAGCAAGGAAGCAAGGAAGCAAGGAAGCAAGGAAGCAAGGAAGCAAGGAAGCAAGGAAGCAAGGAAGCAAGGAAGCAAGGAAGCAAGGAAGGAAGGAAGCAAGGAAGCAAGGAAGCAAGGAAGCAAGGAAGCAAGGAAGCAAGGAAGCAAGAAAGGAAGAAAGGAAGAGGAAGAGGAAGAGGAAGAGGAAGAGGAAGAGGAAGAGGAAGAGGAAGAGGAAGAGGAAGAGGAAGAGGAAGAGGAAGAGGAAGAGGAAGAGGAGGAGGAAGAGGAGGAGGAGGAAGAGGAAGAGGAAGCGGAAGAGGAAGAGGAAGAGGAAGAGGAAGAGGAAAGGGAAGGGAAGGGAAGGGAAGGGAAGGAAAGGGAAGGGAAGGGAAGGAAAGGAAAGGGAAGGGAAGGAAAGGGAAGGGAAGGGAAGGAAAGGAAAGGGAAGGAAAGGGAAGGGAAGGAAAGGAAAGGAAAGGAAGGAGAGAAGGAGAGAAGGAGGGGGAGGAGCGGAGAGGGAGGGGGTGGAGGAGGAGAGGAGAGGAGGCCGAGTGGGAACAGCCAAATGTGGTAGTGTGAGCGGTACGCGGTGGTCTGGCCGTATTCTTGTGTTTTCCGGCTATCGTTTAGGTATCGTTCGGGGTATCGTTCAAACCGCCTGCCAAGACTAGAAAACTCTGCTAAGCTTCCCTTGGCCCAAGCATGCGCAAGAAACAACCTACGCATGCGTTGCATGCGTGCGCCTCGCAACCCGCGCTGCTGCCCGACGATTTGGTGGTTGGTTATCCTGTTCTGGCATTCGTGCCCACCCATGAAGTGTCCGTTTGCCACGCTTCCACGGAACTACAAGGAGAGCGCGCATCCCAAAGAGCTTGCCCAAAAAGCGTTCACCACCCCTCCCATCTCGGAGCACCCGGCGCAGGCAAGAAGCACCTCCATCTTTATAAAAGGTCCGTGCGTAACCCCTTGCCATTGGGCATGAAGACTAAGGCTGCATTTTGAACGAGGTGGGAAACAGGGAGCAAACGCTGGCTGGGCCAGGGTCTACAGAAAGGCGGGAGCCACTTGAATTGAAGGCGTGCCCCAGCACAAGTAGCCTGTGTAAAGAGAGTGCCCTTTTTCAAATAAAGTGGAGTGCCTCATCTGAGTCCAATCAGCAGAAAAATTGCAATCCCATACAGAAACAACAAGCACGCGAACATAAACTAAATTGCTCAAAGGTATTGTTTTTTTGAGAGTCCCCTATCGTTTGCCATAGTTGTGTGCATTTCCGTACCATCAATGCAACGCCGAATACTAAATTCAACAGAAGTAATTTTGACCGCGCTTCATTTAAAGGAATAGCTAAAAAACTCCATGGTATCCAGAATCGCAATGTGGTAGCTCACCAGAAATCCACCCCAAGGCCAGCCTTCTGAACTCCCCAGCCTTGCGTTTGTTCGGGTCCGACCCATGGCCGCTGTCCAGGCGCCTCAAGGGAATGGGCTGGGATGCAGCGCAGCAACCTAGCATGCCTTGATTGTTTCGTCGGAGGAATATGGGTGTGTGTGTGTGTGGTGGGGTGAGGGGTAAGGTGGGGTGAGGTGAAAGTAAGGCAATGATGAGGTGGGGGAAGACTAAGGTGAGAGTACGGTGAGAGGTAGGTGGGTGACAGTGAGTTAAGAGTGAGGTGAGAGTGAGTTAAGAGTGAAGAGAGAGTGAAGCGAGAGTGAAGCGAGAGTGAGGTAAGAGTGAAGCGAAAGTGAGGTGAGAGTGAGAGTGTGGTAAGAGTGAGGTGAGAGTGAGGTGAGTCTGAGTCACAAGCGAGAGTAAAGTGAGAGCGAGGTGAGAGTGAGGCGAGAGTGAGGAGCGAGGTGAGAATGAGTTGTAGGCAAGAGTGAGGTGAGAGTGCCGAGAGTGAGGAGCGAGGTGAGACTGAGGTGAGAGTGCCGGTAAGGTGAGAAGGCTAGGACAGCCACAAATGATGTGGCTTGACTTGGGGCGGGGGCCTGTTCAGAACATGTCCATTTGGGTCCAATTGAGCAAATCATCGCCCTATTTCCCAACAGTGGTGGAGGTATTGACATGGCATGTGTTGCTTTGAGTTGATGAACATCCACGTTTAATGTTGAGAAGAAGAAACAAATTTCGGACATGTGGCATGAGTCGCAAACAGTTGATTGTCAGGTAGGTTGGGCCAATCCCAATTCACGACACCAATTCTCACTCCATTCTGAACCCACTCGCACCCACCCCACCCACACCCCATTCTCGCCCCTCTCACCCTTCTTACCCTCTCACTCGCACCCCTGTCACCCCAGTCTAACCCCACTCTGACCCCTCTCGCTCGGACCACTGCCACCCCATTCTCACCCCAGTCTCACCTCACTTTCACCCCATTCTCACCCCACTCGCACCACTCTCGCCGACTCTCAACCCCGCTCTCACCCCAGTCTCACCTGAGCTCACCGGACTGACCCCTCTCACGCCCACTTGCCCCACTCTCACCCCACTCTCACTCCACTCTCACCCCGCTCTCACCCCCGCCTCAACTTACTCTCACCCCACCTCGCCCTCTCACCCCATCATCCCAACTTGGAAAACCGACAATGGCCCAATGGGGAGCGCGCTACGAAGGCCATGCCATCGCTTCAGCCGCCCATCTGCATCAGTGCTCGTCTCCCCGCCTTATCCCCTGAATCTTTGACCCCCTTTAACAACTTGGCCCACAGCTGGGGTACACTGAAAGAATGCTCTTAAACTATGTTTTGCATGTCCACCCTAAAATGCACAATAGTTTGCCCAGTTCAAGTCATCCCAAGGTTCTCTCGAAAAGTTTCAGCTGGATTTGGAGGGTGCGATGCGTCTTCTGGCCGAAACTTTCGGCCACCTCAGCAGCTGAGGTGATCTTGATCCAGTCGGTCGGGCTGAACCCTGTCCCCGACATCAAGTTGTTCTAACCGGGGGAGCTAGAACAGTTTACGCGTTCACTCTGAACCTTTGGACATAGTCGCCGTCAACCGATTGACTCTTGTGCGCATGAGGTTTTCTCAGAATGGTGGACCTTTTTTGCTGCCAATTTGGCTGACCGACTTTCACTACGAGAAACCGCGCAGAATTGTAGCTCGCAACAACCGCCCGATTGCCAGGACCCTAGGGCCACGGGTGCTTCACGACATCTTGCCAATATTTGCCTTCGGGCAAGCCTCACCCCAAAACCACACGCCCGCTCAGGGGCAAAAGAAAAAGAGGGAACCAAATCCCAAAAGAAACCAAGAAAGACCAGTTGCCCTTTTTCGCTATAATTATAATGTGAAACGTGTATGTGGTCGTCCGAGCCTGCAGCAGTACTCGCATCCTCCATAGTCAAGGGAAGTTTAGAAGGAACTTCTGTGGTACGCCAACTAATTGCAGTAACAGCTACAGTAGCTCTCTGTGTCGATGACAAGAGAAGAACAAGCGGGGGCATTCAATGCGTGAAAAATGAGGTGCGAGTTGCGGGGGAAAAGACCGCAACGCAATCCAACCATGCCAGCGATTGTCCCCACACCCAGAAATGCCTGATGGAAAACAAGTCCTGTCTGCAAAGTTCTCTCCGAAAATTATCTGCGCAAATTTCTAGACACTGTGCAAGATGCTCTGTGCAAGTTGGTCCAAGGCCTCCCAAGAAGCCTTCGCGATGCTTTCGGCAAAAAAAAAAAAAAAAACATGAAAAAAGCATTTGTCAAAAATGATGTACTCGCACTGCCCAAATAGTTCAAGTCCAAGAACGAGTAGTCGTCACTCTCCTTTTTCAGCGCTTTCGGCTGCCTCGAACAAGGGCAGCGCTGCAGGAGTCCTGCGTTGTGGAAAACAGCCTGCTTAAGTGAGTGGAAGGCCATCCGTTTGGATGAGCCAAGTACGAAAAATTAGGACGGTGTCCTGAAGTCTCAAGACAACAGGAAAATTGGGCGCTTCGACCCTTGCCGACACGAAAGTTATTTGAGGGAGTGTCTTCGATGTTGTTCCAGGCTTCTCGGCGTTGTTTGGGTTTCCGGGCAAAAAAAGAGAGGTGTTTATTTGAGACAATGGCAAAATATTGACGCTTGTGGCAAAACCAAGCGACCTTTTGCACCTGACCTACCTGTGACATGAAATATGAGAGAAAAGCCACGGTACGAATAGCGATGTCCCAAACATCCATTTGGGAGACCTTGTTGGGAGATGGCTTGGTTTGCTTCAGGCCGCCTCCCGGTTGTCGGACCCAAAGGTGCTGGTGACGGTGTCCTGAACTGGGACTCCATGGGGCGCGGCTGAAGCCCAATCAGCCCCAGCTTCTTGCACGGCTCGAGCGGCCGGGCTTCCTTCTGCAGCCTGCGAATGTAATCCAAAGACACCCACCACTAAAACAAACTTTGGAGTCCCCGGCCTTTTGAACCAAAATGTGCCTGATGGGGGACATGGTTATGGTTGTCGTGGAAACAAGCGGATTTTCTGTGATACCAAAGTGGAATTCCCATCCACAAACTTCCCGTTCAGGACGATTCCCTGGGTGTCACATCGAAATCTAGGCAGGGCCTTTTCCAAGGCTCATGGCACTGCAGTCATGCCCAATGCTCCAGGCTTGATTTCCCACGTGCCAAGGCCCGGGCACGTGCAAGAGGGCGACTTTGGCCCTGGGATTCCGAGCCACCTCGTGGGCGGAAGCTCGAATGGGCTCGCCTGAGCCGCGCCGGGACACTCGGGCGCTTCCTTTGGACAAAACAAGCGGGTCACTTCGCTCAAAAGAAGTTGACTTTGGAAAGTGTGGGTTTCCTTTTGGTGTACAAAAGAAAGAAAAAAAGTTGGAACGCTTGTGAAGCAAATAAGGATCACTTTAAACAGTGGGGGGGGTCCTTTGGTTTCAATATTACAGATCATCCAAAGGCTAGAAATCACTTGTGTAATAGCACTCGGAAACGTCTGCTTTTGGTGTCCACATCAAAGATCTGTAAGAAGGGATGGAACAGGTTTGCAATGAAAAGGATCACATGTTAGAGATGATCCAAAAGGAGTGGAGCACTTATGAAATGAGCAAGGATCGCGTTGAAAAGTGAGGGATTCCTTGTGGATTCCATATTCAAGATCATCCGAAAGAGGTTGGATCGCTGGTGATATGACAAATGGCTTTGAAAAGTGTGTGTGTGTGTGCTTTTGCTTTCTAGAAAAGAAAAAATCACAAAGGGGTTGGATCACGTGTGAGATGAAAAAGGATCACTGCACAAGGTGTAGGGTCTCCTTTGGTGTCAGTTTTAAAGATCATCCAAAGCAGGAGCGAATCACTGTTGAAATGAAACAGGATCACTCTGAAAAGTCCATGTGTCCTGTGAATTTCCATATTAAAGATCGTCCCAAAAGGATGTAATTACATTTTAATATAAAAGGATCACTCTGAAAAGTGTGGGCTTCCTTCGGAGTCCAGAATAAAACTCAACCAAACACGGGTTGGTTCACTTTGGGATTGAAAAAGGATCACTTTGAAAAGTGTGGGTGTCCTTGTGCTTTTCACATTAAAGAGCATCCAGGATCAATTTGCAACGGGGTTTCTGTTGATGTCCATATTAGACATCATCCAAAAGGGGGTTGGATCACTTTGGAACCAAAAAGCACCACTGTGAAAAGTATGAAAACCCGTTCGGTTTCCAGCATTCAAAAACGGCTGGCTCACGTGTAAAAATGAAAAAGGATCACATTGCAAAGTGTGAGTTCGTTTTGGCTTCATAGAAAGTCATCTCACAGGGTTTGGAGCACGTTCAAAGTGAAAAGGGAAAAGTGCGGGCTTTGCTTTGGTGGTGGGTGTCCCTTTGGTATCCAAACAACGCGAAAGAGGTAGGAACAACTGTGAAATAATAGGCATCCAGAGTGGAGAAAGTCCTTTAAAAGAGGGTGGGTCACGTGTGAATTGTGGGTGTGTGTCCTTTTGGTGTCCATATTGAACACTATCCAAGAAGGGGTGGATCACGATAAATGACAAAATCACTTTGAAAAGTACGAGTGTCCTTGTGGTTTCTCCATTCAGGAGCATCTAACAAAGGTTACAGCACGTTTGCAAGCAACAAAGCTCACTTTGAAAAGTATGGGTTCCCTGTAAAATTAAAAGGCCCGCTGTGAAAAGCGTGGGTGTCCGTTTGGTTGCAATATTTAAGATCAGCAAAAACGGGGTTGGAGTATTTGTGCAACTAAAAAGCCACTTGAAACGGTGTGGCCAGCTAAAGGGCGCTGGCTCGGATCACGTTGACAGGCAGTGTCTGTATTTAAAAAAAGGGGTTGGAGCACTTATGTAATAAAAGGATCACTTTGAACAGTGTGGGTGTCCTGTTGGTTTCAATATCAAAGATCATCCACAAGAGGGGTGCGGATCACTTGTGTAGTGAGAAAGGATGGCTTTGAACCTCTGTTTGGTTTTCATATGAAAGATCATCCAGCAGGTTGAAGTACGGTTAAAAAAAAAAAGGGGTGGATTAAAAGGAAGGGGGGTGGATTAATTGTGTGTAATGAAAACAGTTCGCTCATGGGTTCCTTCTGGTTTCTGTACCAGGTATACATATATATATATATATATATTTAAATGCAAACATATGGACATACACATGCGAATACATGTCCCGCCCTGAGATAAGGGACCTTCATCGGAGTTTTCGGTGGGCTCGAAACAGATATTGCATTTTAGATAGGGCTCGAATCGTCCGTGCCCTTGTTTACATCGAGCTGCAGAGTTGGCGGCAGGCGTAAGGCAAGTCCGTGCTCGCGAGGGGCCAAAGCTCCACCAAGCGCCTGGACCGAGTTCAGCACTTTACTATTCCCACTACTAATACTACCACTACTACTACTACTACTACTACTACTACTACTACTACTACTACTCCTCCTCCTCCTCCTGCTGCTGCTGCTGCTGCTGCTGCTGCTACTACCACTACTACTACTGCTACTAAGTGCTACTACTACTACTACTACTACTACTACTACTACTACTACTACTACTACAACGACTACGACTACGACTACGATTACGACTACGACTACGACTACGACTACGAAAACTGCTACTGCTGCTGCTACTACTACTACTACTACTACTACTACTACTACTACTACTACTACTACTACTACCAATCCCCTGGAGCATGCCAACATTGAAACTGACAGGGGGTAGATTCATAGTGAAGAGTTTGAAATAGAAAAATGGGCAACAAGGAAACTCCAAAACCACATCGAACCAAATCACATCGAAACAGGTCGGTAGAAATGGTGCAGGGGCTTCTGATGAACGACACTCCGCGGAAAAGGTGGTGGGCTTCTCAAATCGTTTTGCCAAGAATCAGTACACTCCAAAAGTTCAAAGGGTTTTAATCTGCCCAGCCGGGCTTTGAGGCTGTGATGCAGGCTCATCCGGCTTTTTCGCGTCCCAAAAAGCATGTTGAAACATAACCAAAAAGCAAAGTGCCCTATCAGTTGTGGGGCCCCGCTTCCCTTTTTGGGCTCGGATCTGGGTGCCAGAGTTTCGTCAGGATGACTTGCCCAGTGGTATAGGGGACTTCAAGGGGTCCTGAGCCTGGGCATAGGGGACTTCCGAGCGGTTTCCATTTGGTTCCCATAACCGCTGAAGGGTACGCTTTTTCTCACAACCATTTTGACCCGCCTTCCCGCCCTTGCCTTCGGACATTTTGGCCCACCCTTCGCCACTGGGGTGTGTCTCAAAAATCTGACTCCCGAAATGAGATGTGGTCCATTTGTCTTCCCTTTGAACCAGACGTAAAAACAAAAGACCATCACGCTTTGGGGCCATGACTCGACCAAAACTGTTCTCAAATCAAACGGTCCGTTGGGCCGATTCGCTTTGGGCAAGTGAGTCAAAGCAACATGATGGACATAATGTGGATGGACAAAATCCGGCACCAATTGGATTGGTGGGTGGTTTATTCCTTTATGTATAGGGTTTCATCTATCCCAAGTGGTGTGAAGCGCATTTTGTCCACCCGCAGTAGGACGGAAAGTTCACTTCCCTTGAATCTCAAGGGGCGTCCTGGGAAACAACGCGACCAATGGTGCAAATGGGGCTGCCCATTTTTGAGGGCCCCCTTTTCTTAATAGTTTTGAAGGAACACCAAAAAGGAAAGCACCACTTTGGGAGGGGGGGGGTTCTCTGAAAAAAGACACACCCAAATCAGCAACCGATTTTGGTCGGCCTGGGCGTCACAAAGGCCGCAAAGCGCAGGTCCGGGGCCTCGTGCTCCCGCAGAAAGCGCTTCACCTGAAAGCAGGAGGCGGACCTCAAACAAAACTGGGGTGGTAGAAAGACCCTGCTTTTTCTGGTTGTCCAAGTTTCAAGTTTGTCAATTTTGGGAACATAGATGGCCCTGGTAGATAATGAAACAACCAGGTCAACCAGGGCCATCTACTGTCTAACAAAACAACCAAAAAGGACACCTGTGTGTCCAAGTTTTAAAAGGTTTGACAAATGAGGTTCTGCTGTGGGTTGAGTCGGACGTGTCAACTCAGCGTGCTTGATGAGTGTCAACTTCCATCAGGCCGGCAAGAGTTCCTCCCAAAACTTGTTGGTTCTCAGTCAGTAAGGAATCAATAGGGGGATTCCAAAAAACCACTGGATCCCCTAGAAAAGCATAAGGAATGGCTCATGGGTCCCTGCTGAGAACCAGGAAGGAAAGGACCATAGACCTTCACATCAATCCAAATCAAACCAAAACAAAACAAAAACAAACCAAGTCAATTCAAGCCAACGAACCAGCCAAGCAGCAAAGTAGCCAAGCAACTAAGCAACCAACCAACCCAACCCAACCCAACCCAACCCAACCCAACCAACCCAACCCAACCCAACCCAACCCAACCCAACCCAACCCAACCCAACCCAACCCAACCCAACCCAACCAAACCAAACAACCAAATCAAAACAAAGCAAACCAGTCAAATCAAATCAAAATTTAAACAAATATGTTCCAAATCAACGTCAAATCAAATCAATCAACCAATGAATCTATGAATCAACGAATCAATGAATCGATAAATCAACGAGTCAATGAATCGATAAATCAACGAGTCAATGAATCGATGAATCAACGAATCAATGAATCGATGAATCAACGAATCAATGAATCGATAAATCAACGAGTCAATGAATCGATAAAATCAATGAATCGATGAATCAACGAATCAATGAATCGATAATCAACGAGAATCGATTCAACGAAATGAATCGATGAATCAACGAATCAATGAATCGATGAATCAACGAATCAATGAATCGATAAATCAACGAATGAATCGAAAATCAACGAGTCAATGAATCGATGAATCAACGAATCAATGAATCGATGAATCAACGAATCAATGAATCGATAAATCAACGAGTCAATGAATCGATAAATCAACGAGTCAATGAATCGATGAATCAACGAATCAATGAATCGATGAATCAACGAGTCAATGAATCGATAAATCAACGAATCAATGAATCGATGAATCAACGAATCAATGAATCGATGAATCAACGAATCAATGAATCGATGAATCAACGAATCAATGAATCGATAAATCAACGAGTCAATGAATCGATGAATCAACGAGTCAATGAATCGATGAATCAACGAATCAATGAATCGATGAATCACGAATCGATAAATCAACGAATCAATGAATCGATGAATCAACGAATCAATGAATCGATGAATCAACGAATCAATGAATCGATGAATCAACGAGTCAATGAATCGATGAATCAACGAATGAATCGATGAATCAACGAATCAAAGAATCGATGAATCAACGAATCAATGAATCGATGAAACGAATCAATGAATCGAATCAAATCAATGAATCGATGAATCAACGAGTCAATGAATCGATGATTAAACGAATCAATGAATCGAATAAATCAACGGAGTCAATGAATCGTGGAATCTACGAGTCAATGACATCGATGATCAACGAATCAATGAACGTTGAATCAACGAATCATTGAATCGATGAATCAACGAATCAATGATCGATAAATCAACGAGTCAATGAATCGAGGAATCAAACGATCAATGGAATCGATAATCAACGAATCGATGAAGGTGAGAATCTGAGAATCAATGAACGATGAATCAATGCATGAATGAATCGATGAATCAAACGAATCAATGAATCGATTGAATCAACGAATCAATGAATCGATGAATCAACGAGTCATGAATCGTGAATCAACGAGTCAATGAATCGATGAATCAACGAAATCAATGAATCGATGAATCAACGAATCAAATGAATCGATGAATCAAACGAATCAATGAATCGATGATTCATCGAATCAATGAATCGATGAATCCACGCGTCAATTGGAATCGATGAATCAACGAGTCTATGAATCGATGAATCAACGGAGTCATGAATCGATGAATCAACGAGTCAAGAATCGATGAATCAACGAGTCAATGGAATCGATGAATCAACGGAGTCAATGAATCGATGAATCAACGAATCAATTGAATCGATGAATCAACGAATCAATGAAATCGATGAATCAACGACTCAATGAATCGATGAATAAACGAAACAATGAATCGATAAATCAACGAGTCAAGAAACGATGAATCAACGAGTCAAATGATCGATGAATCAACGAATCAATGAAATCGATGAATCAACGAATCAATGAATCGATAAATAACGAGTAATGAATCGATGAATCAACGAGTCAATGGATCGATGAATCAACGAGTCCATGAATCGATGAATCAACGATGTCAATGAATCGTTGAATTCACGAGTCAATGATCGATGATTCAAACGAATCAATGAATCGATGAATCAAACGAATCAATGATCGATGATCAACGAATCAATGAATCGATAAATCAAACGAGTCAATGAATCTATGAATCAACGAGTCAAATGAATCGATGAATCAACGAGTCAATGAATCGATGAATCAACGGAATCAATGAATCGATGAATCAACGAATCATGAATCGTAAATCAACGAGTCAATGAATCGATGAATCACACGAGTCCAATGAATCGATGAATCACGAGTCAATGGAATCGATGAATCAACGAATCAATGAATCGATGAATCAACGAATCATTGAATCGATTTGAATCAACGAATCACTGAATCAACAATTCAACGAATCAATGAATCGATAAATCAACGAGTCAATGAATCGATGATCAACGAGTCAATGAAATCGATGAATCAACGAGTCAATGAATCGATGAATCAACGATCAAGAATCGATGAATCAACGAATCAAGAATCGATGAATCAAGAATCAATGAATCGATGAAACAACGAGCAATGAATCGATGAATCAACGGAATCAATGAATCGGATGTATCAAGAATCAATGAGATCGATGAATCAAAGAGTCAATGAATCGATTGAATCAACGTGTTCAATGAATCGATGAATCAACGAGTCAATGAATCGATGAATCAACGAGTCAATGAATCGATGAATCAACGAATCAATGAATCGATGAATCAACGAATCAATGAATCGATGAATCAACGAGTCAATGAATCGATGAATCAACGAATCAATGAATCGATGAATCAACGAATCAATGAATCGATGAATCAACGAGTCAATGAATCGATGAATCAACGAGTCAATGAATCGATGAATCAACGAGTCAATGAATCGATGAAATCAACGAATCAATGAATCGATGAATCAACGAATCAATGAATCGATGCATAACGAGTCAATGAATCGATGAATCAAAGAGTCAATGAATCGATGAATCAACGAGTCAATGACTCGATGAATCAACGAGTCAGATGAATCGATGAATCAACAGTAATGAATCGATGAATCAAGAGTCAATGAATCGATGGAATCAACGATGTCAATGAAATCGATGAATCAACGAGTCATGAATCGATGAAACAACGAGTCAATGAATCGATGAATCAACGAGTCAATGAATCGATGAATCAACGAGTCAATGAATCGATGATGAGTCATCGATGAATCAACGAGTCAATGAATCGATGAATCAACGAGTCAATGAATCGATGAATCAACGAGTCAATGAATCGATGAATCAACGAGTAATGATCGATGAATCAACGAGTCAATGAATCGATGAATCAACGAGTCAATGAATCGATGAATCAACGAGTCAATGAATCGATGAATCAACGAGTCAATGAATCGATGAATCAACGAGTCAATGAATCGATGAATCAACGAGTCAATGAATCGATGAATCAACGAGTCAATGAATCGATGAATCAACGAGTCAATGAATCGATGAATCAACGAGTCAATGAATCGATGAATCAACGAGTCAATGAATCGATGAATCAACGAGTCAATGAATCGATGAATCAACGAGTCAATGAATCGATGAATCAACGAGTCAATGAATCGATGAATCAACGAGTCAATGAATCGATGAATCAACGAGTCAATGAATCGATGAATCAACGAGTCAATGAATCGATGAATCAACGAGTCAATGAATCGATGAATCAACGAGTCAATGAATCGATGAATCAACGAGTCAATGAATCGATGAATCAACGAGTCAATGAATCGATGAATCAACGAGTCAATGAATCGATGAATCAACGAGTCAATGAATCGATGAATCAACGAGTCAATGAATCGATGAATCAACGAGTCAATGAATCGATGAATCAACGAGTCAATGAATCGAGAATCAACGAGTCAATGAATCGATGAATAAACGAATCAATGAATCGATGAATCAACGAGTCAATGATCGATGAATTCAACGAATCAATGAATCGTGAATCAACGAATCAATGAATCGATGAATCAACGAGTCAATGAATCGATGAATCAACGAGTCAATGACTCGATGATTCAACGAGTCAATGAATCGATGAATCAACGAGTCAATGAATCGATGAATCAACGAGTCAATGAATCGATGAATAACGAGGGTTCAATGAATCGATGAGATCAACGAGGTCAATGAATCGATGACATATCAACGAGTCAATGAATCGATGAATCAACGAGTCAATGAATCGATGAATCAACGAGTCAATGAATCGATGAATCAACGAGTCAATGAATCGATGAATCAACGAGTCAATGAATCGATGAATCAACGGTCAATGAATCGAAGAATCAACGAGTCAATGAATCGATGAAGCAAAGGAGTCAATGAATCGATGAATCAACGAGTCAATGAATCGATGAATCACGTGTCAGATGAATCGATGAATCAACGAGTCAATGAATCGATGAATCAACGAGTCAATGATCGTGATCAACGAGTCAATGAATCGATGAATCAACGAGTCAATGAATCGATGAATCAAAGAGGTCAATGAATCGATGATTCAAAACGAGTCACTGAATCGATGACTCAACGAGTCAATGAATCGATGAATCACTAGTTCCAATGAATTTCGATGAATCAACGAGTCAATGAATCGATGAATCAACTAGTCAATGATCGCTCGAAATCAACGAGTCAATGAATCGATGATTCAAACGAGTCAATGAATCGATGAATCATCGAGTCAATGAATCGATGATCAACGAGTCAATGAATCGATGAATCAATACGAGCAATGAATCGATGAATCAAACGAGTCAAATGAATCGATGAATCACCGAGTCAATGAATGATGAATTCATACGAGTTCATTGAATCGATGAATCAACGAGTCAATGAATCGATGAATCAGAGTCAATGAATCGATGAATCAACGAGGTCACTGAATCGATGAATCAAAGAGTCAATGAATCGATGAATCCAACGAGTCAATGAATCTTTGAATCAATGATCACCGAGTCAATGAATCGATGAATCAACGGCAAGGTCAATGAATCGAGGAATTCAACGAGTCAATGAATCGATGAATCAACGAGTCAATGATCGATGAAATCAACGAGTCAATGAATCGATGAATCAACGTGTCAATGAATCGATGGAACAACGTGTCAAATGAATCGATGAATCAACGAGTCAATGAATCGATGAATCAAGAGTCAATGAATCGATGAATCAACGAGTCAATGAATCGAGGAATCACGAGTAATGATTCGATGAATCAAGAGTCAATGAATGATGAACCCTAAGGGGCACGTGAGTTGAGCGATTGCGAGTCAAATGATCGATGAAGGTCCTTGAGCCCAGGATCGATGAATCAACGAGTCAATGATTCGATGAATCACGAGGTCAATGAATCGATGAATCAACGAGTCAATGAATCGATGAATTCAACGAGTCAATGAATCGGATGAATCAACGAGTCAATGAATCGATGAATCAACGAGTCAATGAATCGAATGATTCAATAACCGGGGGAGGGGGTCAATGAATTCGATGAATCAAACGAGTCAATGAATCGATGGAATCAACGAGTAATGAATCGATGAATCAACGAGTCAATGAATACGATGAAATCAACGAGTCAATGAATTCGAGGAAATCAACGAGTCAATGAATCGATGAATCAACGAGTCAATGAATCGATGAATCAACGAGTCAATGAATCGATGAATCAACGAGCAATGATCGATGAATCAACGAGTCAATGAATCGTGAATCAACGAGTCAATGAATCGATGAAATCAACGAAGTCAATTGAATCGATGAATCAACGAGTCTATGAATCGATGAATCAACGAGTCAATGAATCGATGAATCAACGAGTCAATGAATCGATGAATCAACGAGTCAATCGAATCGATGAATCAACGAGTCAATGAATCGATGAATCAACGAGTCAATGAATCGATGACATCAACGAGTCGAATGGAATCGATGAATCACGAGTCAATGAATCGATGAATCAACGAGTCAAATTGATATCGATGAATCAACGAGTCTATGAATCTATGAATCAACGAGTCAATGAATCGATGAATCAACGAGTCAATGAATCGATGAATCAAACGAGTCAATTGAATCGATGAATAAACGAGTCAATGAATCGATGAATCAACGTGTAAATGATTCGAGAATCCAACGAGTCAATGAATCGATGAATCAACGATCAATGTATCGATTGAAATCAACGGAGTCAAAGAATCGATGAATCAAACGAGTCAATGAACGAGAATCAACGAGTCAATGAATCGATGATATCAACGAGTCAAATGAATCGATGAATAACGATGGTCAATGAATCGATGAATAACGAGTCAATGGAATCGATGATCAACGAGTCAATGAATCGATGAATAAACGAGTCAATGATTCGGATGATTCAACGAGTCAAATGAATTCGTTGAAATCAAACGAGTCAATGAATCGATGAATCAACGAGTCACATGAATCGATGAATCAACGAGTCAATTGAATCGTGAATCAAACGAGTCCAATGAATCGATGAATCAAGAGTCAATGAATCGATGAATCAAAGAGTCAATGATCGATGAATCAAACGAGTCAATGAATCGATGAATCAACGAGTCAATTGAATCGATGAATCAACGAGTCAATGAATCGATGGAATCAACGAGGGTCAATGAATCGATGAATCAAGAGTCAATGAATCCGATGGAATCAAACGAGTCAATGGAACCGATGAATCAACGAGTCAATGAATCGATGAATCAACGAGTCAATGAATCGATGAATCAACGAGTCAATGAATCGATGAATCAACGAGTCAATGAATCGATGAATCAAACGAGTCAATGAATCGATGAATCAAAGAGGCAATGAATCGAAGAATCAGCGAAGTCAATAATCCGATGAATCAAGAGTCAATGATTCGATGAATCAACGAGTCAATGAATCGATGATCAACGGAGTCAATGAATCGATGAATCAACGAGTCAATGAATCATGACTCAACGAGTCAATGAATCGAATAGAATCAACGAGTAATGAATCGATGAATCCACGAGTCAATGAATCGATGAATCACGAGTCAATGAATCGATGCGAATCAACGAGTCAATGATTCGATGAATCAACGAGTCAATGAATCGATGAATCAACGAGTCAATGAAATCGATGAAATCAACGAGTAATGAATCGATGAATCAACGAGTCAATGAATCGAGAATCAACGAGTCAATGTAATCGATGTAATCAAACGAGTCAATGAATCGATGAATCAACGAGTCAATGAATCGATGATTCAACGAGTCAATGAATCGATGAATATTTTTTTTTTTTTTTTTTTTTAACGAGTCAATGAATCGGATGAATCAACGAGTCAATGAATCGATGAATCAACGAGTAATGAATCGATGAATCAACGAGGTCAATGAATCGATGAATCAACGAGTCATTGAATCGATGAATCAACGAGTCCAATGAATTCGATGAATCAACGAGTCAATGAATCGATGGAATCACGAGTAATGAATCGATAGAATCAACGAGTCAATGAGAGCGATGAATCAACGAGTCAATGAATCGTAATCACGGAGGTCCAATGAATGATGAGAATCAACGAGCAATGAATCGATGAGATCAACGAGTCAATGAATCGATGGATCCAACGAGTCAATGAATCGATGATTCAACGGAGTCAATGAATCGATGAATCAACGAGTCAATGAATCGATGAAATCTCGAGTCAATGAATCGATGAATCAAGAGTCAATGAATCGATGAATCATCGTGTCAATGAATCGATGAATCAACGGTCAATGAATCGATGGATATCACGAGTCACATGAATCGATGAATCAACGAGTCAATGATCGATGAATCAACGAGTCAATGAATCTATGAATCAACGAGTCAATGAATCGATGAATCAACGAGTCATATGAATCGATGAATCAACGAGTCAATGAATCGATGAATAAAACGAGTCATTGGAATCGATGAGATCAATACGAGTCCATGAATCGATGAATAACGAGTCACTTTGAATCGATGAATAACGTAGTCAATGAATCGATGAAATCAACGAGTCAATGTAATCGATGATTCAACGCGTCAATGAATCGGATGAATCAACGAGTCAATGAATCGATGAATCAACGAGTCAATGAATCGATGAATCAACGAGTCAATGAATCGATGAATCAACGAGTCAATGAATCGTTGAATCCACGAGTCAATGAATCGATGAATCAACGAGTCATGAATCGATGAAGATCAACGAGTCAATGGAATCGATCTGAATCAAGAGTCAATGAATCGATGAATCACGAGGTCAATGAATCGATGAATCAACGAGTCAATGCATCGATGAATCTAACGAGTCAATGAATCGATGATTCAAGAGTCAATGAATCGATGAATCAACGAGTCAATGAATCGATGATTCAACGAGTCAATGAATCGATGAATCCAGAGTCAATGAATCGATGAATCACGAGTCAATTGATTCGATGAATCAACGAGTAATGAATCGTGACTCAACGAGTTATGAATCGAGGAATCAACGAGTCAATCGAGTCATTGAATCGATGAATCAACGAGCAATGAATCGATGAATCAACGAGTCAATGAATCGATGAAATCAACGAGTCAATGAATCGATGAGATCAACGAGTCAATGAATCGATGAATCAACGAGTCAATGATCGATGAAATCAACGAGCTCAATGAATCGATGAATCAACGAGTCAATGAATCGATTGAATCAACGAGTCAATGAATCGATGAGTCAATGCAACGAGTCAATGAATCGATGAATCAACGAGTCAATGAATCGATGAATCAACGAGTCAATGAATCGATGAATCAACGAGTCAATGAATCGATGAATCAACGAGTCAATGAATCGATGAATCAATCGAGTCAATGAATCGATGAATCAATGAGAATCGATGAATCAACGAGTCAATGAATCGATGAATCAACGAGTCAATGAATCGATGAATCAACGAGTCAATGAATCGATGAATCAACGAGTCAATGAATCGATGAATCAACGAGTCAATGAATCGATGAATCAATGAATTGTTTGCCACTTTTATGGTCCAAGCCCGAACAACCCGAAAAGTGGTTAAAGCCTAGGAACTCGGGGAGTGAGTCGAAGAAGTTCCGGGCCTCGGAGGCCTCCTGGCGCCGAAGAGTGATCACCACGAGGCGGCCCTTGCAGCGCAGCGATTTCAAGGCGCTGCACAGGGCGGCGCGGAGCTCGCGGATCTCCTAACTGGCGAAGTGAGGGCTGGGGCTTTTGGAGGGTAGCGAGTTGTGGCCGGGGGAGGGGGGAGGGGCGAGGGGGGCATCAGCACTGTTTTCTTTCTACGTACCCCAAATGTTGGCGACAGGCTTTTGAAACTTAACCAACTGCCCAGCAAAGCAGTGTTTCGAATAGTCGTCGTCTTCGTTCAGGGTCATCATTTTCTGAATTTCTTATTGCATGGAGTTCAAATGTCCCACTAACCACCCGTGGTGAGGCTGTATTCGACACCCCCGCATCACCAGTGACTTGTGTAAAGGAAATGTTCTCCGCTTACTAAATGTACATGTCGCGATAGTTTCCCAAAACAGGGAAATATAGCAGGCCCTGCGAAAGTGGCCCTGTAAACAACAATGACAACCTATGACAGATTCCCTATGCTGAAAGTGCTTGGGGTCGGTTGCACTGGGCGGCAGCCCGTAGATATGTATATCTAATATATATATATATATATGTACATATATATATATATATACACATATGTGTATTGCTGTTTCTCAGTAAGGATCCAACAAGAGCTTTGGAAATTAACCCAAGAGCACAAAGGGGACCCTTGTTGAGCCTTTGGGCGTGTCTCTTCTTAGAGGTCCCCAAAAATTATGGTTTTCCTGTTGGTGTCCCTTTGAAACCACATATATTGGGTACCCTCAAAAAACGACACACCCATTTGTCAAACCAACAGGTCCAGGGGCTTTTGCGGTCACAGCCAGCCCTCGCCTCATTGAGGTGCACACGGATTGCCTGGAAGACCTGTTTGGCCGGGTGCAGCCCCCGGTCGTCCACGATCTTCACCTGAGTCAAAAAGACCCCAAAAGCAAAACTCAAATAATTTACCCAAATTGTATTTAAAACAAAAATGCTCCCAAACCTTGGCTTTGGAAGCAGCTAAGCAAAACATGTTTGGCTTCCCAGCAACATGGGACATTCTTCCAACCCCGAACCTGTATGTTCACAAACGTTTAACCGAGCAAACCGTGAACCTTCTGGGATCAAGCTTGAAGAACTATTGCTGTTTTTGTGTCATTCACTTCGCTCGCGCAACCTCTGCGGACTCTAGGGTGGACGACCTTCAAAAGTGTGTGGGGTGGAGAGAGGGACAGAGAGACAGATAGATACAGAGAGAGACGGAGAGAGAGAGAGAGAGAGAGAAATAGAGAATGATACCAAAAGAGAGAAAGCATGAAAGAGAGAAGGAGGGAAGGCAGAAAGTGTTGAAAGCGAGCAAGAGAAAACGAAAGAAGACAGCAAGAGCGAAAGCGCGAAACAGCGAAAGAGAGAATGAGGAAAATCAGAAGTTTGAAAGCGAGAAAGAGAAAAAGAGAGACAGAGAGCAAGAGAGAAAGAGAGAAAGAGAGAAAGAAAGACAGAGAGAAAGAGACGAAGAGACAAAAAGACAAAGAGAGAAAGAGAGAATGAGAGAAAGAGAGACAGAGAGAAAGAGAGGAAGAGAAAAAGAGACAAACAAAAGAGAAAAAGAGAGAAAAAGAGAAAGAGAGACAGAGAGAAAGAGAGGAAAAGACAAAGAGACAAAGAGAGAAAGAGAGAAAGAGAGACAGAGAGAAAGAAAGAAAGAAAGAAAGAAAGAAAGAAAGAAAGAAAGAAAGAAAGAAAGAGACAAAGACAGAAAGAGAGAAAGAGAAAAAGAGAGGAAGAGACAAAGAGAGAAAGAAATACAGAGAGAAAGAGAGACAGAGAGAAAGAAAGAAAAAAGAAAGAAAGAAAGAAAGAAAGAAAGAAAGAAAGAAAGAAAGAGACAAAGACAGAAAGAGAGAAAGAGAGAAAGAGAGGAAGAGAGAAAGAGAGAAAGAGAGACAGAGAGAAAGAGAGAAAGAGAGAAAGAGAGGAAGAGAGAAAGAGAGAAAGAGAGACAGAGAGAAACAGAGGAAGAGAGACAGAGAGGAAGAGAGGAAGAGAGAAAGAGAGAAAGAGAGAAAGAGAGAAAGAGCGAAAGCGGGAAAGAGGGAAAGAGAGAAAGAGAGAAAGAGAGAAAGAGAGAAAGAGAGAAAGAGAGAAAGAGAGAAAGAGAGAAAGAGAGAAAGAGAGAAAGAGAGAAAGAGAGAAAGAGAGAAAGAGAGAAACATTCAATCAACAAAAAAATGTATCCCCAGCTGACATATGCTGTTGGTGAGCCACCCCCAGTTCCCCCACTAGGAAACAATGGGAAACCATTGTTTGTTGGTATTTCAACTGGAATCAAATCATTCCAGGGTTTCTCAGGTGGTGCAGGATTCCGTCCATCCACACGATGATGCTGACTGTGCCCAATGTCATCCCCTTTGTAGCACATTCATGCGACCGATGCTCGTTCTCTGGTAGCGAAGGGCCCACGTCGAACAACGCCAAAGAAATAACAGCCATTAATAACAACACACCCTGCCACGCAGAATAAACGCGAGAAAGCGACTTCCTATGGTTGTCAAGGACTTTAACATAAACCTCCACTGGCCTGGCTCAGAACCGAAACTAGCAAATCAAGGGTGAGCAATTCGGGTAAACTGGGTTAATACCAAGTTCTGTTTGAAGTCAGGCTTTACTTTGTTTCCATGCTGCAGGAATCTCAGCTGAGGGGAACACGGAAAATAGCGTACCCCACCAAATGCGGAACCCCTCAACAAGGGCGGTGCTGCAAAATTGTCCATGGATGGTGGTGCTGGTTGGGGGGGGGGGGAGACTTTCCTGCAATTGGAACCTTGCTCGGTCACTTTGAGAGCCCCAAATCAAAAAATATCAGGCTTGATTCGAACAGGGAGGGAAAAAAGAGCGAAAGTAAGCAAAATGTGATCGAATCCAAATAGATCCAAGCCACAAAAGCTGTCCGTGCCAGGGGTTTTCGCTAATCTAAACCTTGGATTAATTAACCTCCAAGAGTGATGATTCCCCGCTAAACCCACGGAACCCCCCCCCATTCCCGTTAGCTTATGCTTGATATGCGGATCCACCACTTTCGTGGAAAACGAACGTGCTCTGTCGGGATGCCATGGTTTTTGGGGTATTTTGGATTGTATTTGTACAAGCCCTTCATAACCCATTTGAGTGTGGCAATTTGGAAGAGAGGGCATCCTCTCAAATGGTTGGCACAGGCAGGCTTGGGCAATTCATCCTTGTTAAAACATCTGCTCAACAACTTTTGTTTCAACCTCCCTTCAGTCACCCGTCTGGACACACCCCCTCAGCAAATGATATGAAAAACGAGTGTGATCCAGGACATGTTTCTCGAATAGAGGGTGTGTTTTTCAAAAAGGGTAACCCAATTTCTGTAAAAGGAATCCCTTTGAGACACCCCCACTTTGGGTGCCTTTCATGACCTCTCGCATCGAGGCACCGCGCGGCAGACCTCCGCCAGGTCTGCGGATGTCAAAGCTGACCCCTTTTCGGCCTCGCGATCCGAAGCGGCTCCGGGAGCGCTGTGGTGCCCAAAATGGAAAATGGGGAGGGTGTCAGGTCTCAAGTGATGCGTTTGATCTGGGGAAGAGACCACCGCCTTTTGTTGGTATGGGCCAGTCTCACTAGAAGGACAAGCAATATGCTGCAGAGATTTCACTTCGGGCCAAACCCGACCAGAGATCCAAAAGAAGCCTCAGCTTTAAGAAATTCGATATGATCACATGAGACAATTGGCATGGCACTTCATGGGCCGCCCAAAAACTGCCAATGGCCCATGTAGCTTTATCCGAAACCAAAGGCAAAGTCATCACGTTTCGCAAAAGGCGACGTCCCGGCGCTGCCTGGCGGTGCAGAATCGCTTCCGCTAGGCGCCAAGCGAGCAGCGAGCTCTGCTCTCCGTACCTTGTTGGGAACCCCTGGTTGCGGATGCACGTGGACGAGATCGGTTGCGCTTCCCAGCAAAGGGCGATTGCCATGGTTTCCTTTGATCTGAACAAATTTCACCTCGCAGATAGACGAAACCCACCGAATTCTCAGATGCCCAACAGCAGCTGTCGGAACAATTCCGGAGCCCCAGCCCCAAGCTGCAACGGCCCCATAGCTTGCGACTGTTGCAGCAAGGAGGGCAGACAACAACCAACCAAAAATATCGCCACAAACCGAACATCAAGTATCCAACAAAACTGAGTGGTTTCTCGGGTCAAAAAGTCAACTTTTAGCAGGAGTCATAAATCCCTCACATTAAAAAAAAAACACCGGAGAAACTACCCGGACGAGGTACTCCTGCAGCACCCAGGCCAGTTCTGCTGCTGTGACCTGTGGTTCAGAACTGCTTTTGTGATTCTCGGGTGTGCAGCAGGGTCTTTTGGGGGGCTGTGTGTTTGGGGGAGGGGGAGGGGGGGTGATGGGGGCATCCTTCTTGAAGACTCTGCATGAGCACTTTGATACATTGAACAGATCCCTCGTTCGAGCATTCCATTCTTCGCCCTGTGAGTCGGTGTGGCTTTCCCTTGGACAAAAGGTCCAAAAGGGCCCAGACCAATGACCATGCAGGGGTCTCGAAAAACGTCCAAACACATGTTTAAAGTTGGAAAGCCTTTCAAAACACATATTCGTCCTGTCTTTGACCTGGATGCATGACCTTCCGAGATTGAAATTGTTAGGTATGTGTCCTTCTGGTGTCCCTGTAGAAAAACAAAAAGAAACGCCAAAGATAAAGTGTTTCTTCAACATTGCCTTTAAAAAACTACCCAACCGCTTTTGATTTCCCTTAAACCATCTAAAAAAAAACTCCTTTGGCTCCTGTTTTCTTGAACCAAACAAAGCATGTGTCCATCAGTCAGAAAACAACCTTGACCATCGAGAAGGGGACATCCCTTTGATGTTAGCCGCTTTACCTTTCGCCTGTCCTTTTGGTGTCCACCAAAAACAATTTCATGGGATCCCCTTTCTCCATGAGCTTTCACAACAACAAAATCTCTGATTTCGTATGGTTGCCCTTTTGCGGCTATCTAAACCGCAAAGGAAAGGACCATGCCTTCCGACCATCACTCTTACAAATGTTTCCTGTAGCCATCACAACAAAGCACCACCAACTGGTGACTGCCCTCACTGACCGCAAATCACCCGTGTTTTTTTTAGGTTAAGTGTTCGGAAACTAAAACAGCGAATTCAGAAACTAATGGGGCGCATTATTCGGAAACTATGATTCGGAAACTAAATGTTAAAAAGACGGATTCGGAAACTAGAAAGTCGGATTCGGAAACTAGGATTTGCAAAACTAGAAACGACGGATTTGGAAACTAAAGCGGCGGATTCGGAAACTAAAGCGGCGGATTTTGAAACTAAAGCGACGGACTCGAAACTAGGGTTTAGAAATTAAGAAGACTAAAGCGCCGGATTCGGAAACACAAGCGACGGATTCGGAAACTAGGGCTGGGAAACGAGGATTCGAAAACCAAAGCAGGGGATTCGGAAACTGGAATTTGGAAACGAATATTCAGAAACAAATGGCAATCTGGAGCTGCCAGTCCCGACTTTCTAGTCTGGAGCAGGCTTTAGCTGCCAGTCCCAACTTTCAAGGTCGAGACTGGCGCCAATCTCGACCAGTCTAAAGCTGCCAGGTTGGTTGCCCTCAAACTGGCAGAGAGAAGCTGCCAGCCCAACCTTCCAGTCTGGAGCTGCCAGCTGCCAGACTGGACCTGGCAACTGGCTGTCTGGACCCCGGTCAAAGCAGAACTACGTTTGCTGTTGGAGTGGCCGCGCGCACCGGCGCGCGGAGCGTGTGCGCTTGAGGGGGTGTGCTTACCATGTGCCAAGCATTTGTGCAGTGCTGAACGAGTGCGCTTGAGCAAGTGTGCGTACCATGCGCCACGCATGTGTGCAGTGCTGAGCGCGGGAGCGGGCTTATTATGTGCCAGGCATGTGGGCAGCGCTGGAGCGGGTGCTGACCATGTGACAGGCACGTGCGCATTGTGACAGGCATGTGTGCATTGCTGAGCGTGTGCACTTGAGCGGGTGCGCTTACCATGCGCCAAGCATGTGCGCAGCGCTGAACGGGCGCACTTGACACTTGAGCGGGTGCGCTTACCATGTGCCAAGCAGCGCTGAACGCCTGCACTTGAGTGGGTGTGCTTACCATGTGCCAAGCATGCGTGCGAGCGGGCGCGCTTGAGCGGGTTGCTTACCATGTGCGAGGCGGCGCACTGGAGCGGGTGTGCTTACATGTGCAGTGCTGAGCGGGTGCACTTGAGCGGGTGCGCGTGCCATGTGCCAGGCATGCGCGCAGTGCTGAGCGGGTGCACCTGAGCGGGTGCGCTTACCATGTGCCAGGCATGTGTGCAGAGCTGAGCGGGTGCACTTGACCGGGTGTGCTTACCATGTGCCAGGGCAATGAATGTAAATAGTTTCTGAATCGCGCGAGAATAGTTTCTGAATCGGGAGAAAATAGAGAGAAGAGTCTCTGAATCGGAAAAAAGAATAGGTTCTGAATCGGGCGAAATAGTTTCTGAATCGGTTTCTGAATCGGTCGACGTCCTTCCCTGGCGCGGACCTGCTTTAGCCACTCGTCCGCCCGCCGCGCCCAGGGCGTGAGGCGCCCGTCCAACGCGTCCGCCTGAAAGCTCAGCCCTTTGGCGCGCTCCTCTCGAGGAAACCGCCGGGCGTTGCATCGAACCGAAGGGTTCCAAGTACTCGTTTTTGGTTGAAGATTGGTGGGTGTGTCTTGTTGTTAGAACCCCCAACCACCTAAGTTAAAAGAAAAAAGGAACAAAGTGGTGAGTGTCCCTTTCAAAGATACGCCAGCATAGACCCCAGATAGCCAAAATCAGGCCAATGGTTGCACACCAGCACCTTTGACAACACCCCCCGAAGAGCAGCACCTCCAGAGAACCCGTCTAGCAATCTCGCCCGCACCACCACCATCACCCCAAACAGCAACCCCCCCTACACCAGCACCACAGACCGGCACCCAGCCGTCACTCACTTTCCCCTCTTTATTAGAATGTAGAACCCCTATAGCTTGCAGCTATAGGCTATCTGGGGAAAAAACCAAGAAAGCAAGAGAGAAAGACATACCTTGTTTCAACCGGCTTTGGGGACAAAGGTGTGTTAGAGCATGTGGGATGGTGTCAAAATGGGACCTGAAAAATTGGCTGTGTTCGCTCGGCTTCCCTTTGACGCCAAAAAGGGTACCTCACCAAAAAATGTATATATGTATTGATGTGAATTGCTTGCGAATTTTGAGCTCCACTTGTGACAAGCTCACCCACATGGCATGCTCCAAGAAGCTCTGCACTTCGCTCAATGCCATACCTAGGGCTTCAACGGGAACAGAATTAAACGGAAGGAACCCAAAAAGCGGCTAAGACAAACTCCTAAAATGGGTTGCAATTTGTGGGTTCCACGTTAGTCCGCAGCACCAAATAATGATTCTCTTGCTCTAAGGATGAGACGTAGCGAACTTCATTGGGACATAGCTTGACGCAGATCCTTGGTTGCCAAGACTCCCTGAACAGTTCATAGTTCATGACCTTGCGAAGGGGTAGTCTCTTGCATATATGCTGACCTCGTAAAGGGCAGGGGGAAGTTTGTGTCCCTTGAAACCTCAGGGTTTTTTTGTGATTGATTTCGTGGTTGTGGTTTGGTGGCTTGGCTTGGCTTGGGGGCCTGGTTGGTGGCTTGGTTGGTGGGTTGGTGGCTTGGTTTGTTGATTGGATTTGGCGGTTGTGGTTTGACGGTTTGGCTTGGTGTCTTGGTTTGGTCGTGTTTGTTTGGTGGCTTTAGTTTATGGATTACCGGAAAGGGGGTGCCTGGGTACAGCCAACAAGCACAAGGTGTGGAAAAATCACAAATTGTCTCCTCGCAAGGATTGTGTTGGATCTCGGCTTACTGCTGCCAACCAGAAAACTACACTCGTTACGTAAGCCCCTTGAAGGGCTTAGGCTTGTGGACCAAAGATGTCTGGCTTCCATTTGAGCCACACGTCAAACAACATGATGTCCCCCAAAAAGACGTGGAATCTGAGTACTACTATTTCCTGCTAGTAGTTTGGTGAATGTGCCAAACAAGTCATCCCATGAAACTACAAATTCTCGTACTGTAGCTTTCGCCCCCAGACCCACGCTGAAAGCTCCTCTTGCGCGCTGAGCTGGACGCTCAGGTCCAGCAGGACGCCAGCCGGCTCCTGAGAAATGCTCCGAAGAAATAAGTCTGTAAATGTTCTAGATGGTGACGCAGGTAGCTTTTGCGAGTTTAAAGGCAAACCACCATATTGGGGAAAAGGACTCACCCAATTGTTGGCTTTACTAATAGCCCCAATTCAACCAGGTACTGCAGAACCAACTAAGTTGGCCAGTGGGGTTTCGGGCGCTCAGTTGAAACTCGATTTGACTGGTTGATCCACCTGACCAACTGGTGCATGTGGACTCGAAGTCCATCAGGGCTGGAGGCCATCCCCTTTTCAACACAAGATTAACAGCAATCTGGCAAGGTACCTCTATGAAATATGAAAGGAGTCTTATGGCTGACGTCGCAATAAGCAAATTGTGATCCCAGCGGAACCAGCGCCGACTATGTTCAACCAAGCTGACCGAAAAGGTCAGCTATGGCTGGTGCCTTCAGAATGAGATGCGCCCTTTTCGCACTAAGACAAACGACAGCCCCGTTTCCTACGCCCCGCATTTTCTCCAGCCTGAGGAGGAGCCCGCTTGGCCTGACTTAGACTTGCAAGTGACCTCATATGCGCAGCGACCAAACCCATTTTACTTCGGGGCCAACAAAAATGGCCATAAAGAAAAAACAAGCTGTACGCAAACTCGAAGACCATGCTTCATGTTTGACTTCACACAACCGTGTTCACGGTCGTAAGCTCGTGAGTGTGGAGGGTGGGATTGCTCAAAGCGCAGTATTTTTCAGCTCGTTGCAATATGTTCAGATGGGCTTGTCCACATTGGTGGCCCTTTGCAAGCGATCGGCGTGAGTTCCGATCCAACAAGTCGAACACCCACCAGAATATGGGTTTGTGTCACATGAGGAACTGGAACCCTCAAAATCGGCTTTGGGTTCCTAGTGGTTTGCATAGGGTTGCCCATAAAAGAAGTTCCCAAAACTCTCAATTCTAGCAGGGTGGTTCTACTACCCTTGGGGCCTATGACTGCTCAACAAGCTTTGCATTCCGATCTCGAGAACTCAAACAGCGGCTCCGTTAACAAAGCCAAGCCCCTTCCAACAAGAAACCCGACGGGGGATTAAACGAAGTTGCTTATTCACAACCCAAAGCAACCCAAAAGCATCACCCTTTCCGAGCCTCAGGGCACACTGAAAACACGAAGGCACCAACGGGCGGGATTAAGCAAAACCAGACTGGCGAGCTGCTCTGGCGAGATACTGGCGGGATCCACTGGCAAATGCTGGCGAGCCACTCCGGCTTGATACTGGCCAGATACTCGGCACGATATACCGGCAAGGGATACTCAGCGGGATACTCGGCGGGATACGCTGGCGAGCTAGAGATCCACTGGCGAGCTACTCTGGGATACTTGGCGGGATACTCGGCGGGATCCACTGGCGAGCCGCTCTGGCGGATACTTGGCGGGATTTACTGGCGAGCCGCTCTGGCGAGATACTCGGCGGGGCGAGCTGCTCTGGCGGGACACTGGGTGGGGGCGTGGTGCAGAAGCATCGCAAACGCGGATTGCAACATAACCCCTTCCTGTCGGGTGGGAAAAAAACGGTGGTGTTTTGAAGGCCATGGGTCCTCTTCCCCGAAGAGCTGGCACAAGTCCCGGCAGGACCGCTGGACAAAGCGCAGCCGTGCGTCTGAAAGGGACCGCGCCGCCTGCCGAAAGCGAGCACGGACCCTGCTGTGATCCGGAGCCCAAAACGGACCAAACATGGGTCTTTGTTTTCAGGCTACTGTCTTTGGGGTTGAATTAAAGAGAAACCCTTGGGAAACCCCACTATGTTTCAGGTCCCCATTTTGTTTGAGACACACCCACACGCACTAGCCACAAAAAGACAATGAGAATGAGAATAATAATCAAATACTGGCTATGATATATCTATATATTTCTATATATATGGCGCCCACCCCATGGACCAACCTTCCTTCAGAATTCACCGGTATTTGCAGTGTGTTCTGACTGAATTGGGACTTTCGGGACAGCAGCCAAAAAAGGCGCATGTTCAAAGACAAACTGGAAGCTTCAGGCCAAACCTTGCCAGGGAATCTTGAATCCATGCCGAATGAAGCTTCAGTCGATTTGGATCTACCTCTGTCCTGTTTCTACTCGAGACCTTGTCAGAAAATGCAAAATAACAGCTATGTTGGAGCCAATGACCCAAAAGTAAAAAAAGTAAACAAGTGAAAAAGTAAAAGTAAAATTCAGGAGCAAGTGACCCAAAAGTGAAAAGGCAAAAAAAATATTTATTTATTAGTATGGTGTCATTTGTTTATTTTATATATATATATTAAAACAAGAAGGTAAAAACGTAACAAAAAAATAAAAGAAAAAAGTCCATGGCCAGAGCATTTTACTTCAGGACCGAAATGTGTTACTTTGTTCTACGGTGTCTACCGTTTGTTTTACATGTTTACTGCATTTTCTTTACTTTTGGGCCATTGGCTCCTGATTTTTACAAAAAACTCTTCTACTTGTTTACTTCTCTATTTTTTCCTTTTGGGTAGTTGGCTCCAGAATGTTGCTTTTTACTCCTTTACTTCTTTACATTTTTTACTGTTGAGCCATTGGCTCCATGATTTTACCGTATTAGGTCCTTCCCTTTTCACTTCTGGCTCCAATATAGCTATTGTGTTTGCATCCTTTGATCAAACCTCAGCTTACAATTGACAGGCTTAGGGTGTAGGGTTTAGGGTTCATTAACTCACTTACAGGAATCGGGCTTAGTTCTCGTAGATGTGTTTTCAGTGAATTCTGTTCAATAAGCTCACTGCTTTTGACTTGCTATAGCTTTCTGCTTAGAATTCAACAAGGATTCGACAAGGATTTACATAAGTTTCAATTGGAATTATTGTGTCAACATTGTTTTAATGACGAAGTTAGATGGGTGTCTTTTGCTAGGATTTTGTTTGTTCAATGTTCTAATTAACATTGAAATAGAATTTACTCAGGAAAGAAACAAAGTAGACAGTAGAGTCTCTAGTTAAAGAGAGCTGAAATAGGATTTCCTTTGCAAAGAAGATTTGTAGTCAAAATTATTGTTTGAAATTAGCTGTTCAAGCGAGTTGTATTTGTTTGCCATAGCTTAAATAAAATTTAGTAAAGGATGTAATTCTAGTATAATTTCCAGTTTAAAGAGAATTCAAATATGTGCTTTATTCTTTGGAATTCGTATGTCAAATTAGATGTTCAAAGGAATGTTCGCTTTCAAAATGACTTGTTCAATTTTCTAAGTAGAATTCAAATAGAAACTAAAAGTGAACAAAACCAAAAAGAAAGTTTCTGGGAATTTAAGACGATTTGAATAGGATTTCCTTTAAAAGAATGTTGTTGGTTGGCATTCTTACTTCAAAATACATTTGAAAGAGAACTTCCTTGCCCAGGATGTTGCTTCTCCATTTTCTATCTACAACTTAAATGGAATCTACCCGATCGGGGCCCCGATTGCGCCGTCGGGCCCCGATCGGGCCCCGATTGCGCCGTCGGGCCCCGTCAATTGTACCAAGCTGGCATCGCCTAGTTTTGCTATAGATACAGTTGCAATCCGCACGCTAAGGAAAACCGGCGTTGAGCTATAATATGGGTGGCTGGCGGGACGATCGGGGCCCGATTGCACCGTCGGGCCCCGATCGGGCCCCGATTGCACCGTCGGGGCCCGATCGGGCCCCGATTCCCCCGATTGCGCCGTCGGGCCCCGATCGGGCCCCGATTGCGCCGTCGGGCTCGGATCAGGGCGAGATTGCGCTGTCACTCGTAGCTTTACAAGGCGGCCTCCTCAGCAACACCGGTGGCAAGGATGGTCCCAGGGCGTTCCGCGAGGATTCTGGGAGTTATTTGTTCTCTTTTTCCCCAACAGCTGAAGGGACCAGGGTTCCACCAGGGTTCCACCAGGGTTCCACCAGGGTTCCACCAGGGTTGCACCAGGGTTCCACATGCTGTTGGGGATGTCACCTGAGCTTATTTTTTTTTGGGGGGTAGCATGTATATATATATATATATATTTATGTATATAGATATAGATATCATATATATATATATATATTTTTCTATATATATATATGTGTGTAGATGCTACCCCCCGGATGGATCTACCTCTTTGCCGTTTGAAGGCCTTCTTGGAGGTAGAATGCAGTTGTTTTATTTGGATTGCCCCATGCGACTTGACCAGCATCAGCTCACCCTAAGCAAGGAAACCCTCTTCAAAATCTAGTTTGGAATAACAAGTCCAATTATTTGTTTTCCTTTGAAAAGGAACTCCTATTCAAATTGTCTTCAAAGTTAGACAGTTCTAACAACCACCCAAAAAATACGCGGATTGCAACTGTATCTATAGCAAAACTAGGCGATGCCAGCTTGGTACAATTGACGGGGCCCGACTGAGTCGGGCCCCGATCGGGGCCGATCGGGCCCAAAGGCCCCAACAGTGCAATCGGGCCCCGACCTAGGCCCGGTGAACCTTGCAAACCGTTCTCACGCAACTTTCGTGGAGCTCAGCGTGAAACTTTGCTGGAACCTTTCCTCAGGGCTGCCCCATAGCTTTTGCAGAATTTGGTGTCTGACCTCATAGCCCTCGCAGCCTCGTGGAATTCTTGGAACCCAAAGCCCACCAAGCAGCAATGCCAAGCATTTACTCTGCTGCACCGTGAGTTCCGCAGCGACGGGATCTGATTTGCCACAAAGCCAACATTTGCCTGAGCAAGTGAGCAAGTCACAAAACAGTGAAAGTGTGCTCAAAACCATTGATTTCGGTTTTGCTTAGTGCTCCGCCCATGAGCAAAGCGATCTTGATCCGACGGCTGTTCAAACGACGGGCGCGACACACCCTTGGTGGAGCATTGTGGAGCCTTGTGGAACCCGTGTGGAATCCTTGCAGAGCTTTGTGGAACCCTGTGAAACCTCAGGGCCCACAGCCCTCGCAGAATCTTGTGGAACCCTGAAACCCTCATACAACCTTACCTCAAACCACCCCGGACCACCCCGCAGCCCTCGCAGAACCGTGGGACCCTGCTAGAACTGTGCTGGAATGGAACCTTACCTTGCAAAACCTGGTGGAATTCTTGTGGAATTCTCATGGAACATTACCTCAAACCAGCCCGGACCGCTGGTGGACCCCTGGTGAAACCCTAGTGGAACCCTCGTGGAACTTCCCCGGACCACGCCCTACCCTCGAAGAAATTGGTGGAACCCTGGTGGAACCCTCGTCCGGAGCACGACGGGCTGGTGGAACCCTGGTGGAAACCTGGTGGAACCCTCGTGGGACCTTACCTCAAACCACCTCGGACCACCCTGCCCTTGCAGAACCTGGTGACCTGGCAGAATTCTGGTGGAAATCTGGTGGAACCCTCGTGGAACCTTCCTCAAACCAGACCACCCCAGCCCTCGAAGAAATTGCTGGAACTGGAACCCTGGTGGGAGCCCGATCGGGGGCCCAACGGTGCAATCGGGGCCCGATCGGGTCCCGACGGTGCAATCGGGCCCCGATCGTCCCGTCCAACCACCCATATTATACCTCAACGCCGGCTTTCCTTAGCATGCGGATTGCAACTGTGTCTGTAGCAAAACTAGGCGATGCCAGCTTGGTACAATTGACGGGGCGCGACTGAGTCGGGCCCCGATCGGGGCGCGATGGCGCAATCGGGGCCGATCGGGCCCAAAGGCCCCAACAGTGCAATCGGGCCCCGACCCTATAGGCCCGGTGAACCTTGCAAACCGTTCTCACGCAACTTTTGTGGCAGGGCTGCCCCATAGCTTTTGCAGAATTTGGTGTCTGACCTCATAGCCCTCGCAGCCTCGTGGAATTCTTGGAACCCAAAGCCCACCAAGCAGCAATGCCAAGCATTTACTCTGCTGCACCGTGAGTTCCGCAGCGACGTGATCTGATTTGCAACAAAGCCAACATTTGCCTGAGCAAGTGAGCAAGTCACAAAACAGTGAAAGTGTGATCAAAACCATTGATTTCGGTTTTGCTTAGTGCTCCGCCCATGAGCAAAGCGATCTTGATCCGATGGCTTTTCAGACGACGGGCGCACGACACACCCTTGGTGGAGCATTGTGGAGCCTTGTGGAACCCGTGTGGAATCCTTGCAGAGCTTTGTGGAACCCTGTCAAACCTCAGGGCCCACAGCCCTCGCAGAATCTTGTGGAACCCTGAAACCCTCATACAACCTTACCTCAAACCACCCCGGACCACCCCGCAGCCCTCGCAGAACCTCGTGGGACCCTGCTAGAACTGTGCTGGAATGGAACCTTACCTTGCAAAACCTGGTGGAATTCTGGTGGAATTCTCATGGAACATTACCTCAAAACCGGCCCCGACCGCTGGTGGAACCCTGGTGAAACCCCAGTGGAACCCTCGTGGAACCTTCCCCGGACCACGCCGCACCCTCGAAGAAATTGGTGGAACCCTCGTCCGGAGCACGACGGGCTAGTGGAACCCTGGTGGAAACCTCGTGGAACCTTACCTCAAACCACCTCGGACCACCCTGCAGCCCTCGCAGAACCTGGTGACCTGGCAGAATTCTGGTGGAAATCTGGTGAACCCTCGTGGAACCTTCCTCAAACCAGACCACCCCAGCCCTCGAAGAAATTGCTGGAACCCTGGTGGAACCCTCGTGGAGCCCTCGTGGAACCTTACCTCAAACCACCCAGACCACCCCACAGCCTGGAACCCTGGTGGAACCCTGGCGGAACCCTCGTGAAACCTTCCTCAAACACGCAGCCCTCGAAGAAATTGGTGGAACCCTGGTGGAACCCTCGTGAAACCTTACCTCAAACCACCCCAGACCACCCCGCCCTTGCAGAACCTGGTGGAACCCTGGTGGAACCCTGGTGGAACCCTGGTAGAATCCTGGTGGAACCCTGGTGGAACCCTGGTGGAACCCTGGTGGAACCCTGGTGGACCCCTGGTGGAACCCTGGTGGAACCCCTGGTGGAACTCTGGTGGAACCCTGGTGGAACCTCTGGTGGAACCCAGGTGGAACCCTGGTGGAACCCTGGTGGAACCCTGGTGGAACTCTGGTGGAACCCTGGTGGAACCCTGGTGGAACCTTAGCTGGGTCGCCCCGAACCACCCCGGAGCCTATCTGGGCTGAGACCCCAAAGCTTTCAGCTGTTGGGAAAAAATAAAACTGTTTGATCTGTGGGGGGAATGAACAGAATCTGGAAAGGATGGGATTCTTCTTGGCATAACATTAATTCCAGGAGATGCATATTAAATTGCAATGATAAAAAGAGAGAGAGAGAGAGAGAGAGAGAGAGAGAGAGAGAGAGAGAGAGAGAGAGAGAGAGAGAGAGAGAGCGAGCGAGCGAGCGAGCGAGCGAGAGTGTGTGTGTGTACATAAGGATGAAAGTAATCAGTTCTTAGTACCAACAATCTATTCTCCATTGAAGATAATTCTAGAGAAGATAGCAATTATAGCTCCTAAAGCAAGAACACAATGAACATGTGCTACAACATGATATGTGTCATGTAATCCTAGATCCACTGCAGGATTTGCTAGATTCCTAAGCCTTACAAGTTTAAACCAATGAATGAATATAATATAATAAAACCAAAAGGAAGTCAGACAGATTGAGCTTGAGACCTGAAGAAGCCTACTTGGCAGATATGGTTTGCTAGATCAGACAAGCAGGAAAACCGCTTAAAAAACAAAAAAATCAGAGGAAACAACAACAAAAAAACACAATACTCCTGTGGGAGAATGTCTGCCAGCTACCTTTCCCTCAGGGAGTATGGTTTTTCCTATTTTCTTGGTTGTTTCGGTTCTTTTTTCGGTTTTTTGAGTTTCCAGCTACCTTTCCCTCAAAGAGTCTGGATTCCGATTTCTTTCTTTTCTTTGAGGGTCTGCCAAAGCATGAAACGTCCAGAGAGTAATTGCCCTTGGAACTGCCCTTTTTTTGCGTCTTTTTCAGACCCCCAAAAAAAGGCCAAAATTCACTGGAATACCAGTACTTGAAGGTGATGAAGGCATAAAATAAGTGGATAATGGTGGAATCAATGTCCATCCTGTACCACCTCCAAATTCTGAGGTTAAAGAAAGGGTTAAGACAAGATGTGAAAGCAAAAGAATTATGATGGAAACAGTTACTAACTCTAGGATATACCACTTCTGGAGATCCTTGAAAGCTACAACATAACTTCGAAATCCTAAACAAGACAGGCATTTCTGAAAAGAAGATCATAAGAAAGCAATGCAATCTTATACTATAGAAGTTATGATTTTATGGAGGTATACAATCCTATCTATTTCCTGATGAATATAATTACATTCTTATAAGGACTGATACTAATTCCAAATAATAAATACTAGATTCCTAAGCCTTGATGATTACATGTTTAAGCCAGTGAATGAAAACAATATCATAAAACAAAAAGGAAGTCAGACAGATTGAGCTTGAGACCTGAAGAAGCCTACTTGGCAGATGTGGTTTTGCTAGATCAGACAAGCAGGAAAACCGAGGAAGAAGAAAAAAACGAAAAACCATACTCGTGTGGGAGAATGTCTGCCAGCTACCTCAAAGAGTATGTGTTTCTGTTTTTTGTCTGTTGTTTGTTGTTTTTCGTATTTTTTTGTTTTTCGGTTTTTTTTCCGGTTTCCAGCTACCTTTCCCTCAGAGAGTCTGGTTTTCCGATTTCTTTCTTTTTTTTGAGAGTTTGCCAAAGCATGAAACGTCCTGAGCAATTGCCCTTGTTGCGTCGTTTTCAGACCCCCAAAAAACGCTAAATTCACTGGAAATACCCGTGAATTCTGCAAACAGGTGGGTTTTTGTTTTGGGGGGGTACCATATATATATATAAGTATATATATATATATGTATATATTCTATATACATGTGTAAATATATATATATATATAATCTATACATACATATGTATATACATATATGTCTACATACACACATTGCTTCTCTGTTCCTCTTGCCTCGGCCTTTTGGTTCACGTCCAGCGCCACGAGGCGCCCCTCCGGCGCCAGGTGCCGCAAGATCTCCGCCGAGTGCCCTGCGGCTTTCTCCCGATGGGGATCAGTGGGCTGTGTCTTGAGGGCACCCCCTTTGTTTGGCGATTCTAAAGGGAAACCAGCGATTCTACAAAAAGATGCTCTCATTTGCCCAAACTCGGGACCACTTGGATGGTCAAAATCCGGATGCAGGAACTGGTGGTTAGTCAGTATTCAGATCGAGTTTCACATGTGCCAAGTGCATTTTGTCCAGGAGACCTGTGCACGGGTTCCCATAAGCATGGATTGTTTCATTAGCTCATTTCACATCCCCAACATCACCTCTGCATCCACTTGGCCCTCAGGCTTAGGCCCGTTGAAAAGCTGGCGGTTTCGCACATGTTTGAAGAGGTCAAAAAAACACACATGTGCGGTCCCTTTTTGTAGAGGTCCCTGAAGGCACTTCGTCCTTTTCGCTTCCCTCAAGCTCGCCTCCCTGGCCAAAGGATCCGTCCACATACAGCGCGGCAGGTCCTGAAGGCAAAACGAACAAGTCTGCCAGCTTGTTTGAACAACCATCCTTTGCTTTTCCCCAAAAACTGGGATGTGTGAGGAAAACGTTGCCCAACTCTGCCGGCAACACCTTCTGGCTGTTGAAAGGAAGCAGGGAACTAAATTTGCTTGCGAGGAACCAAACGGAGACCCACCATTGCAGGGGTCCCTTGTCATGGAAAAACTTGGGAGGCCTCCTTTCGGCTTTGGTACAGCCCCAAACAGTTCTCTTTTGCACAGCTGATTTCTCAAATATTGCAAGTGCACCAACTGCGTCAAAGTTACAGGATTTCCATGGGCTTCCAACTTATTCCCTTGCAATATTGAGATGGCTCTAGAGCAAGCCAGCAATTCAAGTCCGATCTCAGCAGATTCCCGTAATTCAAGTACTTCACTGCCCGGTTGGGCAGGAAAAGCTCGAACTTGCCGAGTCTTGACAACGGTGACAACACCCAAAATAAGCGAGAGAAGTGTGCTAACTCAAAAGGGAAGTAGGGCCAAATGTGAGTCCTTTGAATAGGAAATTGAAGATCGCTCGAAAACCCAGTCTCATTTGACTCTCTCAGGTCAGTTTGCCACCGCAGGTCAGAGAAAACATTGGCCTGGGACCGTTCGTTCCCGCAATTAAGCTGAACGTGCCATGACACGCTCCCAACCATCCCTACCTTCAAAGACATCTCCAGGAGCCACCCTTCCTTTCGATCGAACAGACGTGAAGCCCTGTATTCCACATTCGGTTACTGTTGCATCGGAAGTCATGGAACTCTTCCGAACCTGGCAAAGAGTGAACTGCAAAACACAAAACAAGGGCCACGCGTCCCCTCCTTGGTCCTGAAAGTTTGCCTCAGGCAAGTTCCTGGCATTTCCTACAGGAAAAGATATTGCGACAAATACCTCCCTGCAAATCAACCTGCCCGAAACCTTCCCCCAAAACCGCGTTGGAACGGGAGATTCCTCCTCAAGTCTAAACTTTTCCGGCCTTGATTCAAATCATGAAGAAACCAGCAACCTCAACCTTTGTTACCCTCCCTTCTAACGTGGCACCTCAAGGTAGCTGGATTGGTTTCTTCCAGGGACTGAAGTCTGGTACAAGTCCTGAGGAAGCCGAGGTTCCGAACGCCTCAAACTGCGAGACGTTTGGACTCCTCCAACCTGCATCAGCAGCTCCACCGATTCATGCAGCAGCAAGGGCTTCACCTCTGCGGCCAGCGGCTCAAACCCGCTCTGCATTGCCGCATGACGCGGCAAGGGGCAAACGGCAAGAGATCTATGGTACGGGTTTGCGTGGTTTGCATTGGGACCCTCCGGTGGGCACCGTTTAGATGGGGATGTCTCTCCACCAAACGCTTTTGAGGGGGTTCCCCATTTACATTCATTGTCATATGTCCAGCCTACAAATGTCACCACATCAACCCCAAAGGAAGCCAATCTATCGCAAACCCAAACAAACCATCTTTGAAACCTTCAAAAAAGGGAAATGAAGGGTTCAGATCCCGCTTCTGAACCATGCGCAGAATATCGAAAGTTCTCCAGTTGTCCCAGAAAGTAATTGGGCGAGGATCCTTGATTCTTGAAGACATGGTGTTGCCTCTAAGGAAGCTCGTTGTTGAAAGAGCATCTGTTTTTTCCTTTTTGGCGTCCCTTTCAACTGGCCTTCCTGTTGGCTTCCGCTTGTTGGATACTTTGTGCCATGCTTCACCGCGCGGCATATTGCCAATGTGAATGATCGCTGAGCCGAAAGCTGCGTGAAGTCTAAACATGACAAGTTGACTCCATTTTACCACACATATCTCAACAGGACCAGGGGTTGATCAAGCGGAAAAAGTTTGGAGCCGTTTTTGCAAGCTGCAAACCAACCACGAAGCACTTTACTTTGGGTTTTAGAGGGTTCCCCTCGTTTCCTTACAACCATTGGAAAATTGAATGGTCTAAACCCCCCACCCCATGTACCAATCTGGTCAGTTGCTAACTGTTCTGTCAGAGAAACCTCCGAATCGAGTTTATTGGGCCACGTTGTCCGTCAAAATCAAGGGAAAGGTTGCACTCCGAACGCGGGTTCTTCAGGGAAAAGCAACCTCTGTTCAAAAAAGCGTATCACATGGAACCTACACATGTACAACCCGATGTATGATGAACCTCTGCTATGAACCCCTAGCACATTGGTTAATCAGCCACTTTATGATGGGAAACCAGTGACCAAAAAAGGCGCAAATGTGTGTGTGTGTGTATGTGTGAGTACGTCTCGAAACAGGGGGACCCAAATGTCCCTTCAAACCAAGCAGGAAGGGGGGTATATATACATATACCAACTCCAAAAACACGCGCGCACACCCACACGCCAAAAAAATGGCAACGGGTTCATCTTGGGGTCCATTTGTGAGTTTGTGGTGGGTTCCATTCCGTCGACGTTGGCGTCTCTTTTCGTTGTTAAGGACATAAAGCGCAGATCGGCATCCGCTTGTCAGCATGTAGAGCTGAGCGATTTCTGCGTCCCAAAACGAGTTGGCCAAAACCCGAGCAGCCCCTCCAAACAAATCGGGGGGATTCCAGCCCGGTGGGCAACTTCAGCATGGGCAACTGTGGCCGCTGCAACAATTGAGCCCAGAGTTGAAGGTCCATTTGAGTAACACATCCTCCAAATTACCCTCTGTCCGCAGTTCAAAGGGACGGTGTTGGTCCAAAAATTGGCTCAAACCGACCTGTTGAACAAGGGTTTGGCCCAACCCTCCGTTGGTCCGTTTGCAGCCACCATTCACTGCGCCCCCCTTGCGACAGGCATCCATCAAAGACTTGGGTGCCTTTCTTTTATTTGAGACTGCGTCTCAATTGGGTTGGTCCAGTTGACCTGGAAAAAAGTGAGTTTCATGACTTGGCGGCAAGGAATCACTTGTTTCCCCCCCATCCTTTCCCAAGGGCTTGACGATGTTCCGAAAGAAGGCGTCGTTCAAGAAAAAACCAAACGGAAACAAAGTTCACGAATCACAACGGTTAAACAGCACATTCTCAATTTGTCTTGATGTCTCAAAACCGATGCAGAGCATCCCAAGTGGCTTTCACGTGTGGGGTCCCTTCGATATGCCCCCAACAATAAGAGGTTTGATCCAACTGGTGTGTCACTCCACTGGAGAGTTAGGGTGGGACCAAGCCCCGGTTTCAGCGTAAAATTGTTGCATGAACAACCCCTTGGTTTTCCTTTTAACAGATACCTGGGCGTTGATAAATGTTGCAACCAACCCAAGGGCTCAGCGCAGCTGCCCCAGATTTTCAAAAATCGCCAGCTGGGTGTTTCTCGCAGGACCAAACGCTTCTTATCTCAGACTACAGATTGCCAAGTATTCATTGGAAGATTAGCTCAGCTTTGGCCCCGTGGAAGGTTTGCAATAAGCCCCACTCCTCGTCCTCAGTGAACGAAAAATAACCTACCAATGAATTTGTTGTGCCATGGGCAAAACAAAATGTGCCATGGTCATGGTACCCAACTTATAGCATGGTGATCTAACACCCATATTGAGGGGTTGGTGACCATCCTTTCCAACCCCCAAGCAGAGGGGTACAGAGACCATGGCACATGTGCCACAATTACAAACATTGCTAGGAAACAAACGGAACCAGCAAAGTACCGTCAATTGTATACATCCAGAAAACAAGTCCAGCATTTAGGAGAATCAACCAGCCATTTGAAAAACGAATCTCGGCGTCGCCACTTGCAAGGTACAGGATTTCCACAGATGTTCGACGCTCAACCGCTTGAAGCATGAGCCATCAAAAAGAAACTCCATCGATAGCTGGCCCTTGTGAAAGGTCTAGATACCAAAAAGAGGACAAACAAGGAATGACAAAAGCTGGGCCTAAGGTTTGGGTTGGGACGCCGTACCTCAGAAGAGGAAACCCTGCATTGAGACTTGGGAGTCGCCTCACGGCTACCATCGAGCACTGCACTCAGAACTTCTGAAGAACACCCTGACTGCATATGCAAAAAACTGCGGCATTTTGGGGAAGCCCCTTTTGCCTGAAAACCGCAAAAGAAGAAATCAAGAGCCCATGTTCTCCTTGGTAGTTCTAAGGCTTCGCTCCCAGTCTCCCTTGGAAAAATCACAGATACTCTGAAAAGATTCCGCCAAGTCACCTTACCTGGAGTCGAAGGTGATTTAGGGCGGCCTCTTGTGTCGTGCAAAACGGCACAGGGCCGAGCTTGCTTCGGCACGTGATGAAAAGTTGTCTAGCAGAAGGGCTACATTTGCAGGATACTGAACCCGACAACGTGCCTGAAGGAGAATGGCTCAAATGGCTTGCACTCCCCGGGGCTGAGATGGCGGGCTCCCTTGATACTTTATGAACACCGAAAGCTGCGCACTTGAGCTACTAGAGCCTCCCCAGGGGCAACGAACCAAAGCGAGAAGCCCCATCCAATCCAAACCGCAGGCTTAGGGTACTGTTTGGCTAGGTGAAAATGGATGGTGCAATTCCCGGCTCAAAGAGCGGAAGTAAAGGGGATGACCAAGCAAAAAGGGGGTGAATGCCATCTACTTTCACCCAATACCCTTGTGGAGAGTGAAACATACAATGGGTACACTGGCCCCTGTTTTCGTTTTGGCGCCCTGGCTGGAACTGGTTGCACAAAGAGTCAGTTGGACCTGAAAAGAGGCAAGTTGTTTTTTGGGGAATAGATGGGTACCTTCATGCAACCCCTGAAAGACTCCACGATCCCGAACAAGCGCCAAACATCGCGAAGTCCTGTGTCCTACTAGAATTCACGCTGACTTGAGGAACCCAAGACAGGGGTCAAAGTGAGCTCGTTGTACCCCACATCAGTATTCTGCCCAACTAGCCTGACAGCACCGAATTCGAATCGGGCACGAAGCTGATAAAATGAGCAAACCCTGGACCTTCCGGAGCAATCTCCGGTTCTGAAGGGCAAGATCCTTGCAGCTCGGATTGGGGTGCGAATTTTACTTCGGGGCCCTTTGGTGGACATAATTTACCAGGGGGGGGTGATGTCCACTCGCCACGTCTCAGGATATCACTCGGTGCCATTTGAAGAAACACCCACCCTAATCCGCCTTGATGAATCCAGGGTCAACAGTCCTTGGCCCCTTGGCCTTATGTTCAACGCCATTGGAGGTACAGGTTGAAGTTATGGCTTATGCGCCGCCCGTAGACGTGTGAGGCAGTATGTGCCTGTGATATGAGCCGCAAAAAATAAGCTCGATACCTCCAAACTTCCTGGATTCCTGAGCTATGCAAGTCTCCGAAAACAGCCGAAGTCCGTGGGCCGTTCCCTGTTTTTGTTCGGCCAACCACCCCAGCCTGTTGTTTGGACCCCAAAACCAAGAGGAAGGTCGAGCGTTAAAACCAAGCTGTGAGGTTGGAGAAAATCCCCTCTTGTATAGCCGCGCATTCCATGTGCCCATAACATTCAATGTAACACCAGTTGGTGATTGAGGGCATATGCCATCCTCTCATTATCCGTTGCTTTTGCACCCTTTACATGACAGGTCTCAGCACCTTTCCATCACATGAAGACCGGGAGCATATGGGGGTTGTGGACAATTGGAGCTCGTCCCCCTTTTCCCCACCGAGACCGCTGGATGTGTTCCCATGTTTGATTGGGAATATTTTATAAATATACAACAAATAATATGTCCAAAAACAGCTGCCCGCTTTCTGATTGAATTTCAGAACCACTTATTCTGACTGGACTGCACCCGACGAAACATACCACAGCTGAAAAAACACCGAAGAAATAGGTATATACACAACTTTCCTCTGGCCCATTTTGACAAAACCATAGACGAACTCATTTGATATCCCTTTTCCGAAGAATTGAAAGTGGAGAGGCCTTGTCAAGGGGATAGTCTTCCAAACCCCCGTCCACTTCCATTAAGAAGGCACCTGGCACCGCCGGGAAGGTGCATGGTCCCACGGGTCTTGCTGCAACAGCTTCGCGTCAGCCAAGGTCATTTCATAAAATGAAGTGAGTATAGCAGTCAGTTGCCAGCAGTCAGTACACACAAGCACATATGCAAGGAGAATTCCCAACGCGCCACAATCGGGAATCCATCTGCTAACTGATGGTTACTCGCTGGGTGCAAGTGCTCAGGTCTGAGCGCTCTACCTCGAGTTAAATCGCACGCTTAAAATTTAGGTCCAAGATCAGCCAAGATCCCTCTGAAACACACTGGGGATGCTGTCCTGGATGTTCATTCCTGGTCCCACAAAGGGGACCAGTATGGCTGCCGTCATAGGGAACGTCCTCTCAAACCAACCTGGAAAGGGGCAGCCCGACATGGCTGTGTGTGTGTGTGTTGTGTTGAAAGTACATTTGTTTTGTGGTCAAATCCAAAGAAAACCCCACCATATTGAGGAGACTATAAAACACACTCATATCTTGCCCTCAAGATTTGTCCGCAAAGCAGGCCGTGCTTGGCGCTCTGCGGGGCCTGAGCGATGGCATTAAGGGAAATGAGGAAATCACGCACCCCCCCCCCCCCGATAACTTTGTTTAGGATTTCCCTTTCAACAACCTAAAAAGGAGTGACCTCAAAGAAACACACACACACATACACAATTCTACCACATGACTCATGAATTTCAACACCAGCTGCTTCTGCGATTGCCTTTCTTTTTCGGGCCAGGTCTGGAAAGAAGGATCCCGGAGCTCCAGACTCATAGCGATGAGCAGTGGGCACAGTCCCCTGGAAGAAAGGAATGCCCACTCAAAAGCGACTCTTAGTAAGATGTGGGCGGGTGGGCAAAAAGTCAGGTGTCAGCATTGGTTACCATAATTCATGATAGACAAAAAAAAATATGGTTGTCATTTGTTTGAGGGTACCCCTTGTTTGGTTGTTTTGAAAGGCGACAAAAAGGAGAACCTCCATTTTGGGGAGGTCCCCTAGTAGAAGACATACCCAAGGCATGGTTTATAGGGATCATTCCCTCATTCCCCGCTGAGAACCAATTTTACTTTTTCTGCTATCCAGGAATCAACCTGAACCCATCAGGCAGCTAGCTTCAAACCATCCAGCTCCTGGTGTTGTACTTTGGCTGTCCTTTGCATGAAACCACCAACCAAAACGGTTGCCAAAAAAAAGATTACAGCCAAATGGACAAATCAAAATTGGTGGGCAAGGTGGCGACCTTCGCGGTTTCTCATGACACCCCTACCACCACTTTTTGACGGCTCTATGCGTCACAATGGGAACTGGGGATCACGAGTGACCACCTTTCACCCAACTGTATCCGTCAGCCAAACCTCCGCGAACCATTTGGTGCTTTGTCAAACCGACCAAAATGATCTTTCCACTAACAAACTCCAGCAACTGATTGGATGTCAGGATTTGAAGTGATTCCTGCATTGCAGAAAATGTAAAAGTAGACGGCACAACCACCCCATTTAGGACTTATCATTATCTTTGCTTGCGCAGATGAATGAAATCATGCCATCTACTTTCACTTGGGTACAAATTGCTGTGAAAGCGCCCGTCCAAAACACCTTTCAGTTCTCTGTAAGAGGCAACCAAAGGGAACCACCCCACTTGTTGGTGAGAAAATCCGGCTCCTTGCCTGCCGCATTTCTGATCGCATTGAGGCAACAGCATTGCAGCACTTGCTCTGCGCAGATCGATACCCGCCTCAACGGGCATTTGACCGCTCTCCTGCAATGGGGGTGGCCTGGCACCAAAGCGAAAATGCGCCAACCCGCAGCTGGCCAGTTCTCCGAATGCAAGGTGAATGCAAAATGGGCTTAGGCTGAAAGAAAACAAAAGTAGATTTGGAGCGGACTTACTTGAGGAAACACCACCTGAAGCAAATAAACCAAATTGGCTTCTTCGGAATGAAGATTTCTACCACTCACCCCAGTCTCTGCAAAAACACTGAGGGGAAACCTCTATTTTTGCAAGAGGAACTTGTGGACATTCCCAAATGTCCAGCAAGTCCCCTAATATTAACATCCTTCTCAAACGAGCCGTTTCGGCCAAAAGCCTGTGCCCTGCCTCGATTCGCACAGCATGCACACGTGCATGGCGCGAAGGGAACCGGAAGCGGCGCCTGACTCACGATGCGCAGCGGCGAGGACAAACGGGGAGCAAATAATGTGGCTTTGGAGAAACCCTCTCTCAAAGAGACCCAAATTCAACACTAAATGGGAGTTCGATATCAAGCTTTGTTGTCTGGACCATTCTCGTTTTGCAGGATTTAGGATGGGTGAAGAGAACTCGAGTGTTGGGTCCCAGGGGTGGATATGCCACACAAAAAAATATGCAAGAGAGATACGGAAAACGCAGCCCCGTTTCCGGGTGAATTTTTGACCAAGAACCCGACAAACACCAAAACAACCCGGAGATTAGTTTGGGAAGGGTTCGACAGTTAGTTTAGTGGGGGGTACTTAGAGTTGGTTTAGGTGGGTTTAGGGTGTATTTAAGGTTGTGTTCGGGTTGGTTTAAGTAATATGGTTGGTGTCGGTGGCTTTAAGCTTAGTTTAGGGTGGTTGCTTTAGGGTTGGTTGGGGAGATAGAAGATTGGGTTACGGCGGTCAGTCTGGAGACTTCGGGGTGGTTTAGGGGGGTCTAAGGTTCGTTGGCTGGGAGTGTGGGGCGGGATCAGGATTGGTGTGGGGGGAGGGGGGTTGGGAACTGTAGCGGGGCGTTGAGGGCAAGCGGGAGCTCTCCATGAAACCAGGTTTTGGGCCTTAGCCTTAGCTGTGATGATTTTTTTCCTGCTTCCCTCCGTCCCTTCTTTCCCCCATTCCCTTCTCTCCCTTTCTCTCCCCTTCCCTTCTAGCCCCCTTCTCTCTTCCTTCTCTTGGAACATCCCCAGCAACCAGGCCCATCCAAACCAGGTCCTCAAAAACTTGTCCCGGGTATCGGCATGTACCGGCACGTACCGGGGTCACAAAGGGATTGATGTCAAATGAAATGCCCCATGCTCCCATTTCAAAATGTTCACCCAAGTTCCAATAGAGGAGCGCTGAGCTTGAATTGCTGTAGGCCCATAGGCTTCCGATCGGAGCCCCGAACTTCCAAAGGTACGCCGTTTGCTTCTCGCATCATGTTGTTTCACCTTTCAAGCTTGAAAGGGGGGTCGGGTCGGGGCAAGGTTGAAATTTCCCAAATTGCGCACCTCTAACTCGAGTCTTCCACCTGTGACACCGCTGACTGGATTCCACACTCTTTTTCCTGGGATCCCTCAGGTGAACTCATCAAAGGAAGTATAGTTAGGAAACTTCCGTACTACGAAAAGTTAAAAGAAACAAAGGAGTCACACGAAGAAAGTGAGAAACTAAGCAAGAAGTACAAAGAAGGAGATAGAAAAGACAGAAGAAGGATGGCGAGATCGCGAAGGCTACCTCGGTTTCGCGGGCGGGTTCGCCGCGGGCTCACACTGCCTCAGCGCGCTTCGCCCGATGACCCCTCTGCAGGGATCATCGTAACTTTTAAGTACGAAAGTAGAACGCGAATTGCACTCCTGCAGCTCCGGCTTGAAAGTCGCAACTCTTACGCACGAAAGAAGTACTCAAAGTACCATCCCAGAGCTCTGGCTCGAAGGTCGCAGCTTTTAAGCACGAAAGTACGCGAAGTACACTCCGGCAGCTCCAGCTCGGAACTCGCAACTTTTAAGTACGATTGTACTGCTCGAAGTACACTCCCGGAGCTCCGGCTCGAATGTTGCAAGTTCTTTGCAATTACTCGGTGACTTCGCTGGAGCATACCTACCTGGAGATTGCTTCTCCGGCCATTCCTAGCTGTTTTGGTTTTCTGGTAGTTTGGGGCGTGTTGGGAGTTGCGGCCCCAAACCCAAAAAACGTCTCTTCAAACATATGAAGGGACCAATTCTGAAATCTCACATGCCGAATCAACAAAATATATGGTTTTCTAGTGTTTGGTGACTTTCCCGAAAGGGAAAACAAACAGTTGAAGACGAGAACTACCAGAAATTCATGGAGAATCAATCTCCAAGTGATATATAAACCAAAAAGATTCTCGCATTGAACTGAATAAAACTGCTTGAAACAGGTAGGTTCACTTCTAAGGGTCCTCTGATTCTTTCGGATGACTCCGAAGTTGACATAACAAATGCCCTTTCAAGTCAAGAATCATTGGAGGCATCGAAGCTTGCCGCAATACGCCAGGGTTTTGACGTGGCTTGCTGTTGTTTATTTTTTGTGGATCAGCATGGCGTTCACCAGGTATTTGGCCCAAACAACAGAAGGGCCGCTCACAGGCATACCCGAAGTAAATGTTTGTCGGTGGAGGTGTCAGGAATCCCTCCTGCAGGTTCCCGCAAACCAAAGTCATAGAACCAATCCCCCCAAAGAGCAAGAGTAGCGCGCGTTAGGGCGGGAAGAAGTTCTAAAAACCCCAAACTGTGGAACTGAGGGAACCCCCGTGAAGGGGCCTGGGGTACCTTCCCCTTCGGGAATTTCCAAGCTTGTGGCCGGCTTGGACGGGCAAAGAAGGCTCAAGCTCGACAGAAATCCCCAAAACCCCACAGCTGGTTGCCCGCGGATCCAAAGAAGGGCCCTGATTTTAAGACAACTTTCGTGATCCCCAAGAGGAACCCGAATATGCCTGCTGAGCCTCCAATCGGCCTCACTAGTCGCTATTTGCCCCTATTCCTTTTGGGCTTGCGGCCCCCACTGACGCCCTACCGCGGCAGAGCGAGAGCCTGTTTGCCACCTCCTTCTCCAGCTCATGGGGAGCCCCCCCGACTACCACGAGGAACTTGTCCAAGTCTTTCACCTCAAGGCTCCCCCAGCTGCTGGCAAGAGACTCTATGGGAATTCCAATGGCGTTTCTGATCAACGGGCAATATTACTTACTAATGCTCATTTGTAGGCTCCCTGCGTTTGTAAGGAACCAAAAGAAAATTGGGTAGCCCCCCCACGTCCAAACGGGGCTACTATGATATTGTCATCTGAGCCTGTTGGATTTGGCTTGAATGAGACTCTTTTTTGGGGGGGGAGGCACCCCCATTTGAGTGAGAACCTAAGCGTGTCTTTTGGAGGGTGAAGGGGCACAGACAGTTCCCCAAGGCCCCCCGGCCCCCCAACCCCCCCACCCCCCAGTTGGTTGGTTTTGAAGAAGAAAAAAAACTGGAAACAAGAAACAAGGGTTTCGGGGCTTCCCCTATTTCGAAACAACCCCTTGCTTACACTTAAACATCGCTCCACAACTGATTGAAGAATGTTTGCCACATCACCCAAAATATCCCAAAACTGGTGAGGTAACAACCCTCAAGAGCAGATCTGTTCCCCGAAAGCCACGAACGCCCCGAAAATTCAGCCCGAAAGTAGGCGGTTGCAAGATAGTTTCTGAGTGTGTCCCATCATCACGAACCCCCACCCCCAACGCGCAAAGTTTAAAAGGGATGGTAATCCGGCCATTTTGCCGGGCAGGGTGTAAAGGATGGGTTTAGGGTACATTGCACGTGGCAAGGAGCACGAAGGATCATCACAAGCAGGAAATGAACAGTCATGTAATGTAGCAGTCATGATATCACATATTGTATACAATATGAACCAACACACACAAATAAATATGGTTAATGGCCTACAAAGCACGTTCGAACGGCCAAATACTGTGGAAATGAAAACCGTCGCTGTCATTCATGGAGCCGCCGGTTCCCATCGCAGACCCTCGGTTTCAGACAGCTCCCGCACCCATTTGGGAAAAGTTGGCTCCCTCTGCAAATAAGTTCTTAAAATGTCAGCCTGAGACTGGATGGATCCTACTTAAAAAAGAATGCATAGATATGATGTCCCAATCCATTTGGTGTCAGCACATGCATGGTGGTGCACGTTCCACAAGGGGAGAAGTTGTGTTTTGTCCAATGTATCTTAAGCCCTTGCGTAGCACCCAAAAACATCCGCGAAGAAATGTAAGTGGATGTTAACAAATGGAGGGAGATCTGACTGGTCAAACTCGGCAAGGGCAAACCAGCCAAGCAAACCGGCTTATTTTGTTGTGGTACTTTGCGAACGCTGAGGGAAACCTCCATTGCAGTCTGTCTCCAATGGGTCCCCCTCCATAGCTCAGCTTCCCCAGAAATGGTTTGGACAGGTGCTTTGGTTTGGTTTAGGAACTACAGGCTTCTTGAACCCGAACACCTTTGGTTTTCCCTTTGAACAGAAACAAAGACTCCCCAAAAGAAAAAGAGCGCCCAAACTCTCCTTTTCCCTTTGAAAGGTATAACCCTCAACACAAACGCGCCTGAAAGGCTATCGTCAAAAAACGGCTCCTGAAACGCTGAAAAACATCTAGCATTTTGTAAATGCACGGCCTCCTTCCTGAAGCCAACCCCTTCAAAGCAATTCATGAGAAATGTTCTCAGCAAATCAACACACAACATGTAGTTCGGAGGGAATAGCTATTTTAATGGTGTCATGTCCCTTTTTGATTCAGCCTTTTTCTTCAAGGGAGTGAGCCACCCAAATACGGGGCTTTCCTGAGGTTTCCCGTCAGCACAACCCAAAAGTCCCCCCGCCAGGTCAGGTTTGGAAAAGGTATCATTCCCACTCATTCCCTTCCTGTCGGGCTCCCTATTGCCCTTTGAACATCCCGCCAAAAGGAAACTCACAAACTCGGGGGAAGAAAAGACAACTCTCCAAAACGAGAGGCGTAGCTCTGGTGGCAACGACGGTCCGGCGCCGCATTTGGACAGCCGCGATCGATTCCCTGCCAGGAACCGCAGGGTGTTCTCTGGCGCTGAGGAACAGCCTCCACGGACAGGGCCAGTTGCTTCCCCGTGGAGGGTTTTAAACATCTAGCCTGCTGCGAGTGGATGTTGGGGAGATGGACAGACTTTGCGCGCAGAAGAGCTATCCGGGTGGATAGCCTTTCTTTTTGCAGCTTTGTAAGCATGTACTAAAACACAAAGCTCTGCTCCATTAATCGTCTGATCGCATGCCACATTTGAAGTTGCAAGGCACTGGAACACTGCAGGGATTCTAAGTTCATGCAGGTATTGTTGCACAATGTTATATATGCCCAGCAAAGACTGCATACCGCGCGCAATTGTCTACAAGTGTTTTATGCACAGTGCAGCTCCCGTCCATGTAAAGGTTGCACCGTTCATCACCATCATCAAGTCAAATCAATGCAGGCCTTTGTGCACATTCGTTCAGCTGCCTTGCCCGATCCTTGATTGCAGTTAGGCATCGTAGCTCCTAAGTTTGTTTCGCTCTTTTCGCTGCGATTCCCAATTGTCAGCATAAACGTAAGCATTGTGGTGTCCTTCCCCTTCGATTCTCTTTCCAAAGGTATGAAACTGACACAAAGCCAAGCTTGGACCGAGGGATGCCATCAAAGATGTCTAAAACCACCGAACGGTTTCAGAAATGTAGGGGACCCTCAAAAATGGGGGGTCCTTCTTTTTTTTGGGGGGGTCGAAAAACTCCTTCGGCCAGTCAAGCTCCTACGCTAGCTTGCGCCTGCACTGCGTCCGTGGGGCGCGGAGGGTTGTAGATGCCCCGACCACCCTGGCGAGTCGGGACCCGAAACTTCGTGGTGTGGTATGGAATTCCAGAAAATGTTGAGGCTCAAATCAAATCAAGGGGCAACCTACCAAAGGCTGTCGATGGCCTGTCGGTCCTAAGCCTGCAGAAAAATGGGACCTTGTTTTACGAAGCTTTTCTTAGAGCTTCCAACGAAGACAACCGGAAAACAGCAAAAAGGTGGCACGGTTGAAAAAAGCACTCAACACAACTGTTGTTTGGGGACCCGGTTTACATTGAAGCTGCGGGGCTGTATCATATATGTTCCCACTTCGTTTCAAGAAAAACAGTTTCAAATCCAATTCCAAAGCCACAATCCAACAACTCCTTACTCTCCCCGAAAAACAGATGCCCAGCCCAGACACCAATGATCGAGGTTACGCGTTGGATGTTGCTTTCGTGAAATCACCTCCTAAAAAATGGTTGAAGCATTCGCCCAAATTTGGGCGTCTCAAAATAGGGATCCCTGATGGTTTCTTTTGGTTTCCGTTTAAACCCGAAATTGGTTCCCCTACCCTGCATGAATGGCTGGAGTCTCCTTCTCACACAAATTCAGTATTGTCTTTTTGGACATGGCCAAGTAGATCAGTGCCAGCCACTTACGGATTGGACAAGGAAAACAACACTGAAACATTGCCATTTGCAACGTCTCTAAGTTCGTGTTGCCTCTGGTTTGGGGGCTGAGGGGGCTAGCCTTCCATTTGGTTTAAACAAGAGTAGTTCAAACCCAAATCAAACCAATGACACCGAAAACGTTTGCCAAGCAATCATCTGGTTTGCGTCAAAGTATGCAATTCCTGGACGTGGGAGTTTTGTGTCCCGAATCCCAATCAACCTGAAAACCTTGGTCGCTTGATCGAAACCGGGGTTCCTCGAATTTCCCCTCAAAACATCACCCCTACCAAGGGAGGTTCATGCTTAAAGAAAATAGGCATTAGTCGATTTGCCAAAATTAGTCTATGTTTTTTGTTTGCCACGAAAATGCCAAAAACAAAAACAGGAACGTAAATAGGCCAAGAAGGTGATGTTTGAAACAACCAAGGGAAACCCGCAGATGCTTCCAGCCTGCGCACTGGAAGAACTGCAGCCCATGTTGCGGCGCGATCACTCCGAGGGAGAAAAAACAACAAAAAGCTGCGGGATGACCATGCAATCAATAGCACCATGTTGCACGAAATGCTTTGTCATCGACAGTGCTGTAGATTTGTCTTCACCACTTGCCGTGCTTCAGTCGGCGCCACACGCCAATCATGATTTGGAAATTTGAAATATTACACAGCAGAGACCCCAAACAGTTCTGCGATATAACACGGATGAATCAAAATGATACAGCCGTGAACATGGCACGCTTTGCGTTGCTGCACGCGATAGCGGGCGGGCGCGCGCGCGGGCGTGAACGCAAAGGAAATGATAGAGGATTGGAAAGAGAACTAGAATCGATACAGTTAATCCCGCGCACTGCTCCTAGCCTCAAATCACGAATAACCCCGAACCAAAAGCCGACCGCAAGGTTTGGGACACTCTTCCTGTGCCCACGGACGCCAATTGGCGTGCCAGCGACTCCGGGCACTCAGCGGTTAGCGTGCTGAGGAAGACCCCATTTTCGACCACTCCAGCAATGCTCGTGTGCTTGAATCTGTGATTGCAGCGCGCCGAGAGGGCTTGAATGCGAGGGCTGTCGCAGCCAAAGCCCAGGACTTAGCGACTGCCTTGCCGTGCTGGCAGGCGTCGACCCACACAACGGAGCATGTGGAAGTTGGCTTCCTCTAGCCAAGACATCGCCGAAGTGTTCCCAAATTCCGATGCCTCCTTTTGAAATGACCGCAACGAACAAGGCACGGCCTCGTTCATGGATGGCGTGGCTATCCTGGAGCCGTTTCAACTGCGAGGGCGAAAGACCGGGACGCCGTTCATATGCTGCGGTGTTCTCAAGGCTTTTGGGCGATCAACCCTGACCAACACAGTTTGAGCAGGGCTTCGAAAACCGTGTTGTCTAGGATATCATGTTCCCGGTTGTGGTCCAAGTCAAAAGGCTACGCCCGACCCTGTGCCGAGGGCTGGATCAAGTGAATTTGCTGTGATCCATGGCCGGATGCTTGAGCTGGCAATTCACGATGGCACACACATGCGCAAAACGGCATGAGTCCGACGCGCAAAGGCCGGTTTGATAGCGCTTGCAGATCTCACACCCTTTGTGGGATGTGCTTTCAAAGCTCGCGGGGCTCCCTTTGATTTGCCTTTTCCCTTCTTTGGCGCGGGAGGGCCGCGAGGGCTGCGAGGGCTCCCTGGAAGGCTTGCGCTCTCGCTTTGTTCCTCTGTCCCAAGCTGCTGCAGGGCGGGGAGGTGGCGCGATCGGAGTCCTGGCTATCTTCGGGCGTAGCTGCAGAAGGGCGTGTCATTGCGCATGTACGTCAACTCGAAAAGGGCCTCATCTAGGCTCCACTGCTGTGTGAGCAAGTCCGGCAAGGCGGACCAGAGCTTCCTGTCAGCGGACAGGAGTTCTGGCGTAGCGACGGTTCAAAGGCCCAATTGCGCGTCTGGCTGTGTGAGGCAGAGGTCAGCGACCTTCTTGTCAAAAGCCTTGAGATTCGACAAGTGCGCTGCCTGGCACAGTGCGAGTGCATTGCGAAACACAGATTGAATGCGCATGAGCCAACCCGGAGAAAGCGTGTGACTCTCTCTTTGGAGGGGGTTTCCCAAATGGATTCTATTCTACCTGGTAGGCTCCTGGCACTCGTCCGTCCAGGAAACGACCTCGTCCTGCGAAGGATTCGAAACCTAAAACGCTGCGTGCAGGCGTGTGGCTGCAACATAACGACCCCTAGACATGCTTGCAAAATGCCCCGCAGCTGCGTTTCTGCAAGGCGAGCTAAAAAAACAGGGAAAAAAAAGAAAGCCAGCCAGAAGCCAGCCAGAAAGCCAGCCAGAAGCCAGCCAGAAGCTGCTGGGCCCGAGCTTTGTCTCCGGCGGGCAGCAGGTCTTTGAGTTCGTCCGGATGATGGCGCACAACGAGGTCTACCTGCGCTGCGCCCAGCTGGCCAACGCCAGCAGAGTGCTGGGCAACCTGGGCGACGACATCCTCTCCAAGATCACGCTGAAGAGCGGAGTGGGTACCATTGTGGAGACGGGCTCAGACGACGGGCACTTCATGGCCCTCAGGGGCCCGGTTACCCTGAGGCACATGCGCTTCCGGCTGACCGACCTGGACGGCAACGTTGTCCGGCTTCGCGGGTCGTCTTTGTCGTTCGTGTTATATCTTGACCACGTATAATTAAATGGAGCCGACCGAACACGACAGGGCGCCGGAGGCGCGCAAGAGGTGCCACACGCTGGCCACACGCTGCGCCGGACGCTGCGCAGGACGCTGCGCCGGAACCGAAACGGCGGGGCAGGCCCCCTGGGAGCAAGAACAAACCGAAGCAGGACGTGCCTACTGAGCCGGCTGCTCCAAAGCGCAAGCCAAAGCCGCCCCCGGTTGAGGCACCGGCGGAGGCACCAGCAGAGGCACCGGCTGAGGCACCGGAGGCACCGGCTGAACCGGAGGCGCCTCAGCTCACAAGAGAGCAGCAGCGCGCGCTGCGCATGCTGGAGAGGCAGTCCGCTTATGACCGGCTGACCACAGGCGCAAGCGTACTGGTATAAAAGCATGATGTCCATTGAGCCCCGCAACGAGCCGCGGATGCTCCGGTGGTTCCGCAGGACGTACCCCAGTTACAACTTGCAGCCGCTGCTGCTGAAGCGCTACCGAGAACTGGAGGAGGCGCGGGCCTTCAACAACTGGCAGTAGTAAGGAATGTCTGCTTATACTACCCTAATTATTTGGGATTTCTGGCCAAAAAACCCTGCAAAACTGCATAATTTTCAACCAGCTGAACTTGTCACCAGCGATGTCACCGCTTCGTCACCGCTCCGTTTTTGGTGCAAAAAGCGCTCAAAACGGCCAACTCCGAAAAGTGCGTTTTTTTGTGTCAGGCGTCAGATGCGCTGCCTGGGCCTCCAACTTCGCTCGTTTTCCGCCGAAAACCGGCTCCAGACGTTCGCCGTGCTCCGAATTCCGTTTCCTGCCCCGAAAAGCCTGCGAATTCCAGCCCGCTGAGCTTGTCACCGCTTGTCACCGCTTTGTCACCACTCGCTTTTTGGGTGCAAAAGTGCGCAAAACCGGGCCCAGTTCCCGAGCTCCCGCCGAGGACCCGACAGCCTGCCGAGGTTCTCCCACGTAACACGTCAGCCTGCTGAATTAGTCACCGCCGATGTCACCGGTGTCTAACACGTCAGCCTGCCGAGGTACCAGGGTGGAATCGAACCTCCCACGTCTGGCTCCGGAGACCAACGCCTATACCATCTCACCATCGGCTTTTGTTACCGTCCCAAAACGGCACTTTTTGGCCCAAAAACGCTTGTCTCACCACGATGTCACCGCTTCGTCACCGCTCTCTTTGGGGCCGAAAAGTGCGCAAAAGCGCCCCAGTTCCCGAGAGGACACGGTTCTTGGCAAGTTTGAGTCAATAATGGAACCGGGTGATTCATCAATGGCTCATGAATGGGCAAGGTTGGTTCATGAATGGACAAGGTTGGTTCATGAATGGGCAAGGTTGGCTCATGAATGCCCCGCAGGTCATAGCCGCTGAGACAAGTGTCCTTCGCCGGTCTCGTCATGAGGCCGAGCTGTCCCAAGCGTTTTGACTGACGCCATCTTCATCTGAGGCTTCATAAGTGAAGGACCTCGCTTCATGCCCAGTGTCCGACGCCATCGGACACTGCGTCATTCCACACTTCTCGTACCGGTAGGGGCTGTTGCGAGGTTAATTATACCACCCTGCGCTACGAAGGCCCCGAATGACCCATAGCGACTCAAGGGAGGGCGTGTTGTGAAAGTACAACACCCCTGCGTTACAAACACGTAACGACTACTCCTAAGAAAACATGTTTGAAGGACCTGTGGCAACAACGCTGCTGCCATCCAGTCCCTGGACGACAGAGTCACCGCAGAGCTGGCCTCAAAGCTGGACAGCAGCGCTGGCGCCGGCAATTGCGCCCCTCGCAACGGCGGCGGCCCTGGCCACCACGGACGGACAGGTGCCGCGCACGGAAGCAGCATCGCAGCGCGCAGAGCTCGCTACCACGGGTCTCTCTCCAACAGTGTGAAGAGCACCCCGGACGGCGTGGACCTGAAGCTGTCCAACTACGGCTTCACAACTTGGGAGCTTAGGGAAGCAACGTCACTTCATGGCTCCTCTCTCTGCTGCGCTGGCCAACGGCACGCTGAGCGTCACGGCAACTGCCACTCCACGGCGGGCACTGACGCTGCCATAACAGCAGCCTTGCTGGCCTACAACACCTTCTCACAAGTGGACACTCTGTTGGAAGACCGCACCGCCATCACACCGCGCTGCTGGCCTACTACACCTCCTCACAAGTAGACGCTGTGGCTTGGCGCACCGCTCAGCCGCGACCAGGACACGGCAACGGCCTCGAGCATCGCGCCGCCTGCTCAGCTACTACACCATCACAAGTGGAGCTCTGGCTGTTGGAGCGCACAAGAAAATTTTCTAGCGTGGTAGCGTGGTTCCAGCAGCACCTTGCCCAGGTGCCGAAGCCGCCGTGTCCTCCTCCACCGTGTTGCCGGCCTCCAGGGTTGTCCAGAATCTGGAAACCGTAGACGTCCACCGTTCCTGCCGTCTGGTTGGGCAGGCCCGGCGCCTGGAAGTGCGCCCCGAAGTGCACTTCGCCACTCCTGTTTGGCGGCACGGTGAGTACATCTTGGCCGTGCTCCAGGCGGTCGCCCACGAAGCTGCCGTACAAAGGGTCGTGGACGTTGTCGGCTCGGACGTGTACACCACGAAGTTGGAGGCCAAGCCGGTGCGGCAGGCGAAGAGGAGCTCTCGGCCCGGGTCAAGTTGTAGGTGCGCACAATGGCCAGGACCACGCTGCAGCCGCTGCTGGGGCGAACCGTCCAGTTTGACAGCAAGACGTCCGCGGCCAGAATCTGCTCTCCTGTGGCGGCCACCACCTCGTCGGCCCCTCCGTCATCCGGAAAGCGCACTGCTGTCTGCAGCGCCGAGGCCGTGACTCCAAGCTTGCCGGCAAGGGCCTCGGCCTTCACGGGGGAGGCTTCCAGCTGGAGGGCTAGCCATGACTCTGAGCGTGGTCGCCTTGGACGACTTTGCAGGAACGAAGTGGAAGAATTTGACGGGCACCGCCCAGTGGAGGTACGGAGATGGATTACTGTCGACTAGCGAACAGCTTCTGGCCAGGAAGCTGAGCGCCGCTCCCATCGGCTTCTCTTTCCAATGCGAAACGCTCTTCAAAGCGCTTGTAGAACATTTCATTCCTCGGCTTCAGGTAGTAGTAGTAAGGAACATAGGCTTATAGTATCCTATTAATTTTGGTTTTTTGGTCCCCAAACCCTGCAAAACAGCCAAATTCTTCAACCTGCTGAACGTTTTTCCGATGTCACCAGTAGTAAGGAATGTCTGCTTATACTACCCTAATTCGGTTTGATTTTTGGGCCAAAAACCCTGCAAAACAGCCAAATTCTTCAACCCGCTGAACGTTTTTCCGATGTCACCGTTCAATGTCACCACTCCGTTTTTGGTGCAAAAAGCGCTGAAAACGGCGAACTCCGAAAAGTGCGTTTTTTCGTGTCCTGCGTCAAAAGTGCAGCCCGGGCCTCCAAATTCGCTCGTTTTCCTGCGAAAACCGGTTCCAGGTGTTTGCAGTGCTCCGAAATCCGTATTCTGCCCCGAAAAACCTGCGAATTCCAGCCCGCCGAGCTTGTCACCGCCGATGTCACCGGTCTCTAACACGTCAGCCCGCCGAGGCACAGCCCAGAGCCAGCCAGCGTCTGACGCGGCAGCCCGCCGAGGTGCTTCCGAGTAACACGTCAGCCCGCCGAGGTTTTTCCACGTAACGCGTCAGCCCGCCGAGCTCGTCACCGCCGAAGTCACCGGTCTCTAACACGTCAGCCCGCCGAGGTCCCGGGAGGAATCGAGCCTCCGAAACGTCGCTACGGAGAGCAAAGCAACGCCTAAGCCATCTCACCATGGGCTCTCGCTACCAGTCCAAAACGGCGCTTTTTGGCCCAAAAACTTTAGAAGCAGTTTCTCAAACAGTGAGAATCTGCCGCTCTCTTTGGGGCCGAAAAGTGCGCAAAAGGCTTGGAAAAGCGAAGTCGGAAATCCGACCTCGCTCCAGGCCGAAGTCGGATTGGGGCCTGGTGCGGGCCTGGTGCGGGCCAGGTGCGTGCCTGCTGCGGGCCCTCTCTACAGCGAATTTAAAGAAGCTCACCGTTTGAGCTCCTTCAGCAAAGTCTAAGGTGTGTCGGAAAAAAACACACATGCCCCGTTACAAATTCCACGCCAACGTGCGGGCCTGGTGCGGGCCTGGTGCAATCCTGCGTTGGGCACAGGATTGCTGCCTCAATCCTGCGCTGGCAACAGGATTGCTGCCTCAATCCTGCGCTGGCAACAGGATTGCTCCATTCAATCCTGTCGCCACAGCAGGATTGCCCTGATGCAGCACCAGCAGCTCTGGCTTGGAGCTGTTCTTGCCCGAGCACAGCCTTGTGATGGAGCCGGCCCTGCTGTAGAGCTCCCAGGCTTCAGGCACGTCGTTTATGCTTACGAGGAAGGGCAGGCCGCTTGCGAAGAGCGCGTCTCGGAGCTCCGAGTGGAAGGCCAGGTCATGCCCCCGCCTCCTCGTGCCATAGTAGTTCATGCTGCGGCCTGGGAAGATGTAGGGAGGATCGGCGTAGATACAATGCCGCGGCGCTTGGCTGGGCAGAGCGCGTAGATGGGCCAGCGCGTCCTGGCATCGCACGGTCACGTTTGTGGGAGGCCGTTGCAGACGCCGCACGCTGCTCAGCGCCAGTGGCCGCTGCTGTGCGAAGGAGCCCCACTTTCCCGAGAAGCTGTTGCGCAGCAGGACGTACGAGCAGGCGGCCCGGCGCCCGGCGCGGCCTCTCTGAGTGCCCGGCAGGAGGCGACTGAAGTAGAAGCGCCTGTCTATCTTGCGCCCCGCCAGGCGCAGCAAGGAGCGCAGGAAGACCGGGTCTTGCTTCAAGTAGCAGCGGTGCAGGTTTGCGACGGGCTCGAAGGCGTCGACACCACGCACCTCCAGGGCCGGACGCCGGGTTGCGAGGTAGTACTCCAGCTTTCCAGAGCCGAAGAAGGGAGAGTGAAGCACGGCGACGTCCCCCAGCAGCCGGTCCACGTGTGGAGCTAGCCAGGATTTGCTTCCCATGTACTTCACCCGCATGCCAGCCTTTAGATTTATCCCGGTCTCACAGGCGCACGATTGGCGAGGGACGCGAAAAGCTGTTTTCTTTGGTCGACGTTTGGTCAGCGGCAAATGCGCACAACATGCTGCAAATGACGTCCAGACTGTCATTACCACTCATTCTGAAGTGTACGACCATATCGTACACTTCAAATTCCCTGGCCCAGGCCAGCGAAAAGTAACTATCATGCGCAGCGGGACACGGCGCGCACGGGCTCGGACCAGTGCTCCGCCACGCAGGGCAGCGCGCTGTTCTCCGCGTCCCGGTCGTAGAAGAGAAAGAGGCGGGTGAAAGGCGCCTCCGGCTCGCGCGCCAACAGCTCGCCCAGCAGGCGGATCAGCTGAGCGTGGCGCTCCTTCTTGGTGGTCCGCCGCGTCATGCCGGCGATCTTGAAGGCGTCAGGGTTGTAGCGCAGCACCAGCAGCTTGTGCCCGCTGCCGAGCGCCACGCTGGCGGCCATGTCGAAGTCCCTGCGCACGTCGCAGCTGGGGTCGTAGGCCTTGTGCTGCTCCTCGTCAACCTCCAGCAGGACGTAGCCCCACGGGGTCGGCAGGGCAAAGTCCGCGTAGGCGTGCGCCGTCTCCGACTCCAACCCGCAGCCGCGGAAGGGCAGGTGGTGCTGGTACTCAAAGGCGATCTGCGCGTCGCGGAGTGCTTGGTGCACCTCAAGCTCCTTACTCTTGGTCGCTGCGCGCGGGTTGTCACCGTGCATCGTCTGCGTATGTCGCAGCAAGCTCTGCGCTCCGGAAAACGGGAGGTCTTGCCGAGGACAGCCCTGGATTTCACACGCAAAATTGCCACAGTCGCGGCAGTGCGCCCGCAGTCGCCCGTGCTCACAGACCGCCGCACCGCCGCAGTCGCAGCACTGGTGCCGCCGCCGCCCGTGCTCGCAGATCGACGCGCCGCCGCACGAGCGGCACAGGTGTCGCTGTCGCCCGTGCTCGCAGACCGACGACCCGTCGCATTCGCGGCACTTCGCCCGCTGTCGCCCGTGCTCGCAGACCGACGCGCCGCCGCACGAGCGGCACTGGCACCGTCGCCGCCCGTGCTCACAGATTGCCGCGCCGCCGCAGTCTCGACACAGCCGCCGCAACCGCCCGTGCTCGCAGACCGACGCGCCGCCGCACGAGCGGCACTGGCACCGTCGCCGCCCGTGCGGGCACTTCTTCACAGGCCGGCGCACAGGTGTCATTGCTGAACACTCTTAGTGTTTTCTCACACGTCCCGGCAAGCAGCAACGCAAATGAACGCGCCAGAATAGAGGCAGCTGTGTAGCTGTGAGTTGTTTAAAACCCACAGGCGCCAGCCCGCCCGCCGCGGCAGAGACCGTTGGAGGCCAGCAGGATGAACGCACCGCCCGCCGCGCTGCGGCTTCGAATTCGGGAAGTAAAGGCAAAAGAGTGAATGGGGAAGATCAAGCTGTTTCCTACGGCTGAGTACAGCAGCAAACAGTCCTCGGACCCCGTGGTGCCCCTGGTACCATGTACAGGTATCTTCCTCGGCCCCAGCAAGTCCGGCAAGACCGTGGCGCTGATCAGCATGATTCTGGAGCAATACCGCGGTGTCTTCAAGAAAATCTACATATTTAGCCCTTCCATCAATATCGACGACAGCTGGGTCCCTGTAAAGAAGTACATAGAGGAGGACCTGGGTGTTAATACCGAGCGGGAACAGGCCTACTACGACGAGTGGGACGAGGCAGCGCTGCGGGGGATCATCCAGAGGCAGCGCAAGATCACCGAGACATCCAAGAAGTTGGAGATGAAGAAACTCTACCAGGTGCTGATCATCCTGGACGACTACGCTGATAGCCCTCAGCTGCACAAGGCCCACGGTGCCCTGGATACACTCTTCATCCGAGGTAGGCACTTGCAGATCAGCACCTGGGTTAGCTCCCAGAAGCTGAGGCTCATCAGCGCAGCCGTGCGGGTGAACATGCAATTTCTCTGACCAGCACGAGCTGGACGCCGTCATCGAAGAGCTGAGCGCCCTGCTGCCGAAGGACAAGCTGCACAGGATCTACGAGCAGGCGACCCGGGACCCCTACAGCTTCCTCTTCGTCTACTACCTCAAGCCAAAGAATGAGATGTTCTACTTGCGCTTCGAAGAGCGTTTCGCTCTGGAAAGAGAAGCCGATGGGAGCGGCGCTCAGCTTCCTGGGCCAGAAGCTGTTCGCTAGCTCCACACTGATCAGCGCACGGTGCGAGAATATCTCCTGCTGCACCTCCGTCGCAGCAGTCCAGCCGCCCGTCGTTCGCAGAACGGGTGGCTTCCTAAAGAAAAGAATGACGACGATCTACGTGGACAGCCGCAAGAGGGTAGCCGGCTCGGACAGCGACTTCGAGGTAGACCTGGGAGAGTCCCTGCACCTGCAGAGCGACGCCAGGCTGGCTGTCTACAAGATCAGAATCGCGGACAGCTTTTTGTCGACTGATCGCGGTCGCTACCTCTACTGGGTGGACGCCGCGCTCGGCACGCTGAACTGGGCGCTCCTTCCGGAGGGCGCCTACACGGGCTCCAGGCTGGCAGCCTGGATCAGCTCCAACTTCGCTTCAGCCACGTACAGCGAAACCACTAACAGCCTCAGCGTAGCCTACGACGGCAACCGCCTCATTCTGAACGATCTGGAGCTGCAGCAGCAGTTCCCTAACGCTGTGGACTACCCCACCTCGCCGGCCGCCTCGCCATCCAAGCCCTTCAGCATCGACCACATGCTCGGCCCGAGCTTCGTCTCCGGCGGGCAGCAGGTCTTCGAGTTCGTGCGCATGAACTGCTACAACGAGGTCTACCTGCGCTGCCCCCAGCTGGCCAACGCCAGCCGCGTGCTGGGCAATCTGGGGGACGACATCCTGTCCAAGATAACGCTGAAGAGCGGCGTGGGCACCATCGTGGAGACCGGCTCCGATGACGGGCACTTCATGGCCGTTAGGGGCCCCATCACCCTGAGACACCTGCGCTTCCGGCTGACAGACCTGGAAGGCCAAGTCGTCCGACTGCGGGGCTCGTCCTTGTCCTTCGTGCTGTTTTTGGATCACGTCTAATTCCCCGAAGGTCTTTAAAAAAATATATTCTATTAAAAAAACCGATGAAGCAAGCGCAACCGGCGCCAAGGCCTAGAGGCAGACCTCCGGGTAGTAAAAACAAGCCGAAGCCGCCCGAGCTGCCCCTGCCGAAGAGCAAAAAAATGATCGACGACCTGGCGAGGAGAGAAAAAATGATCGACGACCTGCCCACGGAGCCGGCGTATGACTCCCCTTTCCGTCCCAAGAGGGTGAGATTTCCCACAAAGCCCAAGACGGCTCCCAAGGCTGCACCCAAGGCAGCACCCGTGGCCAAGGCAGCACCCGTGGCCAAGGCAGCACCCGTGGCCAAGGCAGCACCCGTGGCCAAGGCAGCGCCCAGCGCCCAAGGCAGCACCCAAGGCACCGCCCAAGGCAGCACCCAAGGCAGCGCCCGTGCCCAAGGCAGCACCCAAGGCAGCACCCAAGGCAGTTGCCGCGCCAGCTCCCAAGCCCAAGGCAGCTCCCAAGCCCAAGGCCCAAGCGCTGCGCCCAAGGCAGCGCCCGTGCCCGAGCCGCAGTTAGAGCCCGAGGTACAGCCCGAGCCCGAGGTACAGCCCGAGCCCGAGGTACACAGAGAGGTACGGCCCGAGCCCGTAGAAGCGCCTCGGCCGAGCGAGCGCGCCATGCGCATGCTGGAGAGGCAGTCGGCGTACGACCGGCTGACGGCGGGAGCTAGCGTACTGGTGTAAAGAGCAAGATGATGTCCATCGAACCTCGCAACGAGCCGCAGATGCTCCGGTGGTTTCGAAAGACGTACCCCAGCTACGACCTGCAGCCGCTGCTGCTGAAGCGCCAGCGAGAGCTGGAGGAGGCGAGGGCCTTCAACGCCTGGCTTGGCGAGCGCCGGCTGGCCCAAGAGGGGCAGCGGCACCTGGATGATGTGAGCCGGCTGACGGAGGCCGTGCACCGCCAGGTACCTCAGCTGCGCTACGCGCGCGCCGAGCGCAGGGGCGTCGAACGCGCAGCGGGCGAAGTTGCGCAGTACATAAATGAAGACCCTTCGGGCCCACGGCTTCAGCCAGCGCCCGCGCTTCGAGCAGGTTGTGGGCTACCTGGAGCGGAACGAGCCGCTGCCCCTGGACCAGCCGGACCGCAAGGCCACCACGTTCGTCACGAGCCACTTCTACTTGGACGATTTCGTGCAGTCCAGCGAGGACCCCAACCCGCAGCCTCTGCAGCACACGCCCCTGAGGGCGATTCCAGAGGAAGGCTTCCGCACTCCCGCCGAGGCCACGGACGAGGACTTGGCCCGGATGCGCCAAGGCGGAGGAAACCGCTTCGGCGAGGACGACCTGGCAGGAGACCCAGAGGCCGACGCGCTGACGAACAACGGACAGGGCCCGCCCTCCATCACGGGCCGTCTGCGCAGCGCGGCCGACGGAGCGCAGGCAGCAGCGGACCTGGTGGGCGCAGGAGCAGCAGGGCTCGCGGCGGTGCAGGCCTTCCGCTCCCAGCTCCCCCAGGACGCTGCTGAGTACGTGCGCATGAATGTATTGCCCCGCCCAGGGCCGCAGCCGCAGCCGCCGCCGCAGATCATAGGCCGACCCGACGACGTAGAGCGCCTCCTGGACGAGGCGGGCCAGCGCGCGCAGGAGGTGGAGCGCGGCGCAGCGCAGGCCATAGAGGAGACGGCAGCTGTGGCCGCAGAGGAGGGAGAGGTAGCCGTTGCCGCCGAGGGCGTGGGCGGGGCCTTTGGCTACTTGGGGGGCCTGGCAGAAGGAGCAGCAGCCCTCGCACCCACGGCGGGAGAGGTTGCTGGAGCGATGGCTGCCACGGCGGGAGTTGGCGCAGCGGCCACTGCAGGGTTGGCTGTGGGACTCGCAGGCGGCGCAGCCTACGGCCTGGCCCGCGGCACGGGCTGGGTGCTGGAGAACACGCTCTTCCGGCCTCAGCAGGGCAGCGAGGACGCGGCCGTGCAGGACGTCCGGTCCGCCAACAACATGAACGACGCCACGCAGCCCCAGCACTTCACGCTGCGCACCGGCAGCAGCACTTCGGGCAGCCCCGCAAGCAGCCGCGCCTCCTCGCAGTCTGGCTTCCGAGTCCAGGCGCAGACCAATCACACGCCCCGCCCCTTCTCCTGGGGCCTGAACCCCGTGACTCTGCCTCAGTCCCAGCCGAACTCCCGGGCAAGCTCCCGCAGCTCGGGGCAGTCGCGCCAGAGCCGCCTGCCTCCGCCGAGCTACGACCAGCTGGCCCGAGACATCGAGGCGGCCTAGACTCTCCTTCGCCGTACGAACAAAAATGAGTGTTGCGCTACATGTAAAGAAGCATGGAGGTAGTCACAGCCGGAGCACAGGATGAGTTGATGCAGAGCTTGGACTACAAGCTGAAAACCAGCAACACCAACTACGTGACCGCACGCCACGACGTGCAGTATTTCCCCAGCTCGCTGAGCTCCTTCTCCCCCGCCACCTCGAGGGTCTGCCGCATTCCGCTGACAAGCGGCACCTCGTTCATCGACCCCGAGTCGATCAAGATCGCCTTCAGAGTCAGAAACACGGACGCCACCAACCCGCTGGCGCCTGCCACTCCGAACCCCGCCTGTTTCATCCAGAGGATCCAGGTCTTCGCCAACGGCCAGCGCTGCGACGACATAAACTACTACGGCCGCACCGTGGCCGTGCATGACCTGCTGAAGGGCCGCGAGTACAACCAGAACAAGGCCGTGGAGGGCTTCGACGAGGTGAACGACTCTCGGACGCCCCGCGCGGTGCACCAGAGCGGCTACGCGGACGTGCTGCTGCGCCCCACCATGGTGGGCATCCTGCGCTGCGGGAAGATGCTGCCGCCGCAGCTGAACCTGGTGATAGAGATCGAGTTCGCGGACGCGACGACAGCGCTGTGGTCCGAGAACGCCGGGGCGCACCCGGCGGGAGCCACGCTGAGCACCGACTTCGAGATCCAGAACGTCCGAGTTCTGGCCTCCCAGGTCGTCCTGGACTCTGCGCTGGTAGAGTCCTTCAACCGCGTGCTCCTCTCAGGAAGGTCGCTCGTGTTCAGCTACCCCACGGTGCACACGCAGCAGTCCACGGTGCCTCCGGGCGTGGCGGAGCACAACGTCACCGTGCGCGCGCCTTCACGAAACTCATGGGAGCGTTCGTGACTTTTTGGGACAACGACGCGGGCTCTAAGATCCACCTGCTGGCCAACCCGGGGCAGGACGTGGCCCCCATCGGTGCGGCCAGGCAGGAAGACAGTCTCCTGGAGTCGCAGATGCAGCTGGGCAGCCTGCAGTACCCGCACAACCCTATGAAGGGAGCCTCGGAGCACTTCCACTTCCTCTCGGTCCTTGCGGGGACCTACGATGACACGGTGCGCAACATCGACATCGACCGCGCTGGCTACCTGCGCCACAGCTTCATCGCGGGCTTCCCGACGGAGCGAGTGCCCAAGATGCCCCTCAGTGGCGTCAGCACCCGTTCGGGCGACCTGGCTCGGTTCACCTTCAAGGCGCTCGACGGCACGATGACGGACGTGTTCATCCACCTGATAGCCTATCAGCTGGTGACGCTCTCTGGCACAGGAGTCTCCGTGCTTGACTAGTAAGGATCCATAGCTCAATTGCTAGAGGCTCTGCAGCTCCGAAGCTTGCTGACCGCGGGCTCGATTCCTCCCGGGCGCGGATCATTTTCGCAGGCGAGTGCCTTTTGGTATTCATTTTCCCTTTTGGGTATTCATTTTCCTCCCTCTACCCGAGAAGGATCCCCGAGACGGATCTTCCCACCTCCAGCCCGGTGAGCGCCTCTCCTGGGGGCAAGAAATTGCCGAGACGGATCTTCCAGCCTCCAGCCCGGTGAGCGCCACTACCTAGGAGACTTTAAATCCAAGGTCCGAGACGGATCTTCCAATTTGCTGGGAGCAAGAAACTGCCGAGACGGATCTTCCAGCCTCCAGCCCGGTGAGCGCCACTACCTAGGAGACTTTAAATCCAAGGTCCGAGACGGATCTTCCAATTTGCTGGGAGCAAGAAATTGCCGAGACGGATCTTCCAGCCTCCAGCCGCAGCCTCCAGCCCGGTGAGCGCCACTACCTAGAGGGCCATTTATCCCAAGGTCCGAGACGGTTCTTCCCACCCCCAGCCCGGTGAGTGCCACTCCTTAGAGTAGGAAATTACCCTGGTCCGAGACGGATCTTTCCCCCGAGACGGATCTTCCAGCCCCCAGCCCGGTGAGCGCCTCTCCTTAAAAGACTTTAATTCCCAGGTCCGAGACGGTTCTTCCCGCCTCCAGCCCGGTGAGCGCCACTACCTAGAGGGCCATTTATTCCAAGGTCCGAGACGGTTCTTCCCACCCCCAGCCCGGTGAGCGCCACTCCTTAGAGTAGGAAATTACCCTGGTCCGAGACGGATCTTTCCCCGAGACGGTACTTCCCGCCTCCAGCCCGGTGAGCGCCACTCCTTAGGGTAGGAAATTACCCTGGTCCGAGACGGATCTTTCCCCGAGACGGTTCTTCCCGCCTCCAGCCCGGTGAGCGCCACTCCTTAGAGTATAAAATTAACCTGGTCCGAAGACGGATCTTTTCCACAGTCTGTTTTCTTCCCAGCCTCCAGCCCGGTGAGCGCCCGACTCCTTAGAGTAGGAAATTAACACCAGTCCGAGACGGATCAATTGGTGAGAGACGGAATCTTGTGGAGAGACGGAATCTAACAAAAAAACACACCCAGGTCCGAGACGGATCATTGTTGAGAGACGGATCATTGTTGAGAGACGGATCATTGTTGAGAGACGGATCTTCCTGCTTTTTTGGCCTTGGAACTGGAGACAGGCATGTCGGTTTTTCCGAGTTGCCCCTCGTGGAGTTCCGCGTAAAGTTCCCGCAGTGGGTGGTAGAATCCTCCACTGCCAACTCTACCAAGCCACCAGCCTCCCTAAAAAATCTTATAAGAAATGCCCCTCGCTTCAGTCCGGGATGCTCTGCCGATCCGCAAGCTCTGCCGTGGCCGCGCTCGCAATCTCCTCGCACAGCGCCGTAGGAATGCTATAAAGCAGCTCGCGCGACTGCCCCCTGACCCTCTCACGCTGACCCCCCCTGAGGCGAGGCCCCCCTTGAGCGCCCCTCAGATGCCTCCCGTCCTCCCACGCGTCGCACCGACTGCCGCTCCTGCACAGCCCTCGGCTCGGTCTCCAGCGCATGTTGGACCACAGTCGGGTCTGCTTCCTGTACGGAGTCCCGTACATGCAGTAGGTGACGTCCACCCAGGGTAGGCGCTCCATGAACGGGCGGGTCTTCAGCAGCCCGGTGGCCGGATTCTCTATGACCCACATGAGCGGGTCGAACTGCTCCATGATCTCGAGGGCTCTGAGCACCAGCGCGTCGCCCTCCTCGAGTCGTCGAGGGCGCATCGTCAGAGCTCGGCTGTACTCCGTGCAGACCGGGCTGGCCCAGACCATGTCAAAGTGCCCCGGCGGAAACAGCGCGTAGACCCAGCTCCGGATGTCGCACAGGATCGTGGGCTCAAATTTCGATACGATGTCCAGGGAAACGACCTCCCACCCTGCCGCCTCGAAGGCTCTGCCAATCGACCTTGTGCCGCAAAACAGCTCCAGCAGTCTCGGCATGTTTAACAATTACCACCAGCACAACAAAGCACGCACAGGCAAGGGCGCGGGTCAAGCAGTTTCGCATGCTCGGACCAATCTTTTTTTATCGGAGACAGAAAAGGATGACGAGCCAGGCTAGCATGAGGAAGTTGGGCGAGGTGCGCTCCAATGCTAAGGGTGGCAAATTCTTGTGCTTGGAGCCGCTGTTTTGGCAGAGCGAAGCTTCGCTGGAAATCCCATGGGAGCCCAGGGCCTTCTCCGAGGGGCAGCGCCCCAGCGTGAGCTTTGCAACCGATAAGCGCGCGAGGCTCTTCTGGGAGCGGGCCGAGACCGATCTGGTCGAGCAGCTGGCGGCCGCATCCGAGCGCGTCTTCGACGCAAAGCTCACGCCCGAGGCTGTGCGCCAGCGGCTGCTGCCCTCTGTGAGGCAATCGCGCGGCGGCGATTGGATGCTTAAAGCCAAGCTGCCGGCCCACGCGCGCTTCTGGAACGCCGGCGGCACGTTTGCGGACCGCCCCGCCGAGCTGGCTCACAGCGCCGCGCGCGTTAGGCTGAGAGCTCGCAGCTTGTGGTTGATGAGCGGCATGTGCGGGTTGAGCCTTGAGGTCACAGATCTACGTGTGGAGCCACCTTCTCGAGAGTGCCCGCTGTGATTTCTTCCGATGCCGCAGCCTTTTTTCGCTCAGTAGAAAAATTCAGAATGGCCACCTACGTCCTGGAGCGCCGCGAGCAGCTGAGGCCTGTGCTGAAGGCCGCCGTTGATGCCGAGGCTCTGAAGCGGGGAGCCTCTCGGGAGGAGGTGAGCCGCCTGCACGATGAGCTCGCTCGGGGAGCGCCCGTGCTGGAGCGGCTGATTGCAGATGGGCTCGCTGGCAGGTTCCCGGCGGAGGAGGTCGACATCCAGAACTGGAAGGAGATGCTGACGCGGGCGCAAGACCTGCAGCTTAAGCTTCGCAAGCGCTTGAACCAGCGCGCGGCCCGCAGCACACCCGCCATGGCCGAGGAGCGCCAGGAGGAGAGCTGGGCGCCGATGGAAGCGCTCCGCGAGAAGCGCGAGGCCCTGAGGCAGCGCCGCATCCGCACGCGCGATGTCGCGACGCTGGCCCAGATCGAGCGGGAGCTCCTCGAGGTGGAGGAGCAGCTCGTCAGCAAGAAGATCGCTGAGCGGCTGCCGGTCTCGCTGGCTGCCAAGAGCGCAACCCTCGCCGCCTTGGAGCGGCTTGAGAAGGCGCGCAAGGAGCTGGACGAGGCCTCCAGAGAGCTCCTCACTGCGCTGAACCTGCAGGGCAGCAGCACCGACTCGCTGTGAATAGAATCCGGGACAGAACAGAATCCAGGACAGAACGTGACAGAAAAAAGAAGCGCTCGTCCGACCGACTGAATATTTTATTATTTTTTCTATAGAAAGCAATTTATTCAGCTCAAACCAATTCGCGCCATGACCTCCGAGCTGTCTGATCTCATCTGGGGCCGCCTGGGCCTCGCCGCCGTCCGGGCGGTGCCTCTGGAGGAGCCGCGCGCTCCCAGCGCCGAGGCCGCTGTGACAGAGCTGCGCCCGCGCGGGGCCGCTTGGACCCGCGAGCTGCGGCTGCGCCCTCTTCCTGGGCAGCAGGTCTTCACCAACGACGCCATGCGGCTGCTGGTGGACCGGCTCCAAGACCTGCTGGCGATTCGGCTGCCCTTCCTCGCGAAGGTCAGCTTCCAGATCCTGCTGACGCGCCCGGCTGCGAACGATGAGGACGAGGACCGGGTGGAGCTCACGCACTACTTCCTCAGGCTGGCGCCGTGGATCGTGAGGCCCGCGTCTCCGTCGGCCCGCGCCGGAACCAAGATGGCGGCCATCAGGACGAAGTTCGAGGTGGCGCTCGAGCGCTCCCGCTTCCCCGAGTCCGACTGGACCGTCGTGGGCATCACGGCGGCGTATCTGCTGACTGCGCCCTCGCAGCAGCTGGCCGACATGCCCGCGCCCCCGCCGCCCAACGAGGCGGGAGGCTGCTGGAAGGAGCTGCCCGAGACCCTGGCCAAGAAGAAGGCCATCTGGAACCCTCAGAACGAGGACCACCGCTGCTTCATGTGGTGCGTCCTCGCCCACTGCCTCGGGGTCGAGGGGAGCGGAAAAAGACCGTGAGCTGCTCGGGCTCCTTCTTCTACCCCGAGCTGGCCGGCCGCCGAGGACGCCGCCCCGCGGGCTGGCAGCCCGCTCTGGCCGACGCGGGGGTGGACTTCTCTGGCCTGCCGACGGACCGCCCCGTGAACTTCGACGACATCGAGGCCTTCGAGCTCCGCAACGCCGGGCGGGTGGAGGTCTTCGTCTTCGTGTGGCAGCAGACCCTGTGGACGGACGGGCAGGAGTACTACCACGTCCTCCAGCAGCGCGCCCCGAGCGGCACGGGCGTCGTCCGGCACACCGTGCTGCTTCTCCTGCACAGCGGCCACTACAGCCTGATCCACAACTTCCAGGCGCTGGCCGGCAGGCAGGGGCTGACTCTGGGAGCCACGCCCACCAACACCGGCGGCTGCGCGGAGTACAAGTGCCCGAGGTGCATGGCCCGCTTCACCATGAAGGCCTCGTGGCAGCGCCACCGCGCCACCCAGTGCTATCGAGAGATAGCCGAGCGCACTCGGAAAGTGCCGCTGCCCGGGCCCGAGAAGAGCCTGCTGCGCTACAGGGGCAAGGCCTCCGCAGAGCACGCGCCCCTGACGTGCTACGCGGACCTCGAGGTCTACAGCACGCCCGCCCCGACGGTCCACGTAGCGCAGCAGCAGCCGGCGCGCCAGACCGTCGCGGCTTCTTCCTGCTACGTTGCCGTCGGGCGGGCTCACGCACCACGAGCGGGACAGCGACAAGTACCACGCAGTCCGCGCCATGCTGGACGACCTTCTCAAGCTGGCCGACCACTACCTCACCTGGAGACGCCGAACTCGGCCCGTCAGCATGACCCGGCGGGAGGAGCTGGAGCACAGGGCCGCCACTCACTGCAGGGAGTGCCTCGCGTCCTTCGAGATTGCCGAGAAGAAGCTCCACCACTGCCACGGCACCGGGCAGTATCTCGGGGCGCTGTGCCACTCCTGCAACATCGCGGCCCAGACGCCCAAGACCTTCCCAGTGGTCTTTCACAACGGGGGCGGCTACGACTTCCACTTCCTGCTGCGCTACATCGCCACGATGGGCTCTCCCGTCAGCAGGGCGCCGCGCGAAGAGCTCGGCGAGGACAGCGACAACGAGGGCAGCGAGAGCGAGGCAGAAGGCAGCGGCAGCGAGCCCGAGAGGCCCATGCCCATGGCCAAGGCCGCGCCAAAGGCCGCACCAAAGCCCAAGGCCAAGGCCAAGGCCGCGCCAAGGCCCCTCCGCGGCTGGTGCGCCCTGCAGGCCGCGATCAAGGAGGGCGACTACAGCCACCTCTGCCTCCGAGTCCTCTGCAAGTCGGGCGAGAAGTGCCTGCAGATGAGCTGGGGCCCGCTGAGGTTCGTGGACAGCATGAACGTCTTCCCCACGAGCCTGGCCAGCATGATCGACGACCTCAGGGCCTGCACCCACAAGCAGCTGCCGGAGCTCTTCCCGCTTATGGCCTCGCTTCACCCCGAGCTGCAGCTGCGCACTCCGACGGGCTCTCCGCCTCAAAGACGGCTTCTCAAACAGCGGCGGACGCACTGCGAGCTGGAGCAGGCGTGGGACTGCATCCTGCGCAAGCTGCCCATGCCCTTCGAGCACTTCTGCGGCGCCGAGGCGTGGGAGATGCCCGCGGTGTGGGAGCAGCACTGCTACGACAGCGTGCTGGCGGGGAAGGCGGTGAGCGCAGAGGACCACCGGCTGGCCGTGAACACCGCCAACGTCCTGGGGTGGGAGACCTTCCGCGAGTTCCACGACTGCTACCTCCACACCGACGTCCTGGCCCTGGCGGACGTGATGGAGAGCTACCGGGACTCCTTCCGGGCGCAGTCGGGGCTCGACCCCATCCACTACGTCACGCTGCCCGGGGACGCCTGGGACGCCATGCTGCGGCACTCGGCCCGCGAGACGCCCATTCACCTCATCACCGACGAGCAGGCCTACAGGGACGTGCGGGCCTCCGTCATGGGCGGGCTGAGCTGCATCTTCCAGCCCTTCGCTCAAGCCAACAACCCCGAGCTGGGCGAGGAGGACTACAACTCCGAGGAGCCCGTCAGCTGGATCTCGTACTTGGACGTACTTGGACTTCAACGCCATGTACCCAGCAGCAATGTCGCTACCCATGCCCAACGGCCCCTGCGAGACGGTCGCCCTGCCAGAAGAAAACGCCGCAAGGCTGAGCTGGCTGCACGACACGTGCCTCTCCGGGCTGAACTGGGAGTCCGACTCCGAGGAGGTGAGCTATCTGCTCCTCGTGGACTACGACTTTCCCCCGGAGGTGCACGACCACTTGGACTGGGCTCCGCCCGCGCGCATGAAGGTCGGGAAGGGCCTGTACGGGCCGAACACTGCGAACATGGCGGAGCGCCTCGGCCTCTCCCCGTCGCCCTGCGAGAAGCTCGTGCCCTTCCTCGGCATGCACGTAGAAGAGGGCGTGGACGGCAAGCGGCTCAAGTTCCTGCGGGACGTGCTGGGTGCCAGGATCTGGAGGCTGCACAGAGCCTACCGCTTCGCCTGCAGCCCCTTCATGGCGGGTTTCATGGAGCTCAAGCACAGCGAGCGGAGGCAGCTCAAGACGGCGGGGAGCGTGGTCGCCGAGAAGGTGGTGAGAACGCCATCTTCGGTCGCTGCTGCATGAACCCCGACAAGTTCAGGAACACGAACGCCTACGTGGACCCGGTCAAGTTCGAGCGGGCTGTGGGCAAGAGCTCCGTGACGAACTTCGAGTTTCAGATCAACGACTCGGAGGGGTTCCTGGCCGTCGTGGAGACGCTCAAGACGAACCGCAGCAAGGCCTGCGTGAGCGTGCCCACCCAAGTCGGCGCCCGCACGCTGCAGCTCTCCAAGCTCATGATGGAGAAGGCCGACTACCTCCACATGAGGAGGCTCTTCCCGAAGATGAGGCTGCTCTTCACGGACACCGACTCCGTGATGGTGCAGATCTTCGAGCTGCAGGACCCGCTCCACGCCAGGGCCGAGGCGAACCTGAACGGCGCCACCCTCTTCGACGTGGCCGGCAAGTCCAAGGACCCCGAGAGGGACCTGAGCGCACTCTCTGCTGCGGCGCGCGCCAAGGCCATCGAGGTGATGGGCCAGCTGGGCAAGCTCGGCGACGAGACCTTCCCCGCCAGGATCCTGGAGTACGTGGGCCTGCGCTCCAAGATGTACTGCATCCTCACGGTCCAGCCCGACGGCGCGCGCAAGGAGAAGCGCAAGATCAAGGGCGTGCCGAAGAAGGCGGTGACCAACGTCCGGCATCTCGAGTACCGGGAGGTGCTGGAGGAAGGCAGCGAGCGCAGGGCGGCCTTCGTGCAGCTGCGCAGCCGCGCGCACGAGATAGCCGTGGAGACCGTCGAGAAGAAGTCGCTCTCGCCCTTCAACGACAAGGTCTACGGCCTCGACGCTCACAACTCGCGGCCGCTGGGGCACTGGCGCAACCTGGAGCAGCTGCGGATGCTGGGCGCTAACGCTCCGCCAGGCTCTGCGCCCTTCGACCTCGTGATGGAGTTCCTCGTGGGGCCCCCGCCTCTGGGGCCCGCTCCGACATTGCCGCTGCGGCTGAGCCGATGCTGGGCGTAGACTGTCGGAACCTGAAAAAAGAAAGATCCCGAGCTCTCGTTTTCTCGCTTCTCGATAATGCTGATTTCGAACCGCCGCAGCTGCTCAAAGAGATGACTTCCTCAGCGGCCTTCCGATGCGTGCAGGCATGGCTCCTGGAGAAGCCTGCCGCGTGGGCGGACGAGGACGCTCCCTGCCTTGCGGCTGCTCTGATGGCCCAGCGGCCTCCCTACGAGCGGCCTCGCGAGGACGCGCTGCTTGAGGCCGAGCGCTCGCACCAGCGGCATCTCATCGCGCAGCTCGATGAGGAGCTCCTCGATGAAACTCAGCGCCGCGAGCTTCGGGAGGTCGACAACAAACTTCTCCGCAGGCAGCTGGACCGCTGCAACGAGTTCCTCAAGCAAACACGCAAGCGAGCGGTGCGGGCGCAGGTGACTGTTGAGGAGCTGCTCATCGGTGAAACTCTGCACCGTGAGGAGCGGGAGCGCGAGAACAGAGATCGCAAGCGAGCCAGGGAGCGCATTGAAGCGCTGGAGCGCAGCAACAGAATTCTCCGTCGGCGGGTGGAGCGCCTCGACGAGATCCTCGAGTGAGCGCGTTGATGAGCTTGAGGAGGATTTGGACAGGGCAAGGGGAACGCGCTAAAGAAAAAAAAGCCCGCCGAATGCTCGAATGGTCCCAAATGCTTGAATGGACTCAAAAAAACCCGCGCAGCCACTTAAAGATCATGACTTCCTCAGCGGCCTTCCGGTGCGTGCAGGCATGGCTTCTGGAGAAGCCCGCCGTGTGGGCGGAGAAGGACGTTGCCAGCCTTGCGGCCGCTCTGATGGTCCAGCGGCCTCCCGCGCAAGGCGCTGGAGCGCCGCGTTAAGATCCTCAAGGAAGAGAACAGAAATCTTCGTAGGCGGACGCACTGACAAGCTTGGACTCGCGCAAAGAAAAAAGAAGCCCGCCAAATGCTCGAATGGTCCAAATGCTCGAATGGTCCCAAATGCTTGAATGGTCTCAAAAAAAACCCGCCGCAGCTGCTCAAGATGACTTCCTCCAAGGCCTTCCGACGCGTGCAGGCATGGCTTCTGGAAAAGCCTGCCGCGTGGGCGGACGAGGACGCACCCTGCCTTGCGGCTGCTCTGATGGCCCAGCGGCCTCCCACCAAGCGGCCTCGCGAGGATGCGCTGCTTGAGGCCGAGCGCTCGCACCAGCGCCGCCGCAGCGAGCTCCTCGAGGAGCAGCTGCTCGGTGAGGAAGCGGAAGTCCGACGCCTCGAGAAATGCCTCGTTGCGAGCGTGGATCTGGAGGAAATCATGAGCGAGGTGAGCCACGTCTCTGCGGCTCTTGATGACCAGGCCACGCGCTCCCAGCGGGCATAGCTTGCCCTGCGCTGGTTTGAGGCTCATGATACGTGGAGCGGGAGGTGGGACGCGTGGGACGCGGTCCTAGATCATGGGGGCCCGCCCGAGCCCCCGGCCCGGCCCGACGTGAAGAAGCTCGTCAGTGAGTGGCGGGCGGAGCTGTCGGAGACGTCGTAGAGACGTAGAGTAGAGATCGTAGAGGCGCAGAGAGCATCAAAAAGGAGGTGGGAGCCTGGGGCCTCTCTGTAGCCTCCGCTGGCGGGATTGCACCTCCAACCCCCGCGGTTCGGGAGCTGAGTTTTCGGGGACTTTTCGGAGATCCCTGTGCACCACCTTTTCCGGCCACCCCTCCAAGCCAAACCTCGCCCCCTTCTCCCCGCTCTCGGCGGAGACAACCCTGTATACCTTTTCGCTCCAGGCTATCTCGTTGACCCTGTAGGAGCCCCTGCTTTCGATCGGCTTAACCCTGATCCGAACCATATCCCCGACCTTGATTTCCGGGCGGGTCACCTTGTGTTTGGCCCTGCGCTCGATGTTGCGCTGAGCAATCTCAGCCATTTCGGGGTCAGAGTAGGCGAGGTTCGGCGCCACCTGCGTGGTAGCGTGCTTCCTTCCGTTGATTTGGTTCAAGATGTCAGGCAGCATGAGGTGCCACTGGCCCCGCCGGCCCGCTCCGGCAGCTATGCGACGCTACATGGCCTCCTTGATGGTGCGGATGGTGCGCTCCGCGAAGTAGGCGTGGCCCCTGGTCACCTGCTTCTCGATGTCCCAGAAATCCATCAGCTCCTTGAACTCCCTCTTGAACTCGGAGCCGTCGTCGGTGTACACGTTGGCCGGCACGCCCAGGGCTTGGAAGACCTTCTTCATGCCCGCCGCGGTGGTGCTCGCGAGACGATCCTTCAGCGGCTCCGAGGCCACTTTTTTGGTCAGCGCATCGATGGCCACCAACATGAAGGGGTCGGGCTTGCCCCCGAAAGCCTTCATGTCTGCCAGGTCCACCTGCAGCTGGTTCATGGGCTCCAGAGGCACGAAGCTGTTGTAGCCTCTCTGCGGTCGGTCCTGGTTCACCCGGAGGCCGTCCAGAAACGCCTTCACTTCCTCTCTGGAGATGCTGGGGTCGCGCACCTGTGCCTGCCGCAGCGTCTGCGCTATGCTGCCGAAGCCTGTGCGGGGATCCTCGTAGACGGCCTTGATGGTTTGTCTGCGAGCGTCAGCCATGTTTCTTATGGGTTCTTCGGCCCCCGCTGGCCTGCCAGGCTTCCACCTCGTCCAGCCGGCCCTGGAAGCCCTTGCACACCCCCCAGAGCACGCTGGTGAGGTGCGAGTAGTCGAGGGTGACCATCTCCGTGCCGTCGCTCCACCTTGCGGTGCCCGTCAGGTTCTTCCACTTCGTTCCTGCGAAGGCGTTTGAGGCGAAGCCCAGCCTCAGGTCCTCGTTCATGTCCGGGCGTTTGTACTGCTTGGCCTCCACGGAGTCAAACAGCTGCTGGAGCTCTGCCACGTCGGCCTCAGTCATCTCCGTCTTCACCCTGCTGTCCGACAAATTCGTGAAGCTCGTGTTGCAGACCACGTTGCCCGTGTTGCCTGCGATCACGAGGCAGCCGGGGTTCCTCTGGTTCGTGGTCAAGGACAGCTGCGTCGAGAGGCTCTTCGTCTGCACCAGCGCCTCGTCGTTGATCATGATGAGCTCGCTCTGGTGCGCCCCGCCGTCTCGCTCCAGGAAGACCCGCGCGCTCTGGTTGCCCAGCAGCCGCAGCTCCGGACCGCTGTCGGAGGCCGCGCTGTTGTTGGACTCTTGCAGCTTGCTCCAGCCCGCCCAGTTCTTCGTCAGGAAGAGATCGTCCGAGAAGTCGGAGGTGTTGGTCAGAGTCTGAGCGTGTTGGTCACGGTGAGCGGGTTGGAGCGAAGAGCTGCGGAGCGGAGACCGTGCCCGAGCTCGTCACGTCGCCGCAGACCACGCTGCCCGTCGACACTCCGCCGCTCGTGGCCGTGAAGGTGCAGTCCAGGCTCTCGCAGTCCAGCGGGCCCGCGGACGCCGCCCCGGTGATCGTCAGCGTGGCGCCCGTGAGCGCGCCGGTGGCTGCGAAGCTCGCCGCGGTTGCTGCGCCCGAGGCCGTCAATGTCCCCGTGGACACGTCGCCCACCGTGGTGAAGTTCCCGGCGTTGGCGGTGTTGTTGATGGTGAGTGTGCTGCCCGTGATTCCTGTGGCGGAGCTCAGCAGGCCCACGCTGGCCGCGCCGGTGATGCTCAGCGAGCTGCCCGACACGGCGCCTGTGGACGACAGCGTGGCTCCGGCGACGGTGCCGGTTGCTGTGAGCGCTGCGCAGGAAATGGCGCCCGAGGCGTCCACGCCCGTCGTGAACACGTCGGTGCAGTTCACGTCGTTGCACAGCAGCTGGTCGCAGCCCACGTTGCCCTGCGCGGTGAGCCCGTCCAGCGTGGCCGAGCCCGTGAGGGCCAGCGAGTCCGCCAGCAGGTCCGTTACGAGACAGACTCTCCCTCGAAGGCGCTGGCCCTGATCTGCATGCTGTACAGGTCCAGCGTGCCCGCCGACTGCTGCACCAGCCCGGGGATCGAGCCTCCGAAGGCTCCGAAGTGCAGCTTCGCGATTCCGCCCGGCGGCACCGAGAAGTCCAGGCGCGCCGTGCTCCAGACGCCCTGCGAGGCCGTGCCGAGGAAGGTGCCGGTGACGCCCACGTAGTCGTTGTCGGCCGCGCTGACGTACATCACCAAGTTGGAGGCCGTGCCCAGCCGGTACCGGCAGCCGAAGGAGTAGCGTCTCCCCGGCGTCAGCGTGTAGGTGCGCACGATGTTCCAGGCGAAGGCGCTCAGGGTCATGGCGTAGCCCTCCAGCTGGAAGCCTCCCACCGTGAAGCTGGCCGAGGCCACGGAGCTCTGGCTGTTGGAGCGCACCAGGAAATTTCCTAGCGTGGTGAGCGTGGGCTCCAGCAGCACCTCGCCCAGGGTGGCCAGCGTGACGTCGTCGGCCCCTCCGTCGAGGAACTCGTGCTTCAGCAGCAGCGCCGAGGCCGCCGTGTCCTCCTCCGCCTCCGCCGCGTTGCCGGTCTCCAGGGTTGCGTCCAGGATCTGGAGGCCGTAAACGTCCACCGTTCCAGCAGTCTGGTTGGGCAGGCCCGGCGCCTGGAAGTGCGCCCCGAAGTGCAGCTTCGCCACCCCGTTCGGAGGCACTGTGAAGTACATCTTGGCAGTGCTCCAGGCTCCCTGGTCGCCCACGAAGCTGCCGTACAAGGGGTCGTAGACGTTGTCTGCCTCGGACATGTACACCACGAAGTTGGAGGCCGTGCCGAGCCGGTAGCGGCAGGCGAAGAGGAGCTCTCGGCCCGGGGTCAAGTTGTAGGTGCGCACGATGTTCCACGGGTTCACAGCCAGGGTCAGGGTGTAGCCGTCCACGCTCACTGCGCCCGCGGTGTGCGTGGCCAGGACCACGCTGCAGCCGCTGCTGGGGCGAACCGTCCAGTTTGACAGCGAGACGTCCGTGGGGGCCAGGATCTGCTCTCCTATGGCGGCCACCACCTCGTCGGCCCCTCCGTCGTCCGGAAAGCGCACTGCTATCTGCAGCGCCGAGGCTGCCTCCGTGACTCCGAGCTTGCCGGCGAGGAGACCGTCTACTTGTGCGATGGTGTAGTAGCTGAGCAGCGCGGCGGCGATGCTCGAGGCCGTGCCGTGTCCTGGTCTGCGGCTGAAGCGGTACGCCACCAGCGCCGAGGTGATTTGGTTGGTTGTGAAGACGTCCTGGTCCGGGCCCGTCCGGTAGGCCAGCAGCGCGCCCGCGATGGCGGCCTGCGTCTGCGTGTCCTGCGCGCTTGCCGTGCGGTAGTCTCCCAACAGCGCGTCTACCTGCGCCGAGGTGTAGTAGGCCAGCAGCGCGCTGTGATGGCGCTGGTCGTCTCCGCGTCCTGCGCTGCCCCTGTGCGGTAGTCTCCCAACAGCGCGTCTACCTGCGCCGAGGTGTAGTAGGCCAGCAGGGCTGCTGTTATGGCAGCGTCAGTGCCCGCCGTGGAGTAGCAGTCTGCCGTGATGCTCAGCGTGTCGTCGCCGTTGGCAAGCGCAGCAGAGAGAGGAGCCACGAAATGCAGGTTGCGAACGACGTTACTTCCCGCGAACGAGCTCCCAAGTCGTGAAGCCCGCCCAGGCCGGCGCGTTAACAACTCCGCCGCTGCCGGAAAGCTGCAGGGCTGCGAGCTCCGCGAGGATTGCGTCGAGGGCGCTCTGGAGCGTGGTCTCGCTGGCCGAGAGCGCGGCGTTCGTGGCGTATGAGGCCAGCAGCGTCGCGTCGGCCTTGGCCCCCTGGAGCGCCGTGATGCTGGCGTCCCGGCTAGCAAGCTGCGCTGCGACGAAGGCCTCGGTGGCGAGACCCAGCAGGGCATTTGCTATCTTGGTGTCTACCTCCAGCGGCGTGTCCAACCCGTCCACCGTGGAGAGCAGGGAGGCCAGCGCGCTTGCGTCCGCCTTGCCGAGGAGGGCGGCGTCCAGGGCTGCCGTGGTGACGGCGTCCAAGAGGGTCGTCGCTATCTTAGAGTCCACCTCCGAGGAAGTGTCCACGGCCGACTGCAGGGCGTAAGCAGTCAGGGCGCTGGCGTCTGCCTTGGAGGCCTGCAGCCCCGAGATGGAGGCGTCTCGGCTCGCGAGCTCGGAGGCCAGCGCCGCGGCGGTGACGGCCCCCAGGAGAGCGTTGGCCACCTTGGTGTCCACCTCCAGCGGTGTGATCCTCGCCGCTATGTCTAGGGAGTGCTGGTCCACCACCGTCTTGAGGCCGTAGTTGGCGGCCACCGTGGCCAGCGTGGCGTTGTTGGCCGAGGCGATGGAGCCGTTCATGGCCGCCGTGGTGCTGTAGTTGGACAGCTTCAGGTCCACTGAGTCGGGGGTGCTCTTGGTGGCAACCACGCCCTCCAGCACGTCGAAGGCCGACTGGTCTGCCTTGTTGGAGAGACCCGTGGTCAGCGAGCTCTGCAGCGCTGCGATGCTGCTTCCGTGCGCGGCCACCTGACCGTCCGTGGTGGCCAGGGCCGCAGCCGTTGCTAGGGGCGCAATCGCCGGCGCCAGCGCGCTGCTGTCCAGCTTTGAGGCCAGCTCGCGGTGACTCTGTCGTCCAGGGACTGGATGGCAGCGGCGTTGTTGCCGGAGGCTGCCGTGTTCACCGCCAGGTCAGTTACTTGAGCATAGGGCGTGAGAGCGAGGGCCAGCTGTCCTGCTGTGACGTGCGTGCCGTCAGTCACCTCTCCGTTGTCCAGGACCTCTGGGATGTTGCCCGTGACAGGTCCTTCAAACATGTTTTCTTAGGAGTAGGTCTATAACGCAGGGGTGTTGTACTTTCGCAGCGCTCCCTCGCTTGAGTTATATCAACTCGCAACAGCCCCTACCAGTACGTGAAGTGGCGCAGTGACCTATAAAATCGGACACTGGGCATGATGCAACGAATTGACCGAAAATCTCGGTCAAAGAAACGTTTGGGACACCTTGGCCACCTGACGAGACCTGGGGCGGACCCGGGAGGAATCGAGCCCGAGACCTTTTTAGGAACGGCTTTGAGACAAGCATATGACTACTGGCAGGATCAACCAGGTTTTGCAAAAACCCTTGGAGTTTCGCTTTTCCATCGCGCACTTTTCGGCCCCAAAGAGAGCGGTGACGAAGCGGTGACAAGCGGTGACAAGCGGTGACATGCTCGGCGGGCTGGAATTCGCCGCTTTTCCGGGCCGAAAGCGGAAAACTGACGTCTGGAGCCCGCTTTCGACCGAAAACCTGCGAATTTGGAGGCTCGGGCATCCCACTTGCAGTCCGACACGAAAAACGGACTCTTCGGACTCGACCGTTTTGAGCGCTTTTTGCACCAAAAACCGGAGCCGGATGGAGCGGTGACATCAGTGGTGACATCAGTGGTGACAAGCTCGGCGGGCTGACGGACCACCTCGGCGGGCTGTCGGACTCCGAGCCTGGACCTCGGCGGGCTGTCGGGCCGCGAAAAACCCTGCGGAGAAGGAGCTCGGGAACTGGGCCCGATTTTACGCACTTTTGCACCCAAAAAGCGAGTGGTGACAAAGCGGTGACAAGCGGTGACGAGTTCAGCGGGCTGGAATTCGCAGGCTTTTCAGGGCAGAAAACGGAATTCGGAGCACGGCGAACGTCTGGAGCCGGTTTTCGGCGGAAAACGAGCGAACTTGGAGGCTCAGGTACCACTTTGAACGTCTGACACGAAAAAACACGCTTTGCGGAGTTCACCGTTTTCAGCGCTTTTTGCACCAAAAACGGAGTGGTGACAAAGACCGGTGACATCGGAAAAACGTTCAGCAGGTTGAAGAATTTGGCTGTTTTGCAGGGTTTGGGGACCAAAAAACCAAAATTAATAGGATACTATAAGCCTATGTTCCTTACTACTACCGAGCTGGACGCCGTGGTGGAGGAGCTCAGCGCCCGCTGCCGAAGGAGCAGCTGTACCGGCTGTATGAGCAGGCGACAATCTGAAGCATGAGATGTTCTTCACACGCTTTGAAGAGCGCTTCGTAATTGAAAACGCGGATGGGAGCGCTTCCTGGGCCAGAAGCTGTTCGCCTCCACGCTGATCAGCGCACGGTTTAAAAATATCTCCTGCTGCACCTCGTTGCAGCCGTCCACCCTGGACAGCCGCAAGGGGTAGCCGGCTCGGACAGCGACTTTGAGGTCGACCTGGGAAAGTCGCTGCACCTGCAAAGCGACGCCCGGCTTGCCGTCTACGATGCAGCTTTTTGTCCACGGACCGGGGCCGCCACCTCTAGGTTGACGCCGCGCTGGGGCACGCTGAACTGGGCGCAGCTTCCGGAGGACTACACGGGCCCCCTGGCCGCCTGGATCACCGCCACCTATAGCGAGACCACGAACAGTGAGTGCCTACGACGGCAACCGGCTCTTCTGAACGACCTGGAGCTGCGCTAGCAATTTCCTGACACGGCGGACTACCGCGCCGCCCGCCTCTACCAAGCCTTCAGCGTGGACCACATGCTGGGCTCGAGGCTCAACGGTCCAATGTGATATCTCCTGCTCGCCGTGGACAACGTGGACACCCAGCCTTTTGACATTGCTCCGAAGGCCCGACCCAAGCTGAGCAAAAGCAGGTCTCGACGACTCTCCCGCACATGGCTCCGCCTGAGTGCCTGTAGTCCTGGCACGTGGTCAAGATATAACACAAACGTTGGCGGAAGCGCATGCCTTGGGTAACCGGGCCCCTGAGGGCCATGAAGTGCCCGTCGCTGAGTCCGTCTCCACAATGGTACCCACTCCGCTCTTCAGCGATTTTCACGAATTCTGCTGATGTTTCTTGCCACGCGAAAACTTCTTGGAGCGTTGAGCCCAACAGCGTCCTTGAAAACTTGCAGCCAATCACGGTCCTTGCGTGCCACTGCATGCATGCTTCACAGAAGACCCAATGTCAAGAACTGCATGCGCACGAACCGCAAATCCCCAATGGTCTTTCTTGACGTCTTCGCCTTCTTTGCCTGCCTGATCACCCAGCTAGCCTGGGCAGCAGAAATTGCAACAAATGCCACGCATGCAGTTGAGGGAGGCGCCATGGACTTCAGAGCACATGCTTGCTCATGCTATCAACATGTGTGTGCACACACATAGGTATATATATATACAATATATATATATATATATATGCACCAGGGTGGACTTGAACCACCATCTCTACCCGCGGCTAGCAGCCTGACAGGAGGTTTCACGGAGTATTCGTCCGAATACTCTGTGAAACCTCCTGTCAGGCTGCTAGCCGCGGGGTAGCGCCTTGCCCGTTAGAAAACTGGCACTGTTGCATTCATTCAGAGTGCCGGGACAGACATGTTGCGTGTGATGTGGAGATCGACGCAGGAGCAAGACATCCCAGCCACAGCTTGCCGCCAGATATCAGGCAACACACATATATATATATATATATACATATATATATATATATGTATTTATATATGTATATCTTTCTATATGTATATATATATATATATATATTATATATATATATTATATACATATATTGTGGTTGGCAGTGTGTGTGTGTGTTACCACACATGTGGCTGAACGTACAGTTTTGCAGTTGATGGAAGTTAACCTTGCTATTCTCATCCAAACGAAACATGATGTCGGCTACCTGTGCCGGTTGGCAGGCTGCATTCAGTATTCCTCAGAGTTGTCAGCTTGGCACGCCGGGCAGGCCAAGCCGCCGGACATCCCAGCCATCGCGCAGGCCGTTGTTGTTTGGGTGTTCTTTGATCGTGGTTCAGGGTTTTTTGCCTTTCAACGTGTAGGCCCAGATCACGGAGACGGTGATGGAGGCCAGGTTGGTTTCTCGCTTGCTCCACGCAGCAGAAAAATGTCCACACAGGCCAACCCCAGGGGACTCAGCTTGAAAAGAGGACTCATGCAGAGCTTGTGCGCGTGGTGCCCGGCTGCAGGCCCAGATCACGGAGACAGTGATGGAGGCCAGGTTGGCATCGTGCTTGCTCCACGCACTGTGTTGTTTTTCTGCACACGGGCCATCCCAGAACCGCCTGCTCCTTTGGAGGCTGATGTTGAAAAGGGGACTCATGCAGAGCTTGTACACGTGGCGCCCGGCTGCAGGCCCATGTGCAGATCACGGAGACAGTGATGGAGGCCAGGTTGGTTTCTTGTCGAAATCTGCACACAGGGCATCCCAGAACCGCAATGCTGCTGGTGCGTTGAGTTGCACCCTGCGTTCCCTGTCACACTTGACCTCACATCCAATGCATGGCAAAGCTTGTGGCCCATACCTGCTTAATGAGGACACAGTGCAGCTTTTATAACTCATGGCTTGCCTGACCCAGCGCGCTTTCACTGGTAAATGACTCTGGTGTGTTTCTCGTACATTTCTCATGCACCTTTCATACGTTTCTCATGTGCTTGCATAGAATTATCATCATACTCTTCCCGTGTGTCTCATATGGTCTCATGTGTAACCCATAGGTGTTTCTCCCCTTACATTATCTGAAATATATAAGAAGCCAAAAGAGTTCAAAATTCAACCCAAACATAAGGATCCTTATGTTTGGGTTGGGTTTTGCACTCTTTTGGCTTCTTCTATCACGCATTTCTCACAACTGCACGTGTGGCAGATAGTATGTTAAGCTTACCGTGTCTAAGTGCGATAACATCTGAGAATTACATTTGAAAACAAATGCCATATGATAATCTGTGAGAAAATATCAGAAACGTATGATAGATCTGATAATGTGTGAGACTATATGAGAAGCACATATGAGACACTATGTGAATATATGAAAGTACAAACAACTTGTGATATGATGTGAGAAAACACATACCCCAACATATGACAACATATCAGAGCACCTGAGAACATATGAGAACATATTCTTAAAAATATGTTAAGTGTGTGAGGGAACATCAGAGAGCATATGAGGATCTAAGGGCACAAGAACTGTGAGAGGTGCGTAATGCGATAGCTATTAGAAACCATGACAGACATGTGAGAGACCTATGGAACTATGTGACACTATGGGAACGTGGGATACCTACGTTTGAGAAAATATGAAAAATATGAGAAACTATGTTAAAATATGAGAAAATATGAGAAGTGTGATAAGTGTGAGAAACTATGAAAAATATGAGAAAATGTGAGACATATGAGAAAATATGAGAAATGTGCGAAAATATGAGAAACTATGCGGACCAAACTGAGCTTGGGCTGGGCTCAGAAGTCGGGAGCTCTTTCGCAGCGCGACTGTGTGGGGGAAATGCTGCCCGCTGAAGCCCTCGCCTAGTGGCTGCTCGCGCTCACCGTACGCGTTCTGCCACCAAGTCTCATAGGCGGGCGACCCGAGGGTGTCTTGGAGACCTTGCGGCAACGCCGGGAAGTCAAGGACGTGCACAGCGTCCTCATCGCGCTCCACCTTCCTGACCTTGGTCTTCAAGCTCCTTTTGAGGTCTCGCAGCATGTCGTTTCCGTGCTGCGCGTTCTGGATCTCCACACCACAGGCTTGCCCCACCCTGGCACGCCGTCGGCGCCAAGGCTAGGTTTCTTTAACAAAGCCAAGAGAGAGAAAAAAACAACGCACAACATGACCATGGATAGGCGAGCAGCGATAGCACATGGCCACTGGTTGGCTCGGATGGCAGATGCAGCCCGATCTTATACATGCGAGATGCTAGAACATCCAGCTTGCTGAGCGCACCTGTCCCCTGGCGGAGCTGGTCCATGTCCGAAGTGGTCATGTAGGCACCAAAATTTTTCATATTCTGGCGCTGCCTCATGGGCAGAGGCTCCTTGGACCCTTCACCGCCCCGCTTTGCGACTGCTTGCAAGAGCTCTTGTTTCATATCCTCTGGCCAACTGCCAGCAGAGACCTCTTCGAGAAGACGCCCCGCATCTTCAACTTTGGACAAGTTCATGCGGGCGATCCGCTGTCGCCACTGTTTGGCTTGCTGAGTTGCCACATCTTTGAAATTGTCATTCGAAAGCAGGCCCCGTGTCCTATCAAGGTAGGCCGTGGCGGCCTTGAGGCCCGTAACAGCCTCATCCACATCCATGAGTTCCTCACTTGGGCCCAAACGCCAATGCCTGAGCCTGAGCTGATTGTTCTGCGCAAGCACACTTGTGCGGCAGGCGACGCTCAGCCCTATTCTATAGAAGCAAGCAACGACAAGATGACAGTTCGGCCTGGAGCTCCGCGTCCAGCATCTCCCTGACCAGGTCAGGCGCACACAATTCGGCAACAACGCTAAGACTGCATGAACTCACGTAAAGTGTGTCATGAACAAGCTGAAGCACGATGCGCGTGTGGCACGCTTTTCCTTGCGCTATCAAAAAAAACATTGCAGCTCTTGTCTCAACTGCCCCAGCGGCCGACGCCTGACCTTGCTGCCGAATGAGTCAATGGGTCGTCAGGAATGACATTACACTTCGGAACATTTGGGGCCCCTATATGTATCCACGTGGGCGCAGCCGCTGAGCCTAGCGCCTGCTGGCCGGGCGCTTCAGAATGGACTGCACAACCTTTGGTGGCGCTGTTGCAGGCCTTTTCATGGCCGGCTCTTTGGCCCTTGCCAACTGCTCAATTGTCATGCTTGAACGTGTCTGCACACAATTAGAATCCAAGCAGATGATCTCGTCCTGGTCGGTCCACCAATCAGGCTTTCCCGTCATGTCACTCAGAATGTGCACCAGCAGAGTCGAGACGGCGATGGGCCTGATAAACGTGCTCTCAAAGCGGCAGTCGCCGTATGGGTCGAGGCCAACTGCGGAGACATGGATGCCCGCATTGGTCTCGTGGCAAGACAGCCTCATGCTCATCTTCTGCACCGGCACGGTCATCATGAAGATCTCATTGCCGGTCTTGCTGGGGCGCTTCAGGATGACGCCACTGTCGTCCACGCTCATCACCTGCCACTTGAAGGCCACGCAGGGGGACGTGGTGAGATAGAACTTCTCCCCCACGACGGCTTGGCTGCACTGCCGCGAGGCTGTGTGCCCAAGCAGCAGCCAGTCGGACAGCGTCTGGCTCTCCCAGTTGGCCTCGTCCTCTGACAGGTCGGTCTTAAACTGCCAGCTCTGCATGGCGGCACACGGATACACAAAGGTGAAGGGTCACTGAGAGCGAGCCTCTGTGGCAAGGCCCTGCTTCAAAATGCACACAGCGAGCGCTCGCAACGCCCTGCATTGGTTCATGTCAAGTACATGAACCCTTTCCAGAACGTGATGTCGGTCCAATGGCCGACCGTAGCGATTGATTCGACACTCCAAATTCGATTGCAAACGATCACCAACTCAACCCGATGCAAGCAATGCGAGACGCCAAACTCAAGCAGGGCTGCAACAGCTCGCTACAAAAGGCAGGGCTTTTCAGAAGCTCGCCTGTGCGTGGCTCGCTTCACTGAAAACACAGCTCAAACACATCCAGCGCACGCCCAATGCAACGCACTCCCCACACGCGCCCAACATGGTTTGTGCATACAACCAAAATGGTGTTCCCCAGCTGAGCACCAAAATGAAACAATCGTTGACCCAAATCGTGAGCCTCTCTGGGTTGCTAGTTTTGGGCCCCATATTGGGGCGCCCTTATGTTCCAAACGTCTTGTCACTTCCCTCAAACTCATTTCCACCCATTAATTGGTTCAAGCAACCCTTAGTTGGAAACCCTCCCTCAAACGCATTCTCATCAGCTCGCTCCACAACGCAAACTTTTAACGTCCTGGGACGGGTTCGTGCGAATTCCAGTACGGGTGAAACATGTTCCATTGAGGACCTGCCGCCACACAATCTGTAGTTTTGCACATTGGTTTCTCAAGCGGCTGATTCATCCAAGTGGCCCTGAATTTGTCGTTCAACAAATCTCCAACATGACCATGTCTCGGGATTTGTTGTTCGACAAACCAACCCCACATTTATTTGTTGAAAAACAAATTTGCACGAGTGGCGTGTACCAGGATTTGTTGAACGACATATGTTTGGCAAACTCTCTTGCTTAGGGTTTTGGGATTCTCCGAGCAGGTCCGGTCGGTGTCAGCTAGCGCACACAATCTCAGCATCGATTGTCAAACATGCGATCCATGTTTCACCTTGCAAGTGCCACACAAATCGATGCGGATCTGATGCGCCGAGCGGTGTGTCTATGCGGAAGCAGTCACGGTGTGGCCGCTGCGTCTTGCAGGGAAGCCTTGGCCACAGCTGCCAGGTCCCTCACTGCCTGCCATCGAGCAGCTTCCACTCCGCCTGCGCCGCCGCGACTGCGAGCTCGAGATCTCCCGTAGCCAAACCTGGGTTGCAGAGCAAAGCCACGCATGGGTTGCAGCCTTCATGATATGAATGATACAGATGCAACACGCGACAATTCAAGAAAAAAAACGACAACCACGCAGCAGGGCTTAAAAACACAAGCTCGCTTTAATCAGCAGGGCCATGAGCTCGCTCACACGTGAAAAAAGGGTGAGGTAAATCTACATGAGAAACCAGCCAAGTGTCGGGAAGAACTGCCCATCTGCAGACTCCCAGCCGCCAGACACATACCTGCCGCCCCATCGGTCGGTCTTGCCCTGCATGCTGCTGCCTGCTGAAGGCCCACCATGGCTTAGGAGCATGGGCCTTCTCGTCCTTGCCGTGCTTGCCAGCCTTCCCATCTTTGCCAGCTGGCTTGCCACCCTTGCCATGCTCGCCAGCCTTGCCATGACGTTTGCCGCGCCCTTGCCATCCTTGCCCTCTGCGGATCGAGATCTGCCAGCACGAGCGCCATGATCTGCATGCCCACGCTTGCCAGCTGCAGACTTGCCCCCCTTGGATCGCGAGCGGCCTCGAGATCTGGACGAGGCCTCATCTGCGCCACGCTTGTCACGCCAGCCCTGCTATACCTATGATCTGGGCAATTGCGGGCACCAGGGCGAGCGTCCTTCTCATGGCTGAAGATGGTCCTGGGCCTACCTTTGCCGCTGCGCTCGCGCTCCATCTTCCACGGAGCTGGCTCCTTCTGCACCGCAAACTCCTTCTCCACATCTTTGGGCTGCTCGTCGATGGGATCCTCGACCATCGCCTCCTCTTCCTCCCGGCAGCAGCCACCCTCTTCAAAGCGACCCTCTTCAAAAAGCTCATCTTCGAGGCAGCCCTCTTCAACAAGCTCATCTTCGAAGCCGCCCTCTTCCTTTTCCAAGGGCTCCTGCGAGCGCCCCTCCAAGTTCTCTGTCTTCGCGATGTTCTGCACCTTGGGGATGCTGTGCGCCGCATCCACCTCCTGATTGCCAGGGGTCTCCACCTTGCACGCCTCCGTCTGTTCGGACTCCACCTGCGCAGCAGTTGCGTTGCTCAGCACCCCAAACCCTAAGCCTATATTCAACATGACTGTTTCTTCAGCGCTTTGCAACTGGGATAACGCTGCGTCGGCAAAACACTGCGTGACAAACACAGGTGAGCTTGCCTTGAGGTCCACCTTCTTGAGAACCAGCCGAGTCAGCAGCGCACCAGGCTCCTCCAGGTCCTGCATGTCAGCCCCGTCATGGGGCTCCGCCGCCGTCATGACCGCATGGATGCCGGATTCGGCCATGGGATCGCACGCAACCGAAATTGGACCGTGGATAACAAGTGTGTGTTTGCTGGGTCCATCTTACAGTTAAACTCTATGTTGTCTTGTTGAACTGCCTCTTTTTTTAAGACGGAACACCTCTATGAACAGACAAGCCAAAAAGCAGTTGAAAATGCGAAGCTGAAGCATGGACAAGATTGCGCTGACGACCACACCCCAAACCCTAAACTTGGTGGCTGTTCCCCCCTAACCAAAAACTTATGAGAAAATAACCGCTAGCGAGTGGGGTTTTGAGGGACTAAACCGGAAGTAAAATAGAACCCTGTGTGTGAGTGCCCAATCGGGATGCTGTGTCAATGCGTGCCCAATCGGGATGCTGTGTCAATGCGTGGAGCTGCCGCAACATGTGTTCCTAGAATAACAAAACTGACAGACACACAACATCGCAATGAAAACCGGTGCATTCATTAACATTGACGCGGCATGCCTTGGAGCCACAGGCCACAGCACACAAGCGATGAGCCAACATCAAGTGTCCAAAAAGGTTGAACAAATGCAGGGTGCACACTATTGAAGGCCGGCAATGACAAAACAGACATGGCAGGGTTTCAAAAAGCTCGCCTCCAGCAGGGCTTTTCTACAAGCTCGCTTTGGCCCTTGCCTCCAACAAGAACCGCCAAGCTCGAAGCACATGCCTGAAAACAAGGAATGCGTGCCAGCGCAGATACTCTCCATTTCGAATGACAGAAGCACAAAGCGTTGCTGACCGATCAACCCAACACCCAATGGCTGGCTGCTGCCCGCCATACGCCTGACCAGGCACACAGATATGCGCTCCTTTCCCACGCAAGCATCTCACCTGCACTGAAGACACAGTGCCCCGACCAGCTGCCTCAGTCTGCAGCATGAATGGCTGGAGCTTCAGGAAGAGCGCCAGACTCCGCATTGCGCAGCTTCTTCTTGGGCGAAGCGCGCTTTCGTGGCTTCAGCTGTTTCTGTCCTGACGCAACAAGGTTCTTCATGAAGCTCATGTTCTCCACAGTCAGCTCAATCCAAAGGTTCTTGGACGTGAGCCCCCACAAGACCCGCATTCCCCTTGACTCGTGGGTGACGCCCTTCCACTCCAGCTGCGGCGTCTGGATCGTCACGATGGGGCTGACCAGGCGCGCATCCTCTTCTCTGACTTTGCGCTTCTTGCGCCTACTGCCTTGGAATCTTCTGGCAGCGAGTCCTCCATTTCAAGGGCTGCCGATGCTGCCAGGATGCTTGCTTCCTTGCGCAAGCTGAGCATGGCATCAAAGTGCGGAACGTTCGCATTCCTGTGGCCATCGCCTTTCTTTGAAGTGGAACTCATGGTCTTGTTCAAGCAGAACTTCACAAAGCCGCGGTCGAATTTGGCAAGCTTGACGAAGGGCGCCCCAGCCTTCTCCACAGTGGTTGGCAGCCATGTCCTTGAGCCGCTACTGGTGACAGCCCATTTCTGTTCGATCTTCACGGCAACTTGCTCGTCGCCAGACTCTCCGTCCGACGGACTTGAACCCCGCGCGGACATTTGCGCACAGTGCGAGCCACAAGGGCCCTGCGCACAGGCTACGAGCTTGAACAAGAAAGCCCTGCAGCCGCTATCGCAATGGCTACAGACACGCACACCAACTCAAATTCATCACTGCCTCACATTCAAGTCTCAGGTGGGCCACGCACACCATTTGTTCGCATGCCAGCTGAAGGTGTGACGCGAGTGCGTGCCGTAACGGGGGATTGTTCCATACACAATTGATGCCCTACGCACATGGAGGGCGTGCCCGGCATGATGAGAAGGAAAACCTCTGATGAAAAACTTACAACCGCTGTGTGTCTTTTTGATAAAGTTGCTTCATGACACACAGGCTCTTAGCCGGGATCACGCAGCGCTCTTCAGGCGCTTCCTCTGCCTAGGCTCTGCGGCAGGAGGCTCCACTTTCAACTCTTCAGGCTCAGACTCTTCTGGTCTGGGCGAGAAAAAGCAAGAGGCTTTCGCCAGGAGATAGAGCGCGTCGGTTGATCAAGAGGGGGATCTTCACATCAGAGTTGTCCTCATCGCCGAAAAGAGGTGAAATGGCACAGTTGGCCTCTTCCTCCTGGTCAGTCTTGCGCACCATGAAGAAGGGGCAAAGCACCGAGCGGTCAAGGCTGCCGTCCTTCCCTGGAGGAGAAAAGCAAGAGTAGAGGAAGAGTTGCACTCCGTCAATCTTGCCCAGGGACAGGCCGCCGGGCTTGACCTCTACCTTATGAGTGCTTGGTGCCAAGATCATTTTCCCTTTCGCAAAGGCCTTCTGGCACACAACATTCCTCATCGGCTTCACCTGAAGCTTCAAGCCCTCCATGGTGCGCTCGAACTTTCTGCCTGCCTGGAGCACAGCCTCCGCCACACGACCGCGGACTGCCATGAGCTGCAACAGGTCAGAGTTTGTCCCTGCGAATCCTTGTACTCTGGCCATGTGAATTCCAGAGACTCTGCAGGCTTCTTCACAATCTTCCAGTCCCCCTTCAGGAAGCTGGCCACGGGAACCTTGCACTTGCCGCTGACAGACTCCGTCTCAATGCTCAGCACAACAACCGAGCTCTCCATGGCGTGGATCTGACCGCGGGCCTTGTCCTTCTTGCGGACAACAAAGGAGCCAACCTGAAAGCCTTTCTCCTTGACCAGGATTGACTGGTCTTGCAGCTTGCCTGCTGCATCATAGGCCCTTTGCCTTGGTGGAATGCATTTTACGCAGCTTCAAGATTGCATAGCCCTGAAAAAATGAGGATGCCTGTAAAACAAACCAGCCAACAACGGCTATTACGGCAAGGTGCTCAGAGAGCTGGGAACCTTGACTGGGCTTGCAGGAGCCAGAAGGGCTCTCGCTACGCTGATCGTACTCGGCGCAAATCCGTTCGCCGGTCAAATCCTGCACCTCACCCACAAGCTTGCGGCAGGCATCGGGCGTTTCAGTGCCCTTGATCTTCTGCATCGCGATCAAAACTAGCGTGTCTTCAAACTTGTCAAGCGCATCAAGGTCTTGCCCTTGCAGGCCAGCCTCGCGAACCAGCGGCCGCATCTTTTGCATCAGTTCCTGGGCCTGGAGGATGGCTGGCTGCAGATCTTGCGCCGCAAGCATTCGCTTCACATCCGCTGCAGCGATGACCTTCTTCTCGGAGGCGTACGCCTGGGAGAACACAGCATAGCGGAAGACTGTGTGTTGTTGGGACTGGTCTTTGCAGTTGCCGGACAAGGCAGCGTAGAAGTCAGAGCCAAGCTGTCCGGTGTGCAAGCTTCGCTTGACCCTTTCTTCGGCCCTGGCAAAGAGCTCAGCCTGGTAGAAGCGCATCAGGAAAGTGAACATGTGTGGGCATGCGCTGGCACACATGGGCCTTGAGGCCAAGATCCGAATTTTGATCTTGTCCCATTCAGCATGCTGACTCAGCTTGATCATGGCCAAGATCCGCTTCAGGATCTGGAACTCGTGCTCACCCTTTGAGATTTGCGTGCCTGTGTTGCACGCTGCCTGCACGACCTCACTGACGCCATTGACATCCAGCACCTCCATGCAGATGACCTTCCATCGGCGGGCCGCTTCAGCAAAGCTGGGGTCGATGGCCTCCACCCTGGCCATGCTCAGATGGCCGTCTATGCACAACCACCTTGTGGGTGCACAGCCCCGTGTCGCAAGGCTCGCAGCATTGCGTTCGTGTGCGAGCCCGCAAGCGACGCATAGCGGACTTGGATCTCATTGATTGGCGGTATGAGGCCGCCACTGTCCTCGCACAACAGGTGGTGCGGCCGGGGTGGAGGCTTCAATGCTAGGCAGGTGGCGCGGCCGGGAGGCTTCTATGCCGGGCAGGTGCGGCAGGCACCAAGCCGCTGAACCCTCACAGTCTGCTATGTGCTATATGTGCTATATGGGTCTCACAAGGCAAGCCGCAGAACCTCCACTCTCCCCCGGGTCCTTGCTATACGTGCTATATGTGCTATATGGGTCTCACAAGGCAAGCCGCAGAGCTGTATACTATACACATAGCATCTCCAACATGTACCAAACATGCCTTGTGTAGCACATATAGTGTATTTTAACGCGCGTCTCGATAACATATAGTACATATAGGACATATAGCAAGGAGCCCGGAGAGTGTGGGGGTTCAGCGGCTTGGCGTGTAAGAGCCATATAGCACATATAGCACATGTAGCAAGGACCCGGGGACTGTGGGGGTTCAGCGGCTTGGCGTACACGCGGTTTTGGTTCAATTTTGTTGCAATATTGCGGCAACAAGAGTCAACCATGGAGCAATTTTGAATCAATATTGGCAACCTCTCTTTAGAGGGGGTTTTTCAAATGGATTCTATTCCACCTGACAGGCTCCCAGCACTCGTCCGTCCAGTGGAGGCGTGTGGCTGCAAAATAACGACCCCGAGATATGCGCCGCAATTTGGCTCCAGTTTGCATTTCAAGCGATGTCAACCTTTGCCAAAGGAAACCCCTTTGTCCCTTTTTTTTGGGGACCCCTTTTTTAGGGGGGACCCCTTTTTTTCTTTTTTTTTTTGTTTTTTCTTAGCCCTGCAAAGGTTGGCTCGCTTGAAATGCAACCTGGAGCCAAATTGCAAGCATATCTCGGGGTCGTTATTTTGCAGCCACACGCCTCCACGCAGCGTTTTAGGTTTCGAATCCTTCGCAGGACGAGGTCATTTCCTGGACGGACGAGTGCTGGGAGCCTGTCAGGTGGAATAGAATCCATTTGGGAAACCCCCTCTAAAGAGAGAGCGCTTGGAACACCTTCTTCATGCCCGCCGCGGTGGTGGTTGCAAGACGGTCCTTCAGCGGCTCCGCGGCCACTTTTTTGGTCAGCGCATCGATGGCCACCAGCATGAAGGGGTAGGGCTTGCCCCCGAAGGCCTTCATGTCGGCCAGGTCCACCTGCAGCTGGTTTATGGGCTCCAGAGGACGAAGGTGTTGTAGCCTTTATGCGGCCGGTTCTTGCTCTCTCTGTTATTTGTGAAATCTAAAACCGCTCACAGCGCATCTTCAGAGGTTATCATTCAGCAAATGTGGATTCTGCGAAAATTTGGTGGTTTTGCGCGGTGCGGCCACAGCCCTTCTGCTTGCACTTCTGCAAGGGTTTTCAGCTTGCTTCAATATGCAGGCAAAACGGGTCCTAGTCGCATTCTGTGCGTCTCGGAAGTTTAAGTTGCCCGGGCTTAAAGTGCTGTTTCTGGCCTTGTAAGTGCGTTTCTGTTGCGGAGCTTTGTGGCTCGAAAAGCATGATAAGTGCTTTCTAAGCGCAACGGTAACTCAGAGCAGAAGGGTGGAATTCTCTTGGCCTCATTTGCTGCGTGTGAGCCTTGGGTTGCGTCTCCGTCAATCCTGCGCCGGCAACAGGATTGCATTGCTGGGTTAGGGCAGCCGCAGATAGGCCAGCGCGTATACTTCAGCTGCCGGCTTCCGGAACTTGCGTAACGCAAAAGGACGAATGGGGAAGATCAAGCTTTTCCCCACGCGCGATCGGATCGAAACTCATCCCAAATTGGAGTTTCATGTCAAACACGCCAGCATAGCGAACGTGCTTGACATCATGAGAAAGTGAAATTGGCTATGTGCAATTCTGCGCCACTGATGTCGATGCACAAGGCAACGACCACAAAAGATGAAAACGGTGAAACATCGAGTGAAAGGTCTGCAAAATCAATCGCATTGGAAACCGGCATCACGAAAAGGCATGCTCATACCCAACTCATGCACGGATGTGCCGGTGAGTTCGGTACCATTCAATCCAACGAAGTCTGGCAGTTTTGAAATCATAGTCGGGATCTCGCGGATCAACAACGAGAGCACTGGTGATATTGGGAGTCAAGATCTTGATCTTTGAGTTCAAAGCATATTTGCCCGTCTGCTTTGCAAAGAAATCACGCATATGCCTCTCGACCTCCAATGCACAGGGGATAAGAGGTCGAATCTTTAAACCCGCAGCTTTAACTCGGAAACCAAAGGTCCTCTTTGTGTCAGCATCGGCAGTGGAGAGCTTCCAAGGGATGAGCCTTTGTCCAGTGATTGTACTGGTCGACTGGAGAGCACTTCGCAGGCTGAAAGCTTGCGCACCCAAAGTCTTTTCGGTATGTATCATAGACCGATGTATGCCAGGGGTGACAAACGTGCCATGAATGTGAGGGTGCTGGTTCGGAATCGGGCAACCGGTGAAGAGGCCGAAGGAAACAGCGAGCTCAGCCCAGGTGATGTGCCTATTGGAGTCATTCTCGTCCGGCCATTGCAAAGTGGCAGCCCATCGAAGCAGTGATTGCGTGAAGGTGATCCCCCAAATGGCACGCTCGGTCCAGTCCTCAAGAAAAGACAGGTCACAGTACGGGTTGCCAATGTATCGGACCGCACCTGGCGCGTCATGCAATGGGCCATCATTGTCGCTAGCGTCCTCAGGATGATTGATTGCATGCATGTACGTCCTGAGCACAGTAGCAATGTGAGTGTAGAGTACTGGCAAACGTATCTGGCACCGACGTTGTTGTCTGGTATGCTCGTCAATGATATGTTGCATTCCAGGAACCGGACTAGCAAGGGCAGCTTTCGCGGCGGCATCCGCAGCGTGATTGCCGGCAGCATGGTACCAGTTCTCATGCGATCTTTCAGGGATGAAGTGGCTTTTGACCTTCAGGTACACAATGACTCTGTCCTCCCGAGGCCATGCATTGACATTCGCATGAAGCATCTTGAGAAGGTCAAAGTCTTTGTGTGTGGCGAAGCCATGGATTCCACCTCCATTGCTGAAGAAACATAGATGCCCCAAGGCGACTTGGCTGTCAGTCACAATGCGGACATTCTTAGCTGTGGCAACAGCGATGGCGATGGCTGTAATTTCAGCCCTGTTGATGGATTGCCGTCCCGGTGTACGACCACATTGAAGAACTGTGAATTGTTCGACCAACCTGTCAAAGCCATGTGGATAACTCCTCGGTTGTAGGCCGTATACTGGATCCTGCACAACCGCCCAAGAAGACTGTGCACCAAAAGGTAGTTTAGCATCTTGGCAGCTGCCGTCCGTGTAAAAGGTGGTGATGTCATCGCAGACTAATGTATCATGTACCTTCGGGATGGGCAAACATCTCCAGTATCGCATAACCGCAGAGGCTTCCGGTGTACAAACCGGCCATAGTGATCTGGCCTGTTCAGGCAATAGTTGTTCAAGTTCCGGGTGAGCTTGACGGATCTCCTGAGTGGCACTGCAACGCAAAATCCTATGGTCCAAGGTGTCTGGTTGACCACAAATTGCGCAAGCATCCGTAGTGTCCTTCCAATGCTTTGCAGTTGTTTGAGTGACAATCCCACCACAAAGGTATGTTCGGATTAGGCGTGCGTCCTTGGGTTCAAGTTTCCCAAGGATATTGGCACATTGCACAGCGCATATCGTGGGGAGATCTGCGGCCCGGGCCGTATTTATGATCTCCGATTGGACTTGTTCCTTCCAGGCGAGAAGAATGAGATGATGTATCTCCTGGATGTTGTCATCAAGGAAATGTACCGGGATCGCCCCTGGGAAAACCAGATATCCATCATCACGTGGTTTGATCTTTAAGGATGCCAGATAAGCTGCGAGCGTACCTGCTGGGCCAAACGCCCGTTTTGGATTGCCATCGTGTTCAACGACAAGGGTCCAAAGTTGTGCGTACTGTTCCGGGAATTTGGTGAGGGCCCTCTTAGCAGCAGTAATCGTCCTGAGGATGACGTAGACCCTGGGGTCGGTCGACAGTTAGCAAAACCGCTTTGGGATTGATACCCCTCGTCTGCTTCGCAAAAATTGCGGCTGTGGAGCTGCGCAAAGATTTCAGGATGTTAAGCCCAATGTAGCTGACCTCACATGCATAAAATCCTGATTGGTATGCGCCTGCTCGAATGGCATTGAGTTTGGATCCAGGATCACTTGGTAGCGCAATGATCTGGCCGGCTCTCCGCTTGCCTTCAACAATTCTGTTCGAAAGGGAACCCAGCTTTGTCGATTTCTTGTATCTCGCAAAGCTTCCAAGATTCTTTGCGCCAGCAACGTATTTGAATTTGGACTTGATTCCGATTCTTGAGTTGGGACCTGATGTCCACGCCCAGCTTTTCTGTTCATCTACTCGAAAATTCCATTGTCTGAAAAATTCAAGCGCAACCTGAGTGCTGATCTCAATATCGCCGGAATCGTTCGAGATGAGCTCGATGTTGTCAATATAGATCAGGGCCTTCGAAGCCGTGTTTTGTTGGATATTGGCAACAAAAAGAGCTCCAATAGCAATCGCAGCAACAACTGAGAATGGGCATCCTTCAGGGACTCCGCATCTCGAAGAACATGGCATGCTGATGTCGTTTTGCACAACCACACAACGCTTCAGATCAAAAAGGAGCGCGATCCATTGATGTACAAAGTTCTGATCAATGCCAAGATGAATCATGAGTCTGGCAAGTTCTCGCCTCGGGATGGAGTTGAAAAACTTTTGTAGGTCTGTGACAACACCAAACAGTGGCGACTGAGTCTTGTCAGAAAGTTCAATCAGGTATTGCGTACTGTACCACAGGTCAAAAGGGTTGCGCTTGGGTAAGCCTCCAACGAGTGAAGGAGGCAGCGTCGATGTAAGCTTCAAGAGCACGTCTTTCGCGATGGCCTTGACAGTGACACGATACATGGTGGCAAGGATATTGATAGGGCGTCCATCAGCAATAACGCAAGGGTCAGGGACTTTCCCTGGGAGAACAATCTTTGCCCAGGAGAAGGAGGAGGGCCAACCTTGCCTGCCTTGCAGTGTGTGATTGATAAACTGCACCCAACACGCAATGGCGGTGTCGCATAGGGCCTGCAGCTCGAGGACTCTCCATCCATCCGCTCCGGGCGCACTGTCATTGCGTGTATGTGTAATTGCTGCCTTGAAGTCTGCAACCGATAAGGAAACCTCGTGTCGAATTTTCCACTCATCGGGGATGATATCTGGGCTGATGTAATCTCCTCCTGGGGGTTCATCAGAATCCCAGAATTGGGACCAATATGCGAAAAAGGCTTGATGAACATCGCGTGGGTCGTGAGCCCAAATTGTACTCTTAATCTGGACAGAGGCCTCAGAAATGGGGGGAACAATCTGGAAAATGCGTTCTTGTCGGTCAAACCATTTGATTTCACCCCTGTCGCAACTGAATCGAGCATGACATGCTACATCTTGAGGAACGCGGAATAATCGACCTCCTTTAGTTCGCGAGCGTAGAGCCAGACAAGTCACATGGTCGGTCTGGCAAGCTTTTGTGAGAAATGGATTACCACGCACCGAAGTAACCTGATGGGTTAGCTTATCCCGCGGGATTTCCAAGAAATGTTGTCAGTCCACTTGGCTTTCCTCTGCCTCTCAATCTTTTGCGCAACACTCCTTTCATGTGTCCGAAGCATCTCAAGCAGGTGGTGAACCAAATCAACATCCGGATAATGTGGCAAAGAACTTCGCGCCCATGCAGCAAAACCATCCTTGAAGCCCTTGGCACGTCTGACCGCATTCCAATCATCAAGCACTATTGGATGAATGGAGCTCGGAAAATTTCTGAGCATCCTCGAGATACTGTCCAGACGTCGGATCTGCTTGACAATCTGGCAGTACGGCACGTTTCCAATGTGGGTACTCGGCTGGAAGTCACCCGATCGTGCGATTTTGGCTCCTTTTGGGTAAGGAACGTTTTTGTACACTGGGTCACGCCCACGTCCACGCTGGCACTGAGACAGACCCGTCTTGTCATGGTAAATGAGGGCGCGATGTATCGCCATCTCAGCAGCTGCAGACCAACCCTGCATCGTGGCTTCGTCCGGAACGCTTGTGTCTTGCCCAAGCTCACACATGGCGTCCACGAAAAATTCATCATATTGTATCTCCCGCAAAGCCTGAAGTTGTTCCTGGTGAATCGGCTGAATTGTCTTCCAGATAGTGTAAGTATCCGGAACACCGCCGAGGTCAAGAGCTGTAACCAAAGGAGCGTGGGTTGGGAGGATGAATTTTCTGAAGGTCGAGATCTCACGTATCGCAGGTGCAAGTGATGGCGAGAAAAAGATCGTGTCATTCCATGTGCTTTCTCTGCAAGTGGGCAATGTGGGTGTACCTAACGTCTCGTCTGCATGTTGGTGAGCCTCCACCCAGCCTCTTGGTGACAGGAATTGCCATAGGGTCGTTGTTCGTGGTGGCACGTTGAGATCGCCAGCGATGATTGCATGACCTCCCCAAATTCCAACACGTTCAGCGGCTCGTGCCATGAGTGCTTCATTGATATCCCTCTTGGCATTGTGAATGTCATCAGCAAGTGGGTGCAGATACATCGCAACAACAAGGATCTGAAAACCACGTGCCTGGACGATGGTTTCAAGATATCTCGTACTGCACCACTCCTCAAGTTTCAGTTGGGAGGTTGGGCGCCTGGACTTTGGGGAAGTGAGGATACCAACGCCTCCAAACTCCGGCCTGGGGGGGGAGTACTTCTTCCCTCTGAGTCCGCACGGCGATCCCGAATGATATTCGAAGCACTTCCATCTGCAGGACCTGGAAAAATGCTGTATTGCGGATTCATCCGCCGATGTCTCCGCTAGGCAAGTAATTCCAGGAAAAGATGCGTATAATCGATGGATCTCGTCAGCCTGTTTTCTGAGTCTGGTGATATTCGCGATGCAAACATAGAAATCTTCTGATCGAGACTGCTCGGCTGGTCCTGGGTTGGTAGCCTCGCCCACACGAGTAGCCCAAAGGTGGGAGTGCCAAGATGCCACCTGGGGGCAAGGTAGATGAGAACGAGCTGCAAAACTCCAATCAAAATTCATGTTGGAGATGTCATGTTGCAGCCAATGCGGCATTGTAAATTCTGCATAGAAAAGTGTGATCTGCGTCTGTCTATTCCATACCGACCCTAAGCGGCAGGATAAATATTGTACTGCAAAGATTCTCGAATTAAAGCTGTAATGATGCAACGTGCTTAATCCCCGAAAGCAGAGTTGCACGGTAAAAAGGATGTTCCACTGTATCCAAAGGGGTTGCATCCCCTGGCAAGAGGTAAGTCGCCAAACCCGGCAAAACCTTTGGATCACATGGGAGCATCCATTCTGCTCAGCCCTCCATGGTGTCATCCTCGTCGAGTGAGATGGGGCGTTTCCCGCTCGAAGTTGGGCGTTTTCCAGTTTGCAGCATCGATTGGAAGGAGGCCATAAGGCCTTTGGTCTGATCCGCGAGAGCTTTCTGGAGGGTCGTCTCGAAGGATGTTTTGGTGTCATGGAGGTCCTGACGAAGCTGGGACGTCTGGCGCTCCTGTTCAGTTGTTTTGGCGTGGATAGATCCAACTGCTTCTTGAAGCGCCTTGAAGTTCGCAGTGAGACTTTGAACATCTTTCGCGTTCTGGATGATCTGTTGCTGGTGCTGCTTGAGCGTTTGGTCAGCTCCCTGAGGAAGCTGCTGGATTGGGTTCTGGCGCTCTGGTCGAGACCAAGGGTCGTGGATTTGAAGGGGGTCCTGCTCGCCAACCCTCTGTCGCAAAACGGGCTTGTGAGAAGCAGCAACGATAGGTCGAAATATCTGCTCGTTCTGGTTGATGCGCTCGAGGATGACAGGTCTCTGGTTGATTTGAAAAGGCGCACAATCGAAGTCAAATTCTGCTCCAACGATCCAAGTCTGTCCTTGTCGTCGCAGGGCTCTGCATTGGATGTTAAGACCATCCAGCGCCGCCTGTAGTTCAACCTGCGACATCTGTGGTGGAATCCCCAAGAGGCGCCATTTGAATCTGATGTCAATCCTGGCAGGCATCTGTTTCCCAGGGTTCCTCTGATTCCAAGCCGCAGTGAAATCCTCTTCTTTGAGCCGCACCCCAAGCCCTGAGCGTCCAAATGTGAAACCGTGATGGTTGGAGAAAGTGGCTGCAGCATCCAGAATTGTCGACTCCTTGGGTAGCCATAGGATTCGCAGGTCCTGAAACAATTTTGGCAATTCCTTATCCCCTTTCCGAAGGTCGACATAAACTGGTGGCGACGTGGTGCCGCTCCAAGGACGCCGAGGTGCTGTGTTGAAATGCGTGCCCAAAGGCAAAAAAAGGATGACCTTTCCGGTTTGCATGGCTGGCGGTCAACACGCCAAGTTCTCCCCCAAATGGCATAAACGTCATCGCTCTGCATCTGCAACAGGTTGAGGATGGTTTTGGCAGGGTGCGAAATGAGGTCTGCCCAAGTGGATTCATGGTTGTTCCATTGGTCACGAAAAGCGTATCCAGTGATTGTGGCAGTCTCGGGGAGGACGACGTCCTTGTTTCTGGTCTGTGCAAGAGTGATCTGCTTCTTGCCATACTGGTAAATCCATCCTTGAATGATGATTGAATGGCCAGCTGCATCCATCGCAGGAAAAGTGACGGTGGTTGTCTGGATCTTGCAGGTGCTGTCAGGCTGCCGAAAGGACAAGATTCCAAGCTCATTCGGCGATAGGAGCTTGCCTTCCTGATTGATTCTGTCAAAATCATCTGGCGGCACCGTGTACAGCCCCCGGTCCGATATGCGAAAATTCGATCCAATCTGCACATCTGAATTGTCAGCATATTTGAATGTCGTAGGAAAAAATGTCAGGTCTCCGATCACAAGAGTCGGACGGGTTGTCTGTCTTGTTTTTGCAGTCTTTGCGCCCGGGAAGTAGTCCTTGAGGTCCAACGTGAGCTCCTTTGCAAGTTGACGAACACACTTGACCAAAATCCGGTCTGAGCTTGCTTGTTCAAGTTCCTCACGCTGAGCAGTCGTTGCCTGTTGTAGCATCGCTTCAACGTTGACAATCGCCCTGTCCCACGGTAGGTCCTTGCCAGAGATAGTCTTGGCGATCTTGGCTGTGAGGTCACCAGTCTTTGCACCACCTGTAGATCGAGTCGTGATGGAGATCAGGTCGTGTCGTTGCAAGCCGTAGCTGCCAAACGTTTCTTGCGGACAGATCCGGGTGCATCCTTTATGTATCTTGTGCAGTTTGGGGTTGAAATCTCCCCATTTGCTCTGTATCATAAAACCAATTTCAAGATCATCACCGATCTCGACAGAGAACTTCGTGCCTGATGGCGTCCCGATGAAAATCTGTAAAGCAGGGCTCGAGGTTGAGCTGTGATTTCCATGGTCCGGCGCTAAACCTGTATTCTCGAATTCAAGCTCATCATTGGGTTCATCAAAGAAATCAACCTCACTGTGCCCGTCTTGATCCGAAGAAAAAATTCCTTCATCTCCCTGATCAAGGTGTCCGCCATGCGAAGAAGGTGATGGGTGATCCCAGTCAAATTCTTGGTCAGCAACTCCTATACCCTCACCAGTGGGTGGACGCAAAGGCGGTGGAAATGATACAAGGAAACGAGTGTTGCCCGTCCAAAGGAAGGCCAGAGCAGTCTCCCTCGGGGTCACTTGCCAGAAGTCGTAGTGGTCAAAACTTGCGTCTCGATTTCCGACCGGCACGATAGCCGACCACCTTTCAGGACGTAGATGTGCGATGTTGATTCCCGGCGGGAGCTGGGCATCCTCTGGGTGGAAGAGAGCAGTCCTTGGCTCCATATGCATTCGGATAATTTCAATCCAGAGCGGGTATTCCGGATGAGGTCGAGTGGTCCAGTGATCGCGGAGTTGGGCCTCGGACTCATTAGATCCACCAGGGGACCTTGTGGTGACGTGTATCACGTCGTCTCGGCAAAAGTGATATTCCTTCCAGCTCTGTTGGGGGAGGAAAATGACGCTGCCTTTGTGCAGCTTGTGGGCGCAAGGATCAAAAAAGGGCCACGTCTGTTGTATCGAAAAGCCAATTGCATCCGTCTGGCACACGACAAAAGATATCGTCTTCCCACACGGTAACTGAAGGAAGCAATGTTCTTCCAGAGGATTCAGCGAATCCGGATCATCAGGCTGAGGCCCAGCTCGAACAGTTGCCATGGCAGAGTTCTCACACGGAGCGCGGGGCCGATCCATGTTGCTTTCACCAACATCGGGGATGAGGGTGGGAGTGATCACATCAAAAATTTCAAGGTTGGTGGGTTCAAAGACCTTGTCAGTGGCAATAAGGCATAACGGGAAATTAACAGTGGTCGAAATATCAAATGTGCAACCATTCCTCCATTCCTCCAGAAATCAAGCATAGCGGAATTCAAGTCCGCTTGGGCATCAACTGCAGTCGCAAAATCAGTCCCAACCTCGGCATTGAAAGTGTGGAATCGTCCTCCAAGTTGGATCGAAATACGGACCTGATGTGTTGTCGGGAGAGAAAGGATTTCCTGACAGTCAATACCAAATCGGATGAGGTCCTGAGTAACCTGCACAATCTGTGGAATCGCACGGAGTCTGCTGATCTGAAAACATTGGATGAGGTGTTCGAAGGATTTCAAACAACCAATTTTCAACAAATCTTTCGCTTGCAGAGCAATCCACAAAGGTGCATAAGCATGCACTTCCGCGATGCTATTTCCAACAATGCTGCATCCGTCCTGAAGATTCTTGGCCAGGGTGATGGGCTGCGTCGTGCCCAAACTGACCAGGATCTCAAGCGCTGTAAGAAATCTGAAGCGTCCGTTTTCTTCCCTCAAAGCACCAAGCAACTTCTTCTCCGACAATGTGGAGATTTTGATTGTGTGTTGTCTGGAGTACATGCACATGACAACAGTAGCAGGCAAAGGTTCCGACGGCTTTATCTTCCTGTTGGATATTGCAACCTGGGGCGTGCATGGTCGTCCTGGTGCAAAATCCGGATTGGAGTACACCGAAAGCAGCTCTGGCGACAAGTATGTATTCTGCAACAAATCCCCTGGGAGCGAAGCAAACCAGGCGTCGTCCTGAACCAAACTGCGTGGCTTTCCAAAGTATGCTGCAGCAACTGACTTGGCTAAGTCAATCGGATGTACATCATGGAAGGAGGAATGAGTCATGACCGCAAGGAAGCGTCTTCGACTGACTGGGGTGACGTGTTGCAAAGGAAGGACCCTCGCGAAGATCAAGATGTAACCAGCCTTTTCGATTCGGGTCATCATGCCTTGCCTGAAATCCTCGTTCTCCCAAACTGGGGCAACGTTCTCAGCAGTGATCACCCCGATCCGCATTTGTGAAGCTTTTGCCAACACATCCTGAAAGGTTTGACCCACAAAAGATTTCCAGCCCGACTGACTCCCTGCACCAGAGAAGGACTGGCAGGGCCAACTTAAGGTCATGGCGTTACAATTGAGCAAGGAAATCCCCCTCCAGAGGTCGGTATCAGCCGCATCACAAACTGCGACGAAAGGTGCATCAAGGTCCGATACCGAAGGGGCACCTGAGAGCATCTTAACACCATGGGTCCTGGAATACGACAATGCCGCTTTACTGTCCAAATCAGCAGCAGCTGAGATCCTGACCGGATATCCGTGTTGAGCAAGATGTTGTACGGCCAAGGTCCAACCCGAGATTCCACCACAGAAAGGCACATAAAAATTCAGTCCATGTTTGTCATTGTCTGTAATGAGCAGGGGTCGAGATTCCACATTGGCCTGAAGTCTGCTCCAAACAGTCACATGGTCCTCAATGTCATGTCTGTAAAACATGCCTTGCAAGTTGATCAAACGGCCTGTTTTCAACGCGCATCGAAAAATCCTCAGTAGCAAGAAATGTTCTGCCGGAACCACGATCTGTCGGAGATCCTTCCGGTGTAGCGCACGGATGTCGAAACAAGGAAAAAGGTGGTCTTCCGTAGCCACGCCCATGACCTCAATGATCATCGAGGAGTCGAAGTAGACTCGCTCAATTCCCGCACACCGTCTCTTGGCCGCAGGCAAAGTGACATCATAAGAACTGCGTGCCAAATCAAAAACTGGAATCTTGTGCACCTCAACATTGGGCACAATGTAATCTTCGAAAGGCAGGCAAAGCAAAGGTGTGGGTACCAGAGAAAAGTCATGGCCAGGTCCGGCCAAATGATGCGGTGTAGTGCTGGTGTGGAGCAAAGGTGAGGTAGCTACATGGTGATTGGAAATAGCATGCTCAGGCTCTGCAACATGTTGCTCCATGTCCCCAGCCACTCCGCGAGGAGGCGCCCCTTGAGCTACGTGGCTAAGCTTTTCCCCACGCCTGAGTACACCAGCAAGCAAGCCTCGGACCCCGTGGTGCCCCTGGTGCCACGCGCGGGCATCTTCCTCGGGCCCAGCAAGTCGGGCAAGACCGTGGCGCTCATCAGCCTCATCCTGGAGCAGTACAAGGGCGTGTTTGAGCGGATCTACGTTTTCAGCCCAAGCGTCAACATCGATGATGGCTGGATCCCCGTCAAGAAGTACATCGAGCAGGACCTGGGGGTGAACACGGAGCGTGAGCAGGCTTACTGGGACGAGTGGGACGACTTTGCTGACACGCCGCAGCTCCACAAGCCGCACGGCGCCCTTGACATGCTCTTCATCCGAGGCCGTCGCATGCAGATTAGCACCTGGGTGAGCTCCAGAAGCTGAGGCTCATCAGCGCTGCCGTGTGAACATGCAATTCCTCTGCTGCTGGAGGCTGCGCAACCAGCACGAGCTGAGGAGCTGAGCCTGCTGCCGAACCGGCCCCCCAAGTCCGCTAGGCCCCCTAAGTCCCTGGGTGCCCCGGGGCCTCGCTGTTCTCTCGAGGCCGCCGGGGTCAGTTACGGGCGCGTTCGCTTACGTCTGACATCCACGATAAACAGAACGCAGTTTTAGAAGGGGCAAGAGTCCCCGCCCGTGCCGGGGTTCACCTGCAGGTCGCGGACCTCCACCAGGCCACATTGCTTGCCCATGATCCAGACCTGCCAGGCCTCGACGCGGGCCTGGCACGCAGCCCGCCAGCCTCGTTCCGCGCGTCCAGTTTGCACTTCAGGAAGGTCGTTCCCTGTCGGGACTCCTTGAGGCAGCTCTGCCACCTGTCCTTCACATCGCCGTAGTCGCCCCAAATGCGGCTCGACCGCGAAGACAGCTTCTCGAATTCCTCCCAGGCCGCCCAGGCCTCGGAATCCCTTTCCATCGCAAGGCAGGCGTTCTGCCTGGGTCCTTGGTCCTCGCCGAAGCTGCTGGGCTCCCAGAGGACGTGAGTCCACGCGGACTGCCAGACGATGGCGCCCTTGGGGCTCGTCTGCACCTCGCCCAGGGCGAAGCTAGTGGCGATGGTAGTCATCGGGACTTTTGCTTGCCGGTCCTTTTCCTATAGGGCGGACAACAAAATGGTCCGACCAAAGGGACGGCCCTGGCTCAAGCGGCTCGAGGGCCGCCATTTCCGGAAAAAACACGTTTTTGTTTGTTTTTCCGTAAATTCAGTTTTGCATGGTTTTTGAGCGTGATTTTGCATGACAGGTTGCCGGTGTTGCGTTTTTCTCACGATTTTCACGTTGTCGGTCGTGTTTGGAAAGAGCTTCCCCAAGCACATGAGCCTTGTGAAGGCGAGATTCGGGGACACTCTGGGGTACGGGGCGGCAGGGAACCGCTCGCGGGTGCAAAGGCGTGGTTTCAGACTCACAGTTTTTCTTGACCTCACGTGCCCTGTGCCCAGACTTCGACGTGCAGATCTTCTCGCAGCGCCGCGAGTTGCCTTTTTGTCACTTTTTGTTGGCCGCTTGCAGGTGGATCCAATTCGTGCTACTGGGGACTCTTTGGCTGGGCACCTGTGCGGATTGGTGTCAACTCGGCCTTTGAGCAGTGTTTCAGGTTTGGTCCTGGATTTTGAAGGTCGTGTTTTCGCGCTTCCCCGTGCCAGGCTTTGTTTTGACATCGCGGCATACTGCCCGGGCCTTCGCTGCTTCCGTTGTCATGGCCATCAATGCCAACTGATCTTTGAGGTTTGGGTCCCAACTCGCCAATCTGTCAGGCCCCCTGATCTTTGGCCTAGCGAGGCCCGGACACCCCCCCCCGTCCCGTGCCAGGATTTGCGCGACTTCGAAGACGTTCTGCCTGGGCCTTTTTGCTGATTGTGCCGTCAGTGTTGATGCGCGGATTTCAACTGAGCTTTCAGGGTTGGGCCCAACCTTGATCTCTTTGACCCGGTGAGGCCCAAGTGGTTTGCGTTGCTTTTTTGTGTGCTTTTCCCAACCCCGTCAAGCCGCGCCGTCAGGCCCGTGTATCTTTGGAAATCGTGACCTCGTTGAGCCAGGCCCGCATTTTGTATTGTCTCTCCAACCTGGTGAACCCTTGACCTTGAGAGCGATTGCCCCAACCCCGTCAAGTCGTACTGTCAGGTTTTTTGTAAGTCAGGCAGTGTGGTTTCCTCAAAATCGCCTTTTTTTTCCTGGCGCTCAGGCACTCCGAACTTTTGAGCTTGCGCCTCGAGCTCCACGTTCCGCCCGGGCCCTCGCCGCGTTCCATTGTCATGGCCAAGAGGTCCCGTGCAGGTTATTGTCATTTGATCTTTGTCACCAATCTGTCAGCCCCCTTGATCTTTGACCCAGTGAGGGTCCCTGGGGTCCCTAGGGTCCCTGGGGTCCCTGGGTCCCTGGGCACGCGGGTGCCATGAAACAACGTCCTTCCATCAAGACGTCTCGCCAGGGTCCCAAAGTGCATCCATCCTTGTCAACACACGGCGTTTTCAGGGATTTTAGGGACCCCAGAAACCTTACGGACCCTAGGGACCTCAGGGACCCTAAGGGACCTTAGGGACCCCAGGGACCTTAGGGACCCCAGCAACCCTGGGTCTTGGGGGCAAGAGATCCCGTGAAGTGTGAAGTCATCTCTCAAGCTTCGGTTGGTTGCAGCTTGCCACAAAGACGCGCGGAAGGGCAAAGCTTCTGTTGTTTTTCCATTCGAGCAACTTGCCATACATCTATTTATCTTCGTGTACTCATATTTATTTTCATACATTTTTATCTTCATATCTCTACGTATTTGTATCTCTTTATGAATTTTCATATATTTATATCTTTGTATTTCTACAAATTCATATCTTTATATCTTTGTATCTTTATACCTTTCTCTTTATATCTTTATATCTTTATGTCTTTGTGCCTTTATGTTGGTATGTCTCTACATGGTGTTTTCTACATCCGTGTTTGTAGTTGGGAGATGATGTTGTGGTGTTGTGGCCCATTTGCAATGTGTGTGTGTGTGTGTGTCTTGGCTTCGGCATTTTGTGTTTTTGCATGACCCTTTGATGCTGGAGAATGCCCAGGCTGAGTGGTACCCGGCGTGAAGTTCTTGCCAAGATCCCTTCAAGCCCCAAAATCCTTGGGGCCACCAAGGATCTCTTGAAGTCCCTGGGTCGCTGGGTCCCTGAAGTCCTCGGAGTCCCTAGGGTCCCTAGGGTAGGGTTTGCAGGGTTGCTAGGGTCCCTAAGGTCCCTTAAGGTCCCTAAGGTCCCTAAGGTCCCTAAGGTCCCCAAGGTCCCTGAACCCGCCGTGCGTTGACAGGGATGAGCGCACTCTGGGGCCTTGGCGAGACGTCTGATGCACACGTGTGCAGGGACCCCAGGGACTCTAGGGACCCTAGGGACCTTAGGAGGGACCCAGGGACCCCAGAGGCCCCAGTGATTGCAGGGACCAGGGACCCCAGAAACCCCCGCCCTTCAGCCCCTGGCGGCCCGGTGCCGATTTCGGCTGCTTGTTTTGCAGGCAGGCCAGTTTGGTATCTCGCTTGGACTTTGATGCAGCGGCAGGATGTGGGTGAGCCAGTCTGACGGATGGACGCTGCGAAGCCTTGCAAGGCTTGGCCCGACCGACCTTCAGGCCGCGAGTGAAAAGGAGGAGGAGCATCCAAACCCGTGCGTTGGTGTTGCCAAAGAAGCCAGTCAATCTTGTGTTTGCTCTGGAAACTTGGCTCGAGGGTACTCATCAACACTGACACAACAACAGCTCGCAATGGTTGCCCGATGGGTCTAGTGCCAGTGCTTGAGGAATCGCAGGCCGCTCAAGCGCTTTTCGAATAGCCATGGCGATGATGCGGACCAGGACCAAAAGCCGAGGCTGGCAAGCTTGTGACGCTACCGTGCCCGCGGTAGGCAGCGGCCAGGTATGTGCCTCTGCCTTCTCGGGATTGCATTGGCGCTGCTCGTGCAGCCGAGCACGGCCTGGGTCTTGGGACACCTTTTTTTTTTGGAAGGTTTTCGGGTTTCAGGAGTCCCTTGTCGCCGCCGCCCAGGACTTTGCTCGAGGAGTTCCTGGGCTGAAGGAGCATGATGTCCCTCCTTTGGATGTTCTTGTTTCGTGCTGAGTGCCAGGACAGCATATTGGCCCAGTTCTCAGAGTTGCCCGCAGGCGCAAGCAGATTGCACTTTGGCTCTTTCAGGCAAAACGGCACCCGTTGCATGCCGGAGTCGCTCGGCGCGCCGGGGCTGCGCAAGAGGACTCCTCCGACCCGAAGCCTGTTCGCATCTTTTGCCGGTTGCCGCCAGGACAACAGTGGCCAGGCCTGGGGGACACGTGCATCGGGCTTGAACGTTGGGCTTGTTGGTTGTCAGGACCGGCTCGATCTCGAGGAGGCGGCGGGCCTTCAGAGAAAGCGACGTCCCAGCCTTGTCTCGCTCAGGTGGTCGCAGAAGCCAAACGGGTTGTGGACAACGGCACGCTGAAAGACATGCAAGTGGTCATGCGCCGCTTTAGCAGCACGTCAATACGTTCGTTGTGGATTTGCAGGCGCGGTTGAGCTCAGGAAGAGTGCAGCTGGTAGATCCAGCAGGGAAGTGGAAGGTTTGGGTTAATGAGCCCGAATTGGAGAAGCAGCTATGGAAGTTTGTGGCAGAGGCAGCAGTGTTTGCTTCCTTTACCAACAGGTCAGATTCAGAAGCGCTTTCGTGACATTTTCAAAATGCACGTTTGTTGTGGGTGCTTTTCAGGCCAAAGCAGCCAAAACGGCATTGGAGGAGGCCGTCCGTTCGAGCGCGTTCGAGCGCTCGGCGTGGGAGTCGGCCTGGGCAGGACCTGCTCCTGGCGCGACAGCAGCGGAAGACGGGCCAGCGGCAGGTTGAGAGCGCCCAGCGGCAGGTTGAGAGCGCCCAGCGGCAGGTTGAGAGCGCCCAGGAGCAGGAAGCGATGGCGGTGAGGCGTCTCGCTCGAGCTGCCACCGTCTTGGAGACGGCGGAGGACTCGGGCAATGCGACAAAGGTGCAGGAGGCCAAGGAGGAGGTGCAGGAGGCCAAGGAGGAGGTGGAGAAGGCGGAGAGGAAGGTGCAGGAGGCGGAGAGGAAGGTGGAGAGGGCGGAGAGGAAGGTGGAGAGGGCGAAGAAGGAGGTGGAGAAGGCGGAGAAGGAGGTCAAGGAGGCGAAGGCAAGCGGCCGGACGAAGGAGTCCGAGGCGGGCGGAGTCGGTCGCTTCCGCCGGCCGGCTGCGTTCTGGGACTCTGATCGTTGCGTGCGGTTCTGAAATTCCCCGCGCGGCCCGCACATGGTTTTGGTGGGGCTGCCCTGATCAACACCCACAGAAACAGGAAATCCCAAGATAGCATTTGTGCAGATTGCGGCGGTTCGTGTCGTTGGCAGGCTCGGTATGGAGCCCCCCATGAACGGATGGTTGCCATTCCTTGCCATTCGGGGATGTCGGTCATTCCTGCCGGTCAACATTGATTGAGACGTGCCGTTGATCCTTGTGAGTGATTTTGTCATTGCCTTCAGCTTGCTTTTCAAAGAGCAAGACCTGCCCTTCTGCCGTCGGGGAGAGGGAGGGCAAACTCTGATGTCTTTATGTCTCTGCACCCATTGGGGTCCTGGCTGCTGAAGGCCCAAGTGCATTCTGTGAATGTTCTCTTTGATGCAGTGAGTTCAACCATACATTCCCGGCTTTGCATCCACGGGCAGAGTTCCTGTTCGATGGTTTGGCCCGTTGTGCTGCCATTCCATCCCCTTCTATTGTTCAATTTTAGATGTACCTGCTCATATCTGCCTGATTTGAAATTCTTTTGCTGAGGCGGAGCCACCCGACTCGATAAATCCAACAATTGCTGATGTCCTTACACTCCTCCGCACCCGATTTTGGAGACAGGCACGGAGCAGTTGGTGCGAGAAGTTGCTCGCGAAGAAGTTGAAGTTTGGAGCAGCCGACCAACTGCTTGCAACAGTTGGGGCCACATGGGACTATTGTGGGAAGGAGGAGCTCCGTGAGCGCATGCAGATCCCCATCCAGAAGCTGCACGAGCAAAAGGGGAAGAACAGTGACAAACAGCTTCATCCTTTGTTCATTGCATTTGCAGGCCCAGGGCAAGGCAAGTCCCGGTTGCTGACAGAGTTCCCGGGCCTGGTCGAGCAGTGCTTGCAGAATGTGTCTGAAAGGCAGAAACTGAAATTCAGCAAGCAAACGACGAGCTTCATGATCAGCTGCGAGAACGCCCTCTCTCCCGGGGACTGGGCCACGGAGGAGCTCAATGCCCGACGCTTTGTGGCATGCCGCATGCTGTGGCAGCTGAGGAATGCAAACAAGGAGGCTTTTCGGGAGGTCGGCGCTCCAGCAGACTTCGCCGAATTCCGCGTCGAATGCTCCGATAGCCTTGTTGCAGAGGATGTCTTTGCAGCTGTGCTGTGTGATGAGCTCAATCATTGCACGGTGGTGATCGGAGTCGACGGGATGCAAGGTCTGCCTGGATTTACTGACCGCAGTGATGCTGTGGGCAAGGACCTGCCATTCTATCAGGTGATGCAGGAGGTCTGCCGCCTCGTCAACCAAAAGGAAGGCCCCTTTGTCGTAGCCTGTGTGGCCGCTTTGCAAAATGTGAAGAGTGGACTTGCTGGCAGTCCCCAGGCCCGAGTTTTTCTGGAGCTGCCACGCGTGACCGCCGTAACCCGCAACAAACAGCCGGTGCTGCCCGGCCACCGCCTAAAAGACCTTCTGATCGAAGACATGGGCGGGCATGGCAGAGCTTTGGAGTGCCTTCTAGAGGCCTTGATGGAGATGCCCAACGCTGCAGCAACTGCCTTGGTGGGTGCAGTTATGAGACAATTGAGGCAGAAATATCCCGACGCCATTCAGCTTGAGCCGGAGGCAGACCTCAAGGAACTGCTTCGCGCAGCTGTTTCAGGCAGATGGATTTGGTCTGGAGACACGGTCGGCAATCTAGATCCTGAGAAGGTGGAGCTTATTCGCGTTAAGTTCAAGGACGGCGACCCCTCCCAGTGCTTGTACCGCATCGACTTGCCCTACATTTGGTTGTACTTGATGCTGAGTTTGTCTAAGTTCTCTGACGATTTGCAACCGTGGAACTTGATGGACTACCGCTTGTTTGAGTCAGAACCAACCTGGCAACAGTGGGAAGAATTCAATGCCAGGTTTCGAGTGTTGCGAGCTTCTGCGTTTGAGGATGGACAACTAGTTGACATTGCCGATCTACACAGGGGTGCAGTGATCCAGCCTGACAGCTTGAAAAGCACCAAGGTCATCAACCGGCATCTGCAATTTGCCAAATCCAGGAAGCAATTGTTGTCGAGGTCCTCATGCTGCGGCAATCCCAAAGCTCGGACAAATTTACCTAAGGGACTGGGAATGCACCAGTGCGTAGTTGAAATGACAAACCAAAGCCTTACAGTGACGTTGACTGACAAACGTGTTTTGGTCGTGAATGCTGCCGGAGCTCCAGCTGCTGATGCCTTTCTCATGTTGGAAGAGGTGGGGGCAGGGGGCAACAATCACACCATCTCTGAATGTTTGCAATGCAAGAAGGGCGAGTCTCGATTAGAAGTGGAGATCGAGCTTGACAAAGCATGCGACAAAGCTGACATCCTGGTGCTTTTGCTGACAAGGACAGAGACTGAGCCACAAACCGGCGGACAGCGCTTGATCTTCGTATCTGAAGCGCAGTACCAGGAGTACTTTGGCTTCTACGCTGGTAGAGCCTTCTATCAAACCAGGGCGGCCAAACCTTGAAGGCTGAATTGTTGCTGCTGTGCCATTTCCTGGCCTAGAATTGGATCTCGGGGCTCAAAGAATTGCGGAGCATGAGGAAAAAAGTTTCTGGGTGCAGAACGAGCAGATTGGGGAACCGAGGAAGGCCATGGAACGATTTAGGGGGCTGTTGAGACCTTTTGTTTCCTTTTCTCAATGCTTGCATTTTGAGGGCAGCCGGTGAGTGACGAATCAAACGCATGAAAATGTGGAATTGGCTACATGCGATTTGGCCCCAAAGCCCATCAATATGCTAAGACATGTTTTTTTGCCTTGTGCTGGCCCGGCCTCCTGGGCTGCCCCAAGAAGTCTTCCAGCTGCCTTGCCGCAGCGGGCCGGCCGCGCCTCGTCAGCCTGCCCGCGGCGTTGCCGCTGCCCTGGGGCGCCGGCAGGGCCAGCTTCAGCAGGGTCTCCCGCCTCTCGGTGCTGCGGACCGTCATGGAGTCCACGGCCTGCAGCCGCTGCACGTCCCCGTACTGGGGGTTGAAGCTCCGGGCGGCGTTGGTGGGAGCCCTGAAGGCCCCCGCGTCCTCTATGGCCTTGATGCGGCGGTCGGTCAGATCCTTGTTTTGTTGGAACTTGTCCGCGTTGTCTTGCAGCAGCCGGAACTCGGTGGCCGGCTGCCGCTCCACGTCCTCTAGGGCCCCGTAGACCGTCTCGCGCGGCCGGGCGTTGTAGGCCCCGGCGGCCTGCTCGAAGTCTTGCGGGGCCACTCGCCTGGCCAGGTCCTTCTTCAGGGTCTGGATGCCCCGGTCGATCACGGCCGTGGCGTTGCGGTCCTCGGGCCGCACGGCCTCCTCGGGCAGCTCCCGGTCCAGGGAGGCGAGCTCGTTGCCCAGGTCCGTGGTGACCACGAAGTTGCGCTCCTCGCCCACCAGCTCCCGGGTGGCCCGCTTGCGGCGCTCTTCTCTGCAGCGACTCCACGGCCGCCTCCCTGGTGAAGACGTCCATGACCACGAGGCCGTACTTGGTCTTCCCCTTGGTGTTCTGGCTGAAGTCGATCAGGTCGGCCTGCAGCCGGTCGTTGGGCCCCTAAGTAATTAGGGTAGTATAAGCTGCCTTTCCTTACTACTGGTCCATTTTTGTTTCCGGCCGCGCGCATTCTCCCTAAACGGACCGGAGTAATAGCTCGTTTTGCACGGTTTTTGCATGGCATGACATGATTTTTTGCATGGTTTTGACATGACATGATTTTGCATGGTTTTCGCGTGTTTTTTTTTCCACGGTGTTCCGCGCGGGACGGTGTTTTGTCGCTCGGGACGCCTCTGCTGGGGGATGCTGGGGGTGTGGAGATGCTTTGTTCTCGCGGCTGCGATTTTGCACGGACGTCACGTTGATTTTTTTTGGCTTGAGTTTGCTTGCTAGGGGCCTTTCGGTGTGATCGACACTGGTGCAGATCTTGAGGGCAAACAGTCAAATGAGAACTTTGAAGGTTGAAGTATGTCTTCATCGCAGCGCATCGGCCCGGACGCAACAGCAGCAGCAGACCACTGGCTTGGCTCTGGCAGGGGCACAAAAAAATCATAGCTCGGGTAGGGCGCTTTAATCATAGCTCGGGTAGGGCGCTTTAATCATAGCTCGGGTAGGGCACTTTAATCATAGCTCGGGTAGGGCACTTCGGTAGGGTAGGGCGCTTTAATCTTAGCTTGAGTAGGGCACTTGGCTCGGTAGGGCACTTTAATCCGTTCTCGAGACGGAGCTCCGCGGCGAGAAACAGTGGACCCAGGGCTTCCAGGCCCGCTACCGGGCGTCTTTTCGTTTCCCGCCCCCGTTGCGCCCGCCAGGCCGACGCTCGCGCGCTCCGCGAGGAGCTGGAGCGTCTGAAGGCTCATCCGTCGTCCGTTGAAATCGTTCGGCCTCGCTTTCGTGTCAAGGCTCTTCATCTTTTTGCGCCGAAGCGGCGCAAAGGACCCTTTTTCCTTTTCCTTCCGAACCGTCGCGCTTGATCCCTCGCAGGACAGTGAGCGCCGCAACCGGCATCGACCCGCTGGAGGAAAAATCGCTCGGGCCCGCGGCTTTTTTTTTCTCGTTTTTTTAGTGCCGAGCTGGCACTTTGGAGTGCCGAGCTGGCACTTAGGCGTGCCGAGCGGGCACAGTGCCGAGCGGGCACTTAGGTAAACGTGCCGAGCGGGCGCTCTAGGGGAGTAGGCAGTGCCGAGCGGCACTTTAGGTTAGGAGTGCCGAGCGGGCACGGTGCCGAGCGGGCACGGCGCCGAGCGGGCACGTAGGATAGTACGGATTCCCACGGCCCTTAGTACGAGTTCGCCCAACGGACCTCAGTACAAGTTCGCCCAACGGCGGCCCTTAGTACTGACTTGCCCAACGGCCCTTAGTACGAGTTCGCCCATAGTACTGACTTGCCCAACGCGTAGTACGAGTTCGCCCAACGGCCCTTAGTACTGACTTGCCCAACGGCCCTTAGTTTAGGCAGACCACATCCAGCCAAAGGCTGAGAGGGCTGAGACAGCTGGGACGAGGGGTGAGACACCTGACACACCTGAGACACTGCACACGAACAGAAATGTCTCAAACGTGTCTCAGACCTGTCCCAGCAATAACAAGACAGCCAGCCTAAGATTGAGACACCTGAGACTGTTCCTGGTTTGTCTCAATCTTAGGCTGGCTGTCTTGTTATTGCTGAGACAGGTCTCAGGCCTGTCTCGGGATTGTCTCAGCTGTCCCAACCTTCGGCTGGCTGCCGACGGCGCAAGGGAGGGGCGGACGAAGATCAGTTCAAGGCGCTCCGCTTGAAGAACCCAGGAGCGGCCAGCGGGCACATGGCGGCCTCCACCTTCATGCTGCCGAGATGGTTGAGAGACGTGGCCAGAGCGGGGCTGCGCAACCACTGGCGAACTGCCACCCCTCACTTATCGCGGCCCGACACGATTCCGCATTTTTCCCCACATCTATGTGTGGGGTTCTTACTTTTACCGCTCGTCGTCCGCGCGCCGCGTCTCCTTCTCCTCCTCCTCCCGCCCTCCCTCCTCATCACTGTCTCACTCACTCACTCACTCACTCACTCACTCACTCACTCACTCACTCACTCACTCACTCACTCACTCACTCACTCACTCACTCACTCACTCACTCACTCACTCACTCACTCTCACTCACTCACTCACTCACACACTCACTCACTCACTCACTCACTCACTCACTCACTCACTCACTCACTCACACTCACTCACACTCACTCACTCACTCACTCTCACTCACTCACTTACACACTCGCTCACACTCACTCACTCACACTCACTCACGCTCACTCACACTCACTCACTCACACTCACTCACTCACACTCACTCACACTCACTCACACTCACTCACACTCACTCACACTCACTCACTCACTCACTCACGCTCACTCACACTCACTCACTCACACTCACTCTCATTCACTCACTCTCATTCACTCACTCACTCACTCACCCACTCGCTCACTCACTCACTCACACTCGCTGACTCACTCACACTCAGCTTTCACTCACACCGTGTAAAGGGACTGGATGTTGTCGCGCAAGAGACAGGATGTTGTCGCGCGCGCGGCGGGGGGCGTGCGAAATCGTGGCAGGCGCAGCACTTTGGCGATGCCATTGCCGAAGTCGTGGCAGGCGCAGCATTTTGTGCATCTGGGTGTGTGTTTGTGTGGCAGGGGCAGCATTTGGCAGCTGTCTAAAAGGACAGGATGTTGTGCGGCGGGGGGCGTGCGAAATCGTGGCAGGCGCAGCGTTCGGCAGCTGTCTAACGGGACAGGATGTTGTCGCGCGCGCGGCGGGGGGCGTGCGAAATCGCGGCAGGCGCAGCACTTTGGCGATGCCATTGCCAAAGTCGTGGCAGGCGCAGCATTCTGTGCATCTGGGTGTGTGTTTGTGCAGCGTTTGGCAGCTGTCTAAAAGGGACAGGATGTTGTCGCGCGCGCGGCGGGGGGCGTGCGAAATCGTGGCAGGCGCAGCGTTCGGCAGCTGTCTAACGGGACAGGATGTTGTCCGCGCGGCGGGGGGCGTGCGAAATCGTGGCAGGCGCAGCACTTTGGCGATGCCGTTGCCGAAGTCGTGGCAGGCGCAGCATTCTGTGCATCTGGGTGTGTGTTTGTGTGGCAGGGGCAGCATTTGGCAGCTGTCTAAAAGGACAGGATGTTGTCGCGCGCGCGGCGGGGGGCGTGCGAAATCGTGGCAGGCGCAGCATTCGGCAGCTGTCTAACGGGACAGGATGTTGTCGTGCGCGCGGCGGGGGGCGTGCGAAATCGTGGCAGGCGCAGCACTTTGGCGATGCCATTGCCGAAGTCGTGGCAGGCGCAGCATTCTGTGCATCTGGGGGTGTGTTTGTGTGGCAGGGGCAGCATTTGGCAGCTGTCTAAAAGGACAGGATGTTGTCGCGCGCGCGGCAGGGGGCGTGCGAAATCGTGGCAGGCGCAGCATTCGGCAGCTGTCTAAAGGGACAGGATGTTGTCGCGCGCGCGGCGGGGGGCGTGCGAAATCGTGGCAGGCGCAGCACTTTGGAGATGCCATTGCCGAAGTCGTGGCAGCCGCAGCATTCTGTGCATCTGGGTGTGTGTTTGTGTGGCAGGGGGCAGAAATTTGCGGCTGTCTAAAGGGACAGGATGTTGGCGCGCGCGCGGCGGGGGGCGTGCGAAATCGTGGCAGGCGCAGCACTTTGGCGATGCCGTTGACGAAGTCGTGGCAGGCGCAGCATTCTGTGCATCTGGGTGTGTGTTTGTGTGGCAGGGGTAGCATTCGGCAGCTGTCTAGAGGGACAGGATGTTGGCGCGCGCGCGGCGGGGGGCGTGCGAAATCGTGGCAGGCGCAGCACTTTAGCGATGCCGTGGGGCGTGCGAAATCGTGGCAGGCGCAGCACTTTGGCCGCGCGCGCGGCGGGGGGCGTGCCAAATCGTGGCAGGCGCAGCATTCGGCAGCTGTCTAACGGGACAGGATGTTGTCGTGCGCGCGGCGGGGGGCGTGCGAAATCGTGGCAGGCGCAGCACTTTGGCGACGCCATTGCCGAAGTCGTGGCAGGCGCAGCATTCTGTGCATCTGGGGGTGTGTTTGTGTGGCAGGGGCAGCATTTGGCAGCTGTCTAAAAGGACAGGATGTTGTCGCGCGCGCGGCAGGGGGCGTGCGAAATCATGGCAGGCGCAGCATTCGGCAGCTGTCTAAAGGGACAGGATGTTGTCGCGCGCGCGGGCGGGGGGAGCGTGCGAAATCGTGGCAGGCGCAGCACTTTGGAGATGCCGTTGCCGAAGTCGTGGCAGCCGCAGCATTCTGTGCATCTGGGTGTGTGTTTGTGTGGCAGGGGCAGAAATTTGCGGCTGTCTAAAGGGACAGGATGTTGGCGCGCGCGCGGCGGGGGGCGTGCGAAATCGTGGCAGGCGCAGCACTTTGGCGATGCCGTTGCCGAAGTCGTGGCAGGCGCAGCATTCTGTGCATCTGGGTGTGTGTTTGTGTGGCAGGGGTAGCGTTCGGCAGCTGTCTAGAGGGACAGGATGTTGGCGCGCGCGCGGCGGGGGGCGTGCGAAATCGTGGCAGGCGCAGCACTTTAGCGATGCCGTTGCCGAAGTCGTGGCAGGCGCAGCATTCTGTGCATCTGGGTGTGTGTTTGTGTGGCAGGGGTCGCATTCGGCAGCTGTCTAGAGGGACAGGATGTTGTCGCGCGCGCGGCGGGGGGCGTGCGAAATCGTGGCAGGCGCAGCACTTTGGCGATGCCGTTGCCGAAGTCGTGGCAGGCGCTGCATTCTGTGCATCTGGGTGTGGAGATGCCATTGCCGAAGTTGTGGCAGGCGCAGCATTCTGTGCATCTGGGTGTGTGTTTGTGTAGCAGGGGCAGCATTTTGTCACTCATTCGCTCGCATTCATACTGACACTCACTCACACTTCTCGGATGTCTAAAGGGTCGTCTACAAGGCTTGTGTAAGTGCAGAGCTGTGAGTACATGAGGCAGGGTGCATTGTGAGGCAAGCTGTTGGATGTTGACATTGGGCTCGCAGAAGCTTTGTGTCCAGGGTCACGAACTTATATTTTGCAGAAGTTTTGTCAGAAGTTGGCAGAAGATTGCAGAAGTGTTGTCAGAAGTTTGCAGAAGAATGTTGAGCAGTTCGATCGCATGGCAGAATCGTTGTGTGAGACGTGTTCGCTTGGCCAAAGATGCCGATCGAACGCCACAAAGGCGCATGGCGAGCGTGCGTGTGCAAAGCTGGCTCACGAGTGCGAGGGCCATGTCGAGCATTGGTGAGAGAGGCTGAGCTCGACTTGGCGCACTTGCAGGACGTTGCCCAAGAAGGTTTGTCTGCCCTTGCGGCGGCGGGGAAAGCATTGAGAGATGCGGCCAACTCGGAGAAGGACGTTGTGGGAGTGGATCCCACCGCTTCGTCTGCCGGGCACGACAGCAAGATGGTCGACTCCATGTTGCGGACTGTGCTGGACTGCTTTAGTCAGTGGTTGCGGCAAGGGCGCTGCGATGGCTTTGCTCGGGGCACGCCTGCCACCAACGCTCTGGCAACTCGAGCACGCAGGCTGGAGAGCAGTCCTGGCTTCGCTGGGGTCTTGGACGCTGCGAAAGCATTGCTGCGGGAGCACTTTGCCACGGAAGCTTTGGCCCTGCAGTCAGATGCTGAATGGCTGCGTGGTCCTGGCGCCTGGACTACGGCAGTCGCCCAAGGCACACCTCCGGCTTGGCCAGCGGCCAAGAGCTGCGGAACTTGGGCAGCTATTATTTGAATGCAGTAGTGCAATGCTTTTACAGCTGCGGCCCTTTGCGTGAAGATGTTTCAAGGCAGTCGCCGGCCAAAGGCCCTTTGGCTTCGTGCATGCAGCGTCTTTTTTTGCAGCTTTCAGGAGAGAACGGACACTGGGACTACGTTTCCCCTGCAGCCTTGTTGCACCAGCTGTTTCTCACTGACTGCGCTGCCTTTCAGCCGGGCGAGTCTGCCGATGTACTGGCTGCGCCCGGGACTGTTTATGGAGCCTGACGAGCGCCAAGGCGGGGCGTGCTAGTGCAAAAAGGTTTTGTTGTCAATTGCAGGAACCCATTCTGTTTATCCACGCATTGTTGCTTTTGCAGTTTAGACGCTGCTAGGCAGCTATCCTCACATGGATGGCATCCACGTGTTGAGTGGTTTTCCCGGCCAGCTTGGGAGAAATGGGACGACTATCGGCGAGCTCATGCGAGCGCACTTTGTGGATGACTTTTGGCCATCCGCGTCTGCGCTGATTCTCCGAGTGCAGCAAAGTCCCGGCGATGTCTTGAACTGGAACGATGTGAACGTACGTTTTCCGGGCAAGGCAGCTTGTTTGTCCAAGGATTCGAGCATCATGTTCTTGCGCGCGTGTGTGCGCGTGTGCATACGCTCGCCAACCTGTTTGCGCGTTTGTGCGCGCGTGCATTTCGGTGGTTTTGTGTTTGTGTGTCATTTTATCAGTGCGCGTGTGTTGGGTTTCTTACTGCTGTGTGTCTGTGAGAGAGGTTGAGCTTGGTTTCATTTGTTCATAGTCTTGCTGGTGAAGCTTTCTGTGTTGCTTTGGTGTCTGGGTTGCAGGCGCAGTATGCAGTGACTGGCTTCGTTTGGCATGGAAATGATCACTACGTGGCTTACCTGGTGCATGGGCAAAAGTGGTACTGCCTGAACGATGCGGTCGTATCTGAAGTTGCTGGAGCTTCCACGCTGCTCTCTGGGCGGCGGCTGCCCGGTTGCTGCTTTGCGCGACTTACGCGTGGACACAGACTTGGGCTCTTTGACGATTCAGGAGATCGACGCTCCGTCTGTGCGAGCGCTCGTCGTGTTCAACGAAGTCCAGCTGCCAGATGATGAGTCTCTGCAGCAAGACCCGCAATCTGCATCGGCCATGCGAGTCAAGCGCTCGGTGGACTGCTGCTTGTCAGTGCCCGACGCTGAAACCCTCTTGCCTTTCCGGAGCAAAATCCGAGCAGCAGGCCCTGCGTCTGCAGTGAATTGGATCCTCCGAGCACGGCCAGGTGAAGTCCACCAAGTGGTCATCATGCAAGCCGACGCGGAGAATGAGTACTCTCACATCATCTCCAAGCAGACGGCGGCTGCTGCTCTGAGCTATGCCAGTGAGTGGACTCCCGGTAAGCGAGTGCGCGCGCTGCGAGACAGCGTGCCAACCCCTTTTAAGACTAGCTCTGCTTGGCAAGACCAGTGCTAGAGCAGGCATGAAACAATGTTCGACACTAGCTGCTGTGATATGTTGTCCGAATCCTTTGAAGCGTGGCTCTGCTTGGCAAAGCCAGTAGCTAACCTTGAAGCAATATGTTGGCCGTTAGCTGCTGCAAATAGCATGTTGAGCCACGCATCGAGATTCTTCAGTTTGAGCCACGCAACTCGGATTGAGAAGTTTACCGAGCTTGTTCAGTGTCGTCATTACGCAGCTGGCGAAAAACAGACGCGGCGCGTCCGCACGAAGCATTGCTGCCGGGACTGACAGTCAGTGCGGCATGAGCTGCGCCCGAGCCAAGGTCAGCGCAGCAAGAAAGGCAAAAAAGGTTCGCGCAATTGTCTGCGGGGTGAGGTGACAGAACGCATGCTAGTTGTCTCCGCGATGTTCATGAGCCCTGCCACAAGCTTGCAGCACAACCACTTGCGCACGGCTCAAGCTTCTTGAGGTTGTCTCCAACTGCCTTGTTGTTTCACAGCCATGAGTTTGAACATCCAAGGCCAGCCATGGGGCATCTTCTTCAAGTTGGATAAGCTGCTCCACGGCTGCCCTGCCAAGCCCTCGGCGCTGCTGATGGGTTCACAATGTAGGCGGAGCGGTCCGCGTTCTGTCGACATTCCAGCCGCAGCGCGCACCTTCATTGGAACCTTTCAGGAAGGCAGGCCCTGCAGGTTCCCCGCGGAGAAGCCTGGACATCTGACTGAAAAAGCTTGACTTCATCGTCCAACGGATACCACAGTGCTATTTCTCTTTGGGAAAGTGTCCAGATCTTCTCCGATGCTGAGCTGCAAGATGACCTCCTGAGATGCACGTGCGGCGCAGCCAATAATCTAACAAGATGGACTAAGTTCGAGAATGTCTCAAACTTGCTTTGTTTTGTTGATTAGCGGCTCGGGCTGCAGTAGGTTAGCAACGCCTGCGATGAAAAAAGCGCGCTAGACCTGCTCTGTAATCGCATCCATACAAGGGGCGCACGGTACATGTGTGTGGACATTTGAACTCACATCCTTGGGAAAAACATAGCATGTGGGGTTATCCGGTCCTTTAATTGAAGAATTTCGTGGTAGAGCGGGACGCCGTGCTGGCAAAGACGCACCCCGACCGGACTGCAGCGAAAGAGCTCTACCTGAGGCTCCTCTACGGTGGCAGCATCAAGAATTGGGTGACGGCGCACAAGATGACGACCTTTCCGATGATGGACTACGCGCTCGAGTTTCAGAGGACTGTGAGAGCTCTGGTTGCCGAGGGCTGCTCGAAGAACCGCGACGTGCTGAAACGGCTGAGAAACTGCCGGACCCCGCGAGCTCCTCTGCTACGTTTTGAACACCGCGCAGGAGAGGGAGCTCATTGACAGGGTTGTGAACGTGGTCCACAGGTTGTGCTTGCCTACGAGCACGACGGACTCTTCTTGGAGTTCGAGGGCGATTTGGGCCTGCTGCGCAACAAGATCAAGTCCGTGCTGGGAGAGTTCGCTTTCACGCTGAAGCCACAGCTCTCGGTTCAGAGCGCGCTCAAGGCGGCTGAAGCGGTGATCTGCAAGGACGCGGGCACGCACACTCTGGAACTCTGGAATGCAAGGACATCCGCTGGCGGGAGCACCACGCTTGCGTCATGAAGGCATTCACATCCCCGCCAACGCATCATGGGATTTTCGCCCAGGTTGTGATGCGGACACCCGCGGTCCACGTCAGCATGCCGTGCCGAGTGCGCGAGATCTTCAATATTCTCTCAGACACTGGACACAAGTGCTGGTACGACCCGGCAAAGAAGATGTGGGTCATGACAGGGAAGTCTGCCACCGACGTGCTCAAGTGGATCGTCCAGGTCGTGTGCCAGCGAGATCTGTCCAACTAGGAAATCAAGTCGCAGTGGAAGTTCTCCAACCAGTCCTTCGTGAAGGTCTGTGTACACAGCTCCGACTGGGGAGTTGGATGATGAGGGGACCCGGCATCTCCTCAACTTCAAGGGCATGGTCTTGAACGCTGGAGTGGACGCCCGTGCGGCCTACCATGAGGATCACCCGCTCCACTGGGTGGTCGCATTCCTGGCCCGCTTGGTGGGAGACTCCGGTCATGAACAAGTTTGAGCAGGCGTGGAGGAAGGCCGGCGACAGAACTTGCTCTAGAAGTCCGTGGACGGGAGTGCCGACATCCACTTGAAGCTCGACGAGCTTTGCGACCTCATCCCGGAACTGGGGGTACTGCGCGCGTGGACCCAGGACGACTGGGCGTCGACGATCTACGAACTCACGCTGTGGACGCGCGGTGTGGGCCGGAACGGCAAGGACACTCTGTGCAATCTGATGGGCTCCATCCTGGGCTTGTATGCGGTGACCATCGATGCCTCCACGTTCTCCAAGATTCGCGACCCCAACGCGCCCTCCCCCGTCTATGCGCTTTGCCGCGCCAGAAGGTTTGTGAGCATCCGGGAGGTGGACAGACGATGCGGCTGCAGGTGTGCAAGAAGTGTGTCCGACTACGCCGTGCGACAGAGACCCGATCGTGGAGCGCATCTCGGTGTTCACGGACAACCCGGTAGAAGCCAACCAGAAGACGTGGGTCCCAGTGGACCATTTGATCCACCACACCCTCCTTCTTCGCGATCCTGTACATGGTCTACAAGCACCTTTTGAAGGACAGGCCCATGCGCTCCATCGGCCCGATTCCCACGAAATGCCTGGCCCTGCTGAAGATGGAGGTGAAGGACGAGGTGGGCGACTTGGTGAAGTCCTTCCTGTCCACCAAGACGGAGAGAGCCCCCGGCGCCTCGAGTGCGGACAGTAGGGAGGGGCCTGCGAATCCTTCATCAAAGCGACGCGGCAGGAGCACGAGGTGGAGTAGCCGGGCAAGCGAGTGAAGCTCAACGTCCCCGACCTGCTGAAGAGTGCGGGCGTGGTGGAGCGCCGCAGCAAGGCCGCGTCCGTTTGCGGCAAGAGGATCTGATTCGAGGACGCCGAGGGGAAGAAGGACTTGAACGACAGCTTCATCCGCCTTGTGAAGTGAGAGGGGCGTCGCACAGTTTCCGCCCTGCAAAGGCGAAGGGGCATTGCGCAGTTTGCCCGATCGAGCACAGAGATGGAAAAAACAACATACCGCAGTTGCATCTCTTCTCCACATTGCCTGACGTTTTTTCGAGTTTTTTTTTCTCTCGGTCTGTGTCAGGCCATGCCCACAGCTCGCCAGGGACCCAGAGACACGCCCAGCCAGCCAGCCGAGGGTTTGCCAGACCTGAGACAGGTCCGAGACATGGGTGAGACACGTGAGACATGTAAAACACCCACTAAACCACGAACAGGAGTGTCTCAAACGTGTCTCAGACCTGTCTCAGCAATGACAAGGCAGCCAGCCAAAGATTGAGACACCTGAGACACGTCTGAGACATTCCTGTTCGTGGTTTAGTGGGTGTCTCAGCTGTCTCAGGTGTCTCGCCCCTCTCCTCAAAATCCTGTCAGGCAGCTTCGACCTGCTTTGGGTGGTTCGCCCAACCTGTTGGAGTTTGATACTGGTCCGCCCAACCCGTTGGTTTCCCGAGCACAACCCTAACCCAGGGACATTTGCACGGTTTTGCGCCACAAAATGCTATTAGCCTAGGGTGTATATTTATGTGCAGCCTAGGCTAATAGCTCGTTTCGCACGTTTTTTTTTTCGCACGGTTTGCCCATGCCAGCCCCGTTTGTTTGATACTGGTTCGCCCAACCCGTTGGTTTCCCGAGCACCCCAAACCATAACCCAAAAAGGGCCCGACCAGGATCAGGCAACTCCGCCTGAGCCTGATCAAAATGTTTTTTCCCCGAAAAGGGGCTTCAGTCAATTCCGACGCAGCCTGAGCAATGCCCCCAATTTTCGCAAAGGAGGCTAGTCGACTGTCCTGGGCCTTGGAGGCGCCGGACGTCCTGCGCGGCCGCGTCCTCGCTGCCCTGCTGAGGCCGGAAGAGCTTGCGCTGCGCCGCGCTCCACTTCCTGCGCGCGCTGCCCCACCTCGTCCAGGAGGCGGCGCATCCTGGGGCAGCTGCGGAAGGCCTGCGCGGCTGCGAGCCCTGCTGCTCCTGCGCCTATGAGGTCCGCTGCCGCCTGAGCGCCGTCGGCCGTGCTGCGCAGACGTTCCGTGATGGAGGGCGGACCCTGGCCGTTGCTCGTCAGGGCGCCGGCCTCGGGGTCTCCTGCCAGGTCGTCCTCAACGAAGCGGGTTCCGCCGTAGCCTCGCCGTAGCCTCGCACGTCCTCGTCCGTGGCCTCAAAAAGTCGTCCAGCTGCCTCACAGCCGCCGGCCTGCCCCGTCTTGTTCGGCCCGCCGCGTTGCCGCTGCCCTGCGGCGCCGGCAGCGCCAGCTTCAGCAGGGTCTCCCGGCCCTCCGTGCTCCGGACGGTCATGGAGTCCACGGCCCGCAGCTGCTGCACGTCGCCGTACTGAGGGTTGAAGCTCCTCGCCGCGTTTGTCGGCGCTCGGAAGGCGCCCGCGTCCTCCACCGCCTTGATGCGCCGGTCCGTGAATTGTTGTGCTGGAACTTGTCGGCGTTGTCCTGCAGCAGCCGGAACTCGGTGGCCGGCTGCTTCTCCACGTCCTCGGGCGCGCCGTACACCGTCTTGTGCGGCCGGGCGTTGTAGGCCCCGGCCGCCCGCTCAAAGTGGTCGCTCCACTGCCCGCCCTTGCGCGCCACCCTCGCGGCCAGGTCCTTCTTCAGCGTCTGGATGCCCCGGTCCACCACGGCCGTGGCGTTGCGGTCCTCGGGCCGCTTCGTGCGGTGCACGGCGGTCCAGCGTGGCGAACTCGTTGCCCAGGTCTGTCGTGACCACGAAGTTCCCGTCGTCCCCCGTCAGCTCCCGCTTGGTGGCCCGGCCGACTTGTCTTCCCCCGGGTGTTCTGGCTGAAGTTGATGAGGTCGGCCTGCAGCGGCCCCTCGGCCCACGAGGTCGCGCTGCCGTGCAAGTCGGTACAGCTTCCGCGGGTCCCTCACGTTGAAGTCGTCGGCCAGGTCCCTCAGCGCCTCCATTTTAAAAACAGCTGTGTTGCCCCAAAAAGGAGCTTGAGCAAGGTTCGAGGTGCGAGTAGTCAAGGGTGACCGTCTCCGTCGCTCCACCCGTCAGGTTCTTCCACTTCGTTCCCGCGAAGTCGTGTCCAGCCTCAGGTCCTTGTTCATGTCCGGGCGCTTGTGCTGCTTGGCCTCCACGGGGTCGAAGAGAGCTGCTGGAGCTCTGCCACGTCGGCTTCACCCGGCTGTCCGACAGGTTGGTGAAGCTCGTGTTGCAGACCACGTTGCCCGTGTTGCCTGCAATCACGAGGCAGCCGGGGTTCCTCTGGTTCGTGGTCAAGGACAGCTGCGTCGAGAGGCCCTTCGTCTGCACCAGCGCCTCGTCGTTGATCATGATGAGCTCACACTGGTGCGCCCCACCGTCCCGCTCCAGGAAGACCCGCGCGCTTTGGTTGCCCAGGAGCCGCAGCTCCGGGCCGCTGTTGGAGGCCGCGCTGTTGTTGGAAATCTGCAGCTTGCTCCAGCCCGCCCGGTTCTTCGCCAGCAGCGCGCCTGCGATGGCGGCCTGCGTCTGCGTGTCCTGCGCGCTTGCCGTGCGGTAGTCTCCCAACAGGGCGTCCACTTGCGCCGAGGTGTAGTAGGCCAGCAGCGCGGTCGAGATGGCGCTGGTCCTGCGCCGTGCCCGTTTGGTAGTCGACCAACAACGCGTCCACTTGTGAGGAGGTGTAGTAGGCCAGCAGCGCAGCCGACGAGGGCCGCGTCCGCCGCTGCGACGGAGTAGCAGTCGGCCATGATGCTCAGCGCGTCCTTGCCGTTGGCCAGCGCAGCAGACAGAGGAGCCTCCAGACGCAGGTTGCGAACGACGTTGCTTCCGCGAACGAGCTCCCAAGTTGTGAAGCCCGCCCAGGCCGGCGCGTTAACAACTCCGCCGCTGCCGGAAAGCTGCAGGGCGGCGAGCTCCGCGAGAATTGCGTCGAGGGCGCTCTGGAGCGTGGTCTCGCTGGCTGAGAGCGCGGCGTTCGTGGCGTACGAGGCCAGCAGCGTCGCGTCGGCCTTGGCCCCCTGGAGCGCCGTGATGCTGGCGTCCGGCTAGCAAGCTGCGCTGCGACGAAGGCCTCGGTGGCGAGACCCAGCAGGGCATTTGCTATCTTGGTGTCTACCTCCAGCGGCGTGTCCAACCCGTCCACCGTGGAGAGCAGGGCGGCCAGCGCGCTTGCGTCCGCCTTGCCGGCGAGGGCGGCGTCCAGGGCTGCCGTGGTGACTGCGCCCAAGAAAATACCGCTATCTTACAGCCCACCTCAGAGGAAGTGTCGACGGCAGACAGCACGACCCAAAAGCGAGCGGTGACGAGGCGGTGACGAACGGTGACAAGCTCGGGATGGAATTTGCCTGCTTTTCCAGGCTGAAAGCGGAATCCAGAGCAAAGTAAGCGTCTGGAGCCTGTTTTCTGCAGAAAACGAGCGAATCTGGAGGCTCAGGCACCACACTTGCCGTCTTAAAAAACGAACTTTTCGGAGTTGGCCGTTTTGAGCGCTTTTTTGCACAAAAAACGGAGCGGTGACAAAGACCGGTGACATCGGAAAAACGTTCAGCTGGATGGAGAGTTTGGCTGTTTTGCAGGGTTTTGGGACCCAAAAACCAAAATAATTAGGGTGGGATAAGCTGATGTTCCTTACTACTTGACCCGCCAGAGGTTTGCTGTCTTTGCCCAGAATGAGATGACGATTTCCGCTTCTTCTGCGGTGGCTCAGTCTGTCAACGAGCCCATCACCCACCATGTTGGTTCCTCGCCGTCGGCAAAGTCGTCAGAGTACCTTTCCAGTTCCCTGTCCTTCTTGTTGTAGGCGCAGTAGTCGTTCTTTCTCATCGAAGCCTCACATGCCCCTGCACTGCCTCTTTCTCAATTTCCTTCAGCTAATTGACCCATGCGCCGATCTTGGTCTCAGCAGCCCTGTCGGCTGCGTGTGGCGCTAAGCTGATGGAGTTGATGTTCGTCGCGGGCAGCGTGGACTTGTAGATCATCTCGATACACTGCAAGAAATCCCTTGCTGCCTCGATCTCCCAGCACAGGTCCTTCAACTCAGACTTGTCCGGTCGAAAGCAGACTTTGTACGACTGATCCGAAACATTCTTCTCTCCGACCAATGGCTGCAACCTCCTCAGGATGAAGGATACACACATAAGTGAGTTCACCGCCCCGATGCATGCGTCTGAGATGTCATTGGGAATTGATCCGCAAATCATCCAGCGTAAAAGATTATGCTGGTGAGCGCGCAGGTTCTTCCTTGACATGCGCAGCTCCTTCTGGTAGACCAACCCAAGGTCCCAGTTCCTCTGGTAGTCGGCCTTTGTGCTCCGCTCGTAGGAGTCGACTTTGGGAGGTTTGATTACGCTCAGCGTAAACACTTTCCCCCAATTCCGATCTTTGAACTTCGCAATTCTTCGATCGGCCCTCTCGAGCTCGGCGGTTGTCATAAATTCCTCTGAACTCCTCCACCGCCTCGATGATGACGCCCCAGTCGGCTCATCACTGAGAAAGTCCTTGTACATAGCCCCCCCCCTACCTGAGTATCTTGGTGAAATGCGGCTGTAAAGGAGCGCTCCTCATTGTCTTCGACCACACCTGAAGCGAGGTCCCAGATGTCCACAATGGATCTCAGCATGTCGGCCCCTTCGATGCAGTACTTGGTGACGCTCAGCAGCTCAGGGTTCTTTGCTAGTAGCGAAGCCTCCCCACAGAGTTGGTTCAGTGCTGCCACCATCTTCTTTCCCTTACTGCAGCTCTCCATCCTAGCATGCATTCATCGGCAGTAGCCTGAAGATCTTGCTGAGGAACTCCAACGCGACCCTCATGGATTGCCCTTCACCTTTCATCATGCCGCGGCATTTCGCAGAGTAACACGCTGAGTAAGCATATATGACGGGGACGCCAATGTCCTCGACCCATTTTATGTATGTACCCAGATCGCTGCTCGTCTCCATTCTCCTGGGAATTCTTTTGCCCTCTTCAACAGCGTTCTTTACGAGGTTCCCCAAAAATATCGCTGCTTGTCTGGATTTCCCGACAGGCACACAGAAGAATTCATTTGTATTGACGACGGTCGCATTGGCAGTCATCTTGATGATATTCTCCAGGACCAGGAAAGCCCAAAATAGGCAGCAATATATAAAACCACCCAATGGATTCAAATTGCACCCAGCTGCAACCTGAGGTTCGGGTCTGGCCCGGAACCTCGTCGGTGCAGTCGAAGTGGTGTGATTCTCACGTGCAGCAGTCTGTCGCCGCCGTGGATTTCCCCTCACTACGCAAGCGAGAGCGGGTCTCAATCGCGCCTGTTGAAGGCACTTTGCTCGAGCAAGAAAACGCCGGAGGATCACACTCGCAATCAATGACGTGTGTAACTGGGTTTCTTTAGTTTCCCGACCAGCGCAAGGTCCATGTTCATGGTTCCCGTTACATTTCTTAGACAACGAATCCAGTCACGGCGCAGACATTTTGCCCGCACGCCACAAGCAGACTGCGGGGAGCAAGGTGGTAAATTTACTTAAGCTTATCCGTAAACCCACTTCAGCCTGTGTGCCAACTGCTAGCCGCCACACAACTCTCTGCCACCAGGAATCGTGCGCGGGTCAAGAGTGCCCCCTCCTTCAAGACATCGCCAGAGCATGACATACTCCCGGGTAATCGCCTGTGCGTAGTCCAGAAAGTTGAGGGTGACAACATCATCGTTGATGCCATCCCGTCGGGGGTGCCGCACGTTTTTCAGTTCACTGTTGAAACTTGGAAGACTAAGAATCTCTTTCTTGGCGGGGGGTGGGGATGTTGCCGACGATCGGGAATGCAACCCTCTGCGGGGAAAGGCGTGGTCGAGGTGCAAAAACTCACTATAGCTTTTTTTCGTCTCCGGCTCTCCGGCTCCGGCCCGGCTCCGGCATAGATCTCCCGCGGCCCGCTCTGACTCTGGCCCCGCTTCCGGCCGGCTGTGACTCCGGCCCGGCTCCGGCCCGGCTCCGGCCCGGCTCCGGCCCGGCTCCGGCCCAGGACAAAAAAAAGCATTCCCCAAACTCGAGGTTCTTTGCGTTTTTTGCGGCGCCCGCGCGACCCTCTGCGGAGATCAGCGTGGTCGAGGTGCAAAAACTCGAGCTTTTTTTTGCGTTTTTTTGCGGCGCCCGCGCGACCCTCTGCGGGGATCGGCGTGGTCGAGGTGCAAAAACTCAATGTTTTTTTTTTTTCGTTTTTTGCGGTGCCCGCACGACCCTCTGCGGAGATCGGCGTGGTCGAGGTGCCAAATCTCAAGGTTTTTTGCGTTTGTTGATACGCCCGCGCGACCCTCTGCGGGGATCGGCGTGGTCGAGGTGCAAAAACTCGAGGTTTTTTGCGTTTTTGCGGCGCCCGTGCGAGGGGATCGGCGTGGTCGAGGTGCAAAAACTTGAGGTTTTTTGCGTTTTTGACACCCCCGGATGAACCTTCTGCGGAGATCGTGCGTGTCGAAGCGCTCTCGCTGTGGCGCCGTGCGAATTCTTCTTAGTCTCGGCGAACCCTCTGCGGAGATCGTGCGTGTGGAAGCGCTCTCGCTGTGACGCCGTGCGATTTTGTTGCTTGTGAAATGGCCTTTTTGGAAGTTGTCTCGTGGTTTGCGTGCCTGCTTTCGCAATCCCGCGGTCGCGGGTTCGATTCCCCCCTGGTCCGCGGCAGCTCCGGCTTGAAAATCGCAGCTTTTAAGTACAATCGTAGTGCGCGGAGCGTGCTGCTGCAGCTCCGGCTGGAAAATCGCAACTTTTAAGCACAGACGTAGTATGCGGAGCGTGCTCCCGCAGCTCCGGCTGGAAAATCGCAACTTTTAAGTACAAACGTAGTACGCGGAGCACAAAATCGCAACTTTTAAGTACAAACGTAGTACGCGGAGCACACCCCCGCAGCTCCAGCTGGAAAATCGCAACTTTTAAGTACAAAAATAGTACGCGAAGTACATTCCCACAGCTCCGGCAGCACTTGCGCAGAGCAACTTGCGCAGAGTCAGTTGCGCAGAGCAACTTGCGCAGCGCCACTTGCACAGAGCACTTGCGCAAAGCACGTGCGCAGAGCAACTTGCACAGACCAACTTGCGCAGAGCACATGCGCAAAGCGCTTGCACGGAGCAACTGGCGCAGAGCACTGGCGCAGAGCAACTTGCTCAGAGCACTTGCGCAGAGCAACTTGCGCAGAGCACTTGCGTGCAGCAGCTTGCAGAGAGCAACTTGCGCGCAGCAGCCTGGAACAATGCAGCTTGCGCAGACCACTTTCGTGAGAAATCGCGCGGCGCAGTTCGTGCAAAAGCACATTGCGCCGAGCAGACTCGTGCAGAGCCAACTTGCACAGAGCCAGTTGCGCAGAGCCACTCGCGAAAAGTTGCGTAGAGCCAACTTTCACAGAGCCAAGCTGCGCAGAGCCATCTTGCACAGAGCTAAGTTGCGCGAGCGTGCTTTGCAGAAACTGTGGCCGTCGTGTAAGCTTTGCTACTGATTGCTTTTCCTTTTGCTTGTAATTCGTTTCGAGCTTTACGAGCTTTACTCTTCTTGTTTTAACGGATGTAAATATGTGGGATCGAGCACTGCCATGTTTCCTCTCATAGGACGATGAGATGGAGCTCTCATGTGACCATACACATTGAGCATCGCAGCGTGCAGACACGAAAAAGTCTCCTCGGGCCAATCGTCCTCTAGTTGCAGGTTTTTTTGCACGCATATGGCACGCGTATGGCACGCATGTTGCACGCATGTCGCACAATCTTGGAGCGAGGTCGGAATTCCGACTTCGGGCGAAAACGTCTTTTTGTGCTATTTCCTGGCGCGGGACAAATGCGGTACTGGCCGCATTTGTTCCGCACGCGTTCGGCAAGCATTCGGCACGCATGCGGCACTTGGCGCACAGCGATGGTCCGGCGATGGCCCGGTGATGGCCCGGTGATGGCTTTTTGGGTGAGGTTGGAGTCTTGAACCGAAGTCGGAAGTCCGACCTCGGGTGGGAAGAATTCCGACCTCGCAAATAGGAGAGCAAAGTCGGAATTCCGACCTCGGTCTTGGACAGCGGCGGCAGCAGACTATGGCCCGGCGATGGCCCGGCGATGGCATCGTTTCTGTGACATGCATCATTATCGTTTCTGTGACAGAATGTCATGGTTTCTGCGACATAGTCTGAGCGAAGCAGTGACCAAGCCAGCCAGCAGATTGGTTACAAATTGGTGGTGGACTATGCTCGTCATGGATTTTCGTTTTCTGCAAACTGTTCTGGATCTGTGCCATACCTGATAGATCGTTTGTTGCATTGCGCATGAGGTGCGGTATGCGACCTATAGCATTCTTGTTTCCTATTTACAGAACCTGGTCAAACTCGCGCAGAGACGTTTCACAGAATTGAGTTCATGGCAGGTATGCTCTTTTTCTGCAATGCGGGCATGAACAGTGGATGCGGCTGTCTGTTACAGCTGCCATTAGAAAATTATGAAAGTGATAAAGTCACTGAGCAAAGGCAAACTGCGAATCCAGTAGGTCGTCTGGATGAATGCGATGACGCCAATGCACAGCGCGATGGCCTTGATCCACATGCGTATGCGCGCCGCGGAGTAGTGTATCTCTTCCAGAAGATACTCCACATCCAGGTAATCAATCCATGGTGCAATGCGATGCGTGGTGCCTAAACATAGGTTTCTTTCCGGATTTCACGAGTCTGCAGTGAATAGCAAGCAAGGTTGCGGTGCACAAGACGCACGAGGCCCTTAGGGGCTCGTCACGGCACGGCAGATCACTCAGAGGCGTGCCGTGTGGGCATCCTGTCGCTGCATATGAAAGGCCTGCGGGCCGATCGTTGTGTGTGTCTAGGCAACATACGATGCAAGGCATCTGCGCATGCAGGACCTCGGCCCACGAGCTGCGGCTCGTGTTACTGGTGTTGGCGTGCAGTTGCCATGCACCACCTTTGGCAGGCAAGGCGTCGAGAGGCATGCGTGCGCAAGAATAGCAACTGCCCGCACTGCGGTGCGGCTGTGATGATGGAGCTGCGGCTGGGGCACGTTGAGTACGTGTGGTGGCAGGCAGGCATGCGTTATGCTTAGAGCATGCGTGTGCTATAAGTGCCAGGCGTGTGTGACGCCAAAAAAAAGATGCGAGCAATGCAAGCGGCCTGCCTGTCTGCGACCACGACGGTGGTGCAGAGCGGCTCAGTTGCGCACTGCGGTGCGATCGTGATGGAGCAGCGGCTCAGATCACAGTGGGGCATGTGGGTCCGGGGACTCAAAAGCTCTCGCAACATCGTCTAAGCTGCAAGCATACCCATGTGCAAGTATGACTAAGATTTTTCCAAGACGCCCCGCTCCCACTCGGGCGGGAAACGCCATGAACATCAGTTCTGCATCTGTGCGCAATGCAAGAGAGGTCACGAATTCTGGCACCCAAGTGGGGCTGGAGCCTGAAAACGCTGCCTAGATTGCCAAGCCACAAAACGCCGCAGCGCTGCCTGGTTCGCCGCCACATGCCGAGGCAGCTCACACAGTGAAGAAACTGCCAGCGCATGCCAGGTTTCGTTTCGTGACTTTTTTTCAATCCGAGGCCATGTTGGACGAAGGTTTGGTCATTGGTGTCCGCCGACAGCCAGGGTTCAGAGCACGAATCACTCGCTTGCACTAATGCCCCTAGATGCTCTGGAAAAAACAGTGACGCAATCACTTGGCCTTGAAATAGTTTTGTGCCCATACATGATGAGCAGCACCTGCACAAGATGTTGCCAACCACAAGCACACCAACATACATTTGTTGCGGGCGCGCCCATGATGGCTGCAGCATCCCTTGTGTCTTCCTGAGTGGGAAAGTGCGTCATCGGGTTTGTTTCAACTGTTGACGTTGACCAACATCGCCCGAGACATTCAAGCAGCCAGTTGGAGTCTTGTTCGTTGTTTGTGCAAGTGCAAGATGCCTTGCAGGTGGCCTTGGTGGACGGCATCGATATGAAATCATCAATTGTGTTGGTCTCCGAGAGCGTACATACTGTGGATGGACGACATCCTGCACCACTTGGAAACCATGGGAAACCCATTGTGCATTGCATCGCCAGGTTTTTTGGAGATGCATCAGCTCAGGTGTGGTGAAGTCAATGAAAGCAAAGGCTGGCTGCTACTCCTGGGTGAGGGGTGATGCACCGATCCTTTGGACGAGATGCGCAAGATACCCTGCAGAGGTACACAAACTTGCTTCAGCACCCAATAAAACAATGAGAGGAAACGCGCACAAAATCAAAAAGAGACCATTTGGATCTCTTGCCGTCAGGCCAGTGTGACAGCGAAATTATGACCAGTCGCGATCCGACTGGTGGCGAGACACCGGCGCTCCTGGCTATTTTGAGACTTGGCGCGGGGCCAAACTCTTTCGACATTGGCGAATGGTCCATTTGCATAGCAATCGCTTGCCAGGAAACAGGAACTCCTCTTACAAGGTCCCTGAGCCCGTCCAGGTGCATACTGTACCCTGTTTGCCCAGAGAGGGAGAGAGAGAGAGAGAGAAAGCGCACCAGTTGGCTGTGTGTTTGTGTCTTTGTCAAGACTAGGAAGCCTTCCACATGTGTTTGGTTTTGTTTGCTAGACCACAAATTCAAAACAACTAGGGACTGAGATGGTTTCACGCTCGCATTTGCATGCACATCTAGGAAAATATATGGGTGTGGGTCAAAATTAAACCACCTGGGTTCCATTTACCAGGGTTCCATTTTGGGTACCCATTTTTTATCCACAGCCATATATTGACACACCAGTGGTCGTGTTTCTTGGCAAACCCATGCGTTCTCAGTGACGGTGGAGCTTCTGCTGCTGATCGCTCCGAGCGGGCCGCCAGCCGGCGTGAGAGCCTTGGAAGAGGGTTCCACTGGCTGCTTGGTCCCACGCCGAAACCGAAACACGGCTGTGGGTCAAAACCCCGTACCCCTGGTGAATATCAAAATAGGTGGTACATGGGTGTTCATCCGCTCCAAAATGGAGGCATAGGTTCTGACCCATGGCCACACAGGCACATGCTAATGTCAGTTAGCCTTGAAAGATGGCTTCTGAGAACACTTAGGCGTAAACCGACGTGGCAAGCCCAGATTCTATGAACGCGCCAAATATCACGTTGTGTTGGACTGAGGGAAGAAGACCGGATCGGCTGAATCAGCGGCATCAGGAGCTGCGACTGCCCTGCCATTACTGAGCATTCGAGACCCGGTTTCTTTGAGGGAGAGCCAGATTGAACAGTCAGCACTGCCTTGTGACATAGGAGCTCCTGCGACCGATGTACCGTCGGTTTGCTCCCCAGCATGTTTTGGACAGCTGATGCTAGATTGGCTTGGCCTTTGCTGTTGCATCTTTGCCTGTTCCATCTTTGATGTAAACTGAATCAGACTGAATGCGAGCGCAACCAGCCGAGGCGAGTGCTCCTAAGACGGAGAGCTTGCACCTGAGTTGTAGCCAGCAGTCACTGACACAGCTGCAACACGCAACGAAAGCTTATGCTAGAGAGCAATCAATCTGCCGCTGTCCGCAGAGTTTGCCATGCTTGTCAGATATTTGTCGACATGAGGTCTGGAGGAGCGTGCGGACTCGTACCAAGCTGATGTGCTGCGCAGCAGTTCTGATACGGAGGCACCAATATAACCAGAGATGAACATCACTGCCTGCAATGCCATCGAACCTACATGTTCTCAATGGCAGGCATCCTCTATTCGTGGCCGAAACTCATACAGAAGTGCTGGAGGCAGATCTTTGTGTAGTACTGAATGAAGCAGGTCGAAATCTCCTGATGGCCTTTTTCTAAGCTTTCGCATGCACTTCCAGACATCAACTGTGCCGGGGGGGGGGGGAAGCAGGCCCAAGGCCAAAGACCGCCTGGCGGACATGTTTATTCCATGCGCCTATTCAACTTGCAGAGGGCGGCAAGATGATGATGCACGCCAGGCGGCAAGGCCAATTGTGGGACTCTTCCAGGCCCAGGCAAGGCTTGTGGGATGTTTCCGACCTGGGAATTGACAGGCCTACGCTCCTTTCAGAGTGATGGGCTTCACACAGGCGGAAAGAGAGTGTCACAGGCTGACGGCGTGCAATGTGCATATTGCTTGCGAGGTCCCTTTTGGTGTAAGCGCAGCTGCCCCATTGAGCGCCGTTTGCCATATTCCTGCATTGAAAGAACATTTCTTGCCCCGCAAATTCGAGGATTTCTGTTTACCTGGTATTTTCGGTGGCCCTGGCCCGTTTTCTTGTCTCTGATCTTTCGCCTAGCGGGACTATGGCAGGACCTGAAGCCACCGGGGACTTCAACCGAAGATTCTCGGACCGCCAAATCATCCAGGCGCGGGCCGGGCCGGGAGTCGTCCTCCCCAAGCGCTGGCCGCTCGATTTTTTTTTGGTGACACGCGACAGAAAAACTTGGCAGGTGCTGGCAGCACCACCGGAGAAGCAGAAGCGGCTGCTGGAGACGGCACGGCGTCTTCCCGAAATCCTTTTGAATGCCAATGGCGGGGCGCTCGGGTGTGAATTTTGAGGGACCCTGTGGACACCAGAGAAAGGTGGTTTCTTGTTGGTCCACCAACCACTTGGGAGGTGGTTACATTCCAGCCTGATTTTTTTTTGAAAATGAGCATCCCCTCAAACAAATGGCACGTGGCTTTGGCCCCCGTTCTTTTAATTCCCTCAGCCAGTTGAGCATGCTGAGACACGCCCCTGGCCAACTCGGCGGAGCTGTATGGGTCGCTGGCGCTGATGTGCCTCTCCCAGCAATGAGAAAGGATTCTGGCAGGCTTTCAAAATCTGCTTGAGGAATGATCTGTGAGTTGTTGGGCAATGTTTTCTGCACCAACATGCATTTGCCATTTCTCGTGGACAACTTAGAGATGGCTCGGGAACCCGACGTGACCCTGTATGTATGTCGCATCCCGTCAAGTAAAATACCGCCCTGTCTGAAAGTGAAGAGCGTAAGTCGCATAAACCTGTCCATTTATACCGCTTTGCGTAAATATGCCCTGCCCGGAAATGATACAACCCTCCGCAAGTCTGAGACACCCCTTCGCAAGTGGCACGCCCTCATTTGTGAGATGTCCACCCATCCATACCTGTGGGTAACACGTCTCGGAGATTCGCGTTAGGTTGTTTCAGGGCTTGTCTAGAAGCAGTTATGTGCTGGTTTAAGGTGAGTTTAGCGCGGGTAGCATGGGTCAGAGTCATGTTATGTAAGGGTATATTGGTCTTCGGTTAGGCATTGGTTTAGGCTCGGTTTGAGGCAAGCTGGGTTTGTTTGAGAGCTGAGGGGTTGCGTTGTGGTTGCCTTGGCAGGCCCAGGGTTGCTCCAGAGATGGTTCAGAATGGGTGGCTTGCTGGAAGCTTGATAGGGTGCCCAGGGTGAAAAGGATGGGCTGAGGATGCCGGGGCAGCTGTTGGAAATACCAGGATACTGAGGATTTAGGGGGTGGGGGGGGGTGGGGTACCAGATTACGTCTATCTAAATATTATATATATATACATATATGATTATAGATCATATTATATATGATACATATATATATATATAATATATATATATATATATTTGTATGGTGCCCCCCCCAAATGTCGACCTCTTTGTCTGTCTTCGTCTATGATGTCCACTACATCAGACTCTGCAAAAGGCAAAAGACTCTCCAACTCAACCAATTAAACCGTTTAACCCAATTGAACCCTTTCTCAGAGGAAAGGTCTGGGCCCACAACCGTGTGAACCGTTGAATCCGTTTCAACCCTTTCTCAGAGCAAAGGTCTGGGTCCAAAACCGTTTAAACCGTTTAAACTGTTTAAGCCCCTCTCTGACAGGAAAGGTCTGGACCCAAAACTGTTTAAACCGTTTAAACCGTTTGAACCTTTTGAACCGTTTGAACCCTCTCTGAGGTGGAACCCTGCGGGGGGGGGGGGCTTTCATTTGAGAGAGGGTTTAAACGGTTTAAACAGTTTTGGTCAGAACCCTGGAGGGGGGGGGGTTCCTTCGAGAAAGGGTTAAAACGGTTCAAACGGTTTAAACGGTTTTGGGGCCCTGGCCCTTGGGGGGTAGGGGGATGGGGGGGGGGGGCTTTCCTCTGAGAAAAGGCTTTAAACGGTTTGGGCCCCCTTGGGGGAGGGACCTTTCCTCTCAGAAAGGGTTTTAATGGTTTTCTCTTCTTTGCTGTTGCTTTTGGCATCTTCTGACCAATCCTCGGCTTAGAAATAGGACAGAGGTAGATCCAAACCGACTGGAATTTCATTCCGGGCCTGGATTCAAATTCGCTTGAAAAGGGTTTAATGTGAAGCTTGAAGAGTGTGATTGGACATGTGCTCTGTGTTTGGCTGCTTTCCCCAAAGCCCCAAAAAAGGCAGAAACACTGCAAATACCTATGAGTTCTGAAAAAGTAATTTAAAAAGGATATCCTTTTCAAATAGTATTTTTGACTGGCACGTTGCTGTCAAATTAGACTTTAAAGGCGGTCTCCTTGTCTCCTTTTGAACTTAACAAGGACATAATCCCAGTAGCATGTTCCACTTTAAAGAGAATCTAAATAGACCGTCCTGTTCAAAAAGACTTGTCATAAATCCCATTAAAGCCCTTCTTTTAAACCAAGCCTATCTAAATCATCGTTAAAACCAGAAACTCTACTAGAATTATATCACTATCAAATTATGTTTAAATCATGGTCAAACAATTGAATTGAAACTGTTTCAAATTATAGCTTCGATTTTTGTAAAATGAGATTCTAAAGGGGTCTCTGTTTGTAGGATCGTGTGTTCAATTCTCTACAATATTTATGTGGAGTTTGAAGAGAAAATAATCCTAGTACGATTTCTAGTTTAAAGAGAATCTAAATAGGTGCCCGTTTCAAATCAAATTTGAAATTGGAACTTAAACCGTGTTCTAGTTGTAGCTTTGATCAAACATTAAATAGACCTAGTAAGGACATATTTTGCAATGATATGCCTCTTTTTGTGATTGGGGAAAGCAGCAAAAAAGGTGCCTTACTAAAGTTTGAAACATCCTGCGAAAGGAAGTCTTTTTTTAAAATCTATTTTGAAGTGAGCATGACAAGTAAACATATTATTCCCACAGGAAATCCTATTTACATCATTTTCAAAACTAGACATCATATTAAGATGTTGTACTGTTAATGTCTATCTAAATTCATTGGATATCTTAATTCTAGAAAAGGATACTGGCTTCAAAGTCGAAATCGAAATAATATTTTCAATGAAGAATATAATTTTAACAAACGCCTACTTGACTTTTCGTTGAAGCTAAGAAGCAAATAGACAAACGCGCAGCTTCCGCAAGTAACACATGCCTTTTCGCAAGTAACACCACCCTTTGCAAGTAACATATCCCAGCCCAAAAGTAACATGCCTGGCCTGCAAGCAGGATCTTCCTGTGTGTAAGTAGCGCCCATGTAGCGTCTGTGTCCGAAAGCAACATGCCCTCCGCGAGCAACAAACTTCCTTGCCTGCAAGTAGTGCCTTTCCCGTCCCATAATGGGGCCCCTACATGCAAGCAACCCATACGCTCAGCCCGCAATATTCCTAGCCTGTGCGGACCCATACCAGCGCTTGTGGCTCGCTAGTAGCAGCCTGGGCTCACAAATATCATGCCCTAGATGTTTGTAGGTGACATGGCGCGGGCTGGCGACTAACATACCGGTCTTCCCCAGAAGAAAGGAAGGAAGGATGAAAAGTCAGACAAAGAAGCAAATGAGCTGCTGCTGTCACCTTTACCGTGAAAGCAACGAATCCGTCCTTATGTAACACCCTGAAGAGATTTCTTTTGACGGGGGTCTCTGCTTGATTTGGACCCAGGACTGAGTCCACGCGATGGCGGGATCAGGCACTGCCCTGAATTGGTGCACTCGGTCTTGAGTATGGCAAAGCACTTGTTTGCTTTTTTTCTGCAGGATTGGCCGGTATGCTATGTGAATGGGCAGTCAGATGTGGATTTCGTGGTTGATATGAGGAGCGTGTTTGCTTGGCTTCATTCAGAGTTTGGATTCACAGAATAATTTCTGCGAATTGGGTCATGGTGTGACTGGCACCCATTACAACCTGCAGGAAAGATGTTGCACCGTATGCCATTGTCAGCCGGTTGCTTCGGAAGGAGCTTTGTTGTCGATTGGGCAACATGCCGCCGGACCTGCCATCAGGATACCTGGAAGTTGGTCGGCCAAGTTCAGGCGTGAGCCTTTGAAGAGCAATCTTTCGAAAGATAAACCTGCACTCATATGACTGAGCACGTGCAGCTGTCCAGGTTCACAAGTTCTCCTCTACGCAGTTCACTCTGTTGGGAAGCTTTGAGGTGGGGTCGCTCTAGCCGAGCCATACATCCACATGCCCAGAGAAAGGGCCTTACAAACAACCTTTCGACAGTGGAGGCAACGTTTTGTCTTGTTGGGGAGTAAGACTACTCTTGTATCGCTCGGCATCGGCTGCTCAATCTGGGTTGATGGCCAAGCGTCCGAAGCGATCAATGTTCCGTTTGAATAGGTGGGTCAGCTGCATCTTCTGTGTAATATTGAGTGGCGCAATACCGCTTTGGAACCAAACTTTTTGTCGAGCTGCGGCATACATTTTTGAGTTTTGTGTTTGTCAGGCTGATGGAAAGTCCAAGGAGAATGAGGCTTCAATGGAGCACCTTACACGGAAGAGTGTGGGCCTGCAAGAGGAATCAGGTTACATGAGGGAGCCTGCTTTTCTTGCCAGCATCCTTGCCTTGCGATTTATTGTTCATGATTTGTTTGCATGGGCTTTTGCAGGTGTATCTCGACTTGACTTGCATCGAGAATCCCACCCAGCATCAGCCCCTGATTTGTGGGGGGGGGGGGGGGGCGGCAAATCCTTTCCACGCCCCTCATTCCTTGCGGCTTGCTTGGCATCAGGTTTAGGCGCTTCAAGAAGAGACAGGAGGCCACCGAAACCTAGGCTCAAGGGGCTTGGGCACTTGCACTGTGAGGCCTTCCGCAAAGTCTTCCTTCAAGTGCGGAGCCATCTCGAGGCTCGCGTTTGCCGGTGCTCAAAGACGTGTCCGGTCTTGCGCTTGTTAGTCAAGCGTGGCTTGTTGCCTGAATGCTTCCAAAACAACTTGGCAAGTATTTTCGTTTCTCCGTTTTTTTTCCTAGACTGTACCAAGCTGGTTGCTTGCTTGGTTGTGTGGGTTGGTCGGCAAGTGAGCAAGTGAACAGTTGTCAATACGAATCGAGGCGACCTTCGCGGAGCAGGGAGTCATTGCTTTTGATGCCTACATACACTTGCTGAAGGCCATGGTGGGTCAGAACAGGTCAACCCAAGTTTTGATTTTGACAAATGGAAAAGAGGGCGAAAAAAACCTGCGGTCCTGTCTGGTGGTTTAATTTTTTGACCCCCACAAAGTCCAGTCGAAGGCGTGAGAGAGTTCCCCCAGCTTGCAGGCATTTGCTGCCAAAGTTCCTCAGAATGCCATCAGCGTCTATCAGGTGCGCCTTGTTCCGTAGGCCATTGCTCATGTGCGACAATAAGCCCTCAGGCAACCTGCATTGGACTCTTTACTCTGCGGATCGGTCACTTTAGACTAAAGACGCTTGGCTAAATGCGCTGCTTTCTGGCAATGTCGTGTAACATTTGCTCTCAGGCAAAGCCTATCATTAGCCCTTTGCTTCTTCGAAGGCTTTCTCAGGTTTTGCTACCAGCCACCTGGCAACAAAAAGTCCTGCACGCCCTTCACATGGTGGTTGAGCAATGCGATGTTTTGCCGAGGTTCTACTCTGTCATCCTGCCCGAATTGTAGCACTCATTTGCTTCGGTGTCACTGCGGCCAGTCGTTTTCATCCTTGCGCGAATGGGTTTGGCAATTTCGGCCACCGCTGCTCCGTGCCAGGATACAGAGACTCCTTGCACGATCGGAGACACCGCTTTGGGTTATCGTGGGCCTGGCCTGATTTGTTCCAGGTTTAACCCTTGTTTCCCAAGCTGGCGGGTCTCAACAGTCAGTAGTTCAACCATCGAATTTGTAAGAGAATTAATCAAGCCACCACTGCAAACTGCCATCACATGATCTTGGCGAATTGTCACTGGATGTTGGCGTGTTTGTGTTTGTGTGAGTGTGAGTGCCATGGTTGCAGCATAGCATTTGGAGGCCGCCAATCCATCGACCTGAGCGCTGGGAGGCAAGTTCTCGAGTGTATCTTCACTGCGAGAGCGAAACCAGGCAAAACCAGCTGTGGTACTTGGGGGTTGACCAATTTCCATTTTCCGGGTCCCTGGTTTTGACCGCGAGATCTTCTTTTCCCATGTAGGAAGTATCAAACCTTTGTTTTTGTGGTTTCCCAACCGATGGTCATCCTATGTAGTCCTCGGACCTGATCAACCAGCACTTAGGTTGCTGCCGCGGCAAAATCCGAGCTGGAGAAGCGAGCTCTACTTCCGCGGCGTGGAGGCCGGGGATCAGCATGAAAAGAAGCACTGGGACGATATCGAGGCAGGAGTGTTGGTAGGAAGCTGTTCAAGCAGCTGGCTTTTTCGGTAGGCGGTTCGTCTTTTCTCCGGCGTTTCGTTGGTTTCAAGAGGCCAAGCAGCCAGACGAGTGGATGAACGCCGCTAGCCTATGCGCTCGTGCAAAAGTTATGTCGGATGTCCTGAGGTGACTCACTCCTTGGATCCGCTGCAAGTGTCTATGGAGGCTCTCGAGCTGCTGGAAAGGCGCATGGACATGAGCTTGTTCTATTCTTTGTTTGTTGATCATGAACATTCAATGCTGAGAAGCATGCTCACTCGAGCTGCCTGTGTCAGAGAGTCCGGCAGGTCGTTCCCAGTATGCGCAGAAGATGCCTATTCATTTGGCTGCGACCCAAGCTGCAAGAAGACATTCGAATAAATTTAGGTTCTCCCTGTTCCAGGCATGCCGTCGCCTGATGGATGGCTGTTCGACTCGAGTTTTTGAGCAGGTGCGGCACTTGCGAGTTGCAGGTTTGTTGTGGCACCATGGCTGGGCAGCATTTTGCACCCAACTGCCGCGAACAGTCACATTGGCCCACGCTCCCGCGCTGTGTTTCTCGTCGCTGGATGCATTCTGCCAGGTCCGAAGATTGCGAAGCTGGCAGCTCATGCCACTGACAAAACTGTGATCTTTGCACTAAGCTCAGGTGAGGTCCTTTGCGGGCGCAAGACTGATGGCGGTTGACATGAAGTGAAAGTGAACGGAGTCATATACCTGACAGTATAATCTTGGCCCCTCCCAAAGATTGACATGCAATTCACGCTGCTTTTGGGATTGGGAGGTGCCAAATTGCCACCAGCAGCCCCATGCGGGCCGCAAGGTGAATCCTTGGACCATCTTGGAGTCGCATTTGCCACCGGGGGGGGGGGACGACCCAAAGACCAGACGGAACAGAGCCCCCCTTCAGGGAAATTCAGGCGTGAATCGAGTGCCACGCGCTCGTGATGAGCAGGCCATAATGAGGGAGAAATCGCTCCCTAGCCCACCAGATGCTTTGTCTTGGCATAGACAAGCGGATAGGCATGGTCTTTAGCTGACGGCGTGGACGCGGGCATCGGTGTGAAGACATCACGTGTGACAGATGCCCGCGGGCACAAAGCCACAAAGCGGTGACTATCATTTGAAGCTTCCCACATATATTTTCTGGCCATTCGCTGCTGCCCTTGGCCCCTGCCAAGAATGACACCATGAAGGCCCGCATAAGAATTTGGCCAAGGGCACAGCTCTGTCTCACATGTCGTGGCACAGAGGTGAAATATGCTCTGTTCAAAAGGTGTCCCATTCCAAGTGCCACCGAGGATGCGTCTTAGGCGACCCTCTCTGCACCTAAATCGCGGTGCACTTTATGTGATCCAGCCGGCTGCCCGCCTGCTGCGTTGCACTTGAGGCAAATCCAGCTCACAGATGAACTCAGATGGCAATCCAGCGGACATCGGGCATGCCATCGCCGACAAAGCGATGAAGTTAGTTTCGAGTTTGTGCTCAGGCACCCGCATGCTGCACAATCTGAACTGTTGCTGGGTTATAAAGCGAGTAAGAGGCATGATTTGCATGGCCCATGCAGACTAACACGAGATAACATATTCCGTCGTGTGAGCACGCGACGCAGTGGACCAGGTCTGCGCAGTTTTCCGTGTTCGCACGTTGCTGCTTAAGCCAGTCTTCAAGTTTAACACTAACAGCAGCTATTCATTGAACACAGAAGGTTGCAGGAAGTCAAGCAGCAAACTTCGGGAGGTAGTGGAACATTGTTGCATTGTCCATCGGACCAAAGTGCTGAAAAAACAAGCGTGCGGCTGCCGCTGCACGCGCCAGTAGGCTTTGTTTTCACCTCGGAGTAGACTGCTTCAGGTTTGAGGAGTGCCCGAAGCATCGGGAAGTTGCGGCTTTGTGCAGGTGGCTCAAGAGGGGAATGGGGCCGCAATGCCCAGGCTCTCGGCTCGCACTCAGCTCGCAGATTGGAGACTCCCATCCTGCCAGGCCAGCAGACTGGATGGCAAGGACGGGGCAGGCAGGGTCACTGTGGAGTTGTTGCCTTGCGCCCGGCTCAACTGTGAGATGGAATATGTCTTGTCTATATTTTTTGCTTCATGTGGAGGTGGGTCAAAAATAGGATAACCCCAACATGGCTTGCCCTGGTAAATGGAAACGTGGACTAAAACCTGCGGTCCCTAGTTTAATGTTGACCCATAACGTGTTGGCTGTAGAAACCACTTTCATCCAGAGGAAATCACAGGGGGACTCTGGCAAGCGGGGGGGAAACCGATGTCATCAAGTCCAACCCGAATGTCGGCCGGCCCATGGCTTGGCGCATTGGTTCGGGCCTCATTTCCGAGCCGCACGCGAGCGCCGGAAGCGAGTTTCAGCTACTGATGATCCAAATGGCCGTTGGCTCAAGCAGTGTAAAGAATGAGAACACATGTTTCAAACATGTACTGAGCTTGCCAGACCCTTCATGCCGCCTTGTGCGACTTACTTGTTTGCATACAATTATAGCTATGCGGGATGCCGTGCGGATTGGCGGTTACAGTGCCAGCATCTGAGCTCGCTTGTTTGCGATAGCCAGCAGAGTGAATCATTCTGGCCAAGGCTATGTGGGGTGATGCTGATTGGATCCCGGGACAGTGTTGCAGTCAAAGTTTTACAAATTCAGATGTCTTGAGCCTCCATGCTCGCCAGCCCGATGCCCATTCTTGCACATGCCAGGCTTATTGAGAAAGGGGACGTGCACTATCTCATGGGCGACTATCTAGCTGAGACGACCATGGCAATCATGGCCAGGCAGAGAGCCAAGGAGACAAATTTTCGAATGGGAGCTGCGGCCTGTGACTCTCACCTCGAGCCAAGCTCCAGGATCCCAAAGCTGGCTTCGCCCGGGACATCCTTTTCATGGTCGGGAGGCATGCTCACGCCGCTGGTCTCAGAGAACTGCACAAGCGTTTATTTTTCTTCTTTCGAGCTCCTTTTTTTTTCCGCGGCATAGGCCCTGAAGAAGAAGGGCATCAAGGCCAGTGGCGTTTGAGTCGGCGAAACGAGACGTTTCGACGTTTCGGCCAGGTGGTGGTCAATGCGGGGGGCATGAACCCGCTGGGCTGCCGAGACATGCTGCAGATGGCTTGTGCCAAGGCCTTTGAGCAACAACTTGGCAAGAATATCCTGCAATATTCACTTGCAGGCTGACCCAGCTCGACATAGGTATACACACGTATATACGGCAACCCCCCATGATACATCTTTATTTCTTCGGACAACCCAAGTTTGAGAACAGTCATTCTGGGTCTTGTTGCTTTTGGGATGCCAGGAATTGGTTTTTTGGGACCTTGCAGCATGGTGGCACTTCCAGGCTTCAAAATGCCAGGAGGTACAAAAAACACCGTGAAAAGATGTGTTTTTTTTTTTTGGTACCTTACAGCATGTTGAGGTCTGGAAGTGCAAAAAAATGCTGTAAGGTCCCAAGAAGAGTAATTTCAGATATCCCAAGAGCTCCAAGACTGTTTCTTGATTGAACTTCCAGCACGTTGGGAGCTGTTTGGTCTTTGAAGGATTGGTTTTTGGCACCCTACAGCATTTTAAAGCCTCGAGTCGGTAAAATGCTGTAAGGTCCCCAAAAAGTAAGCACTTAGAGAACATGATTTGAGTAGATGAGTGTCATATCGCAGATCCCGTTTTGGTGGTCATTTCGGAATCCTATTTAAATCATAATTGAAGCTACCGATTCTGCTGGCATTTCTTCCGTGTTAATTTCTTTCTATACTTATAATTACAAGATTTAACAAGTCCTTCTGGGAAAGGACACCCCCTTCAAAGTTGAATAATAATTCTATTCAAATTCTAATTGAAATTCTGTTAAAAAAGAAGTCATACTGAAGTTAAAATTGAAAGTAACCATTCTAATAAAATTATGTCCTTATTACTTCCGTTGCAAATTATGATTGAAAGATTGGACCATCCTCATTGGAAAGGAAATCCCATTGAGCTCTAATTTGAAACAATATGTCTATCTAAAACCACATTGACGTTCTTCCTAAAAAGGACATCCTAGCTACATTGTGATTGAAGCTAGAATTTCTACTAGACCGCTTTGCAAAGCAAGCCATTGGGAAAGGTTGTTTGAAACATCTCCAGCAATTCTACTGGAATTCGTTCCTTGCTAAATTCTATTTCAACTCTCATTGAACAGCCATGAACCACCCTCCTAGGAAAGGACCTCTCCTTTGAATTTGAAGTCATCTTTAAACAGGAGCTGCAATCTGAATTCTAATTAAATCTAACACATTCTGCTAGAGTTCTTCCCTTTTAAGTTCTATTTAAATTCTAGTTAAAAGACTGAACAACTCCTTCTGGGACAGGACATCACCTTAAAACTCAAACTCCCATTAACTCCAATTAAACCATAGTTGAAATTTGTGTAGATTTCTACTAGAATGCTGTTCATTCCAAGCCTGCTATGCATGCAAAGGTAGATCATGCCGGGGGGGGTAGCAAATTTATGTATATATATATATATAATATATATGTACACATCTATGTATACACACGTATCATTCCAGGATTTGCATGTGCTTATGAGATGTTGGAACTTCTTGTGTAGCCACACGCCAATCTCCGATTGCCATGCTTGTGAAAGTAGGGTCTGCCCTTCTTGGCACTTCGCGGCAGGTGAACCAACCGCTGAAAATTGGCTGTGTCACGGGCGATGAGGTGACATCCAGGGTGTCTGAATTTAGAAGCTCGGCAATCTGCAGGCCCAACCCTGCCGACCGCCCCATTTATACACCGGCAGCAAACTTGCTGGATGCAGGGTTGTTTCCTGTTGACACAGGCAGCCCCTGAATCTCATGGCTTATTTGAACATTTCATGGCAGCTAGTTTGTTTTGTTTGGAGCTGCAGCCAATTTGCCAAGGAGATCGTGGCTTTTGTGAAATGTTCACAGGCGAGGCGATTCCCGCTGCAGTGGCTTGGCGATGTGAGCCTTTTGATGCACTGTAACACGTGTGTTTCATGAGGCAACTGAGGGCATCAGTCAAAATATGTTTCCTTTTTGTAGAGGACGTGATTAGGCCGTTTGAGCAGTAACTCAGCATGCCTGAAATCCGGGCACGGTCTCCTTGTCTTTCATTTGTGGCTGTGTTCCGATGGAGAGGTTTGTGACCGGACAACAGAAAATCTACTACAGGCAACCGCATCAGGTTGGACCGGCACATAAATTTGACCTGCCCCCAAAGGTTGCATAAAGTGCCAAGGACATTCCGAGCGCCAATGCTTACTTGGGGGCAATACCAATCGCTGCAGCTCTGGCTGAAGGCTGCGATGTGGTGGTGACCGGACGTGCCATGGCTGCATCTCTCCGTCGAATGACGGCTTCAGTTTCGTGCCAACGCTTCCAATTATTGTCCAAGCAACCCTGGACAAATACTGAACATTGAGCATTGACGCAACAGGTTTGTGTCAAGGTCAAGTTGTCCATGTGTGCGACATGGCGCATGTATGCGATATCAAGGTGTGGTTGACAGCGCGCTGGCGTTGGGCATTCTGATGCATGAGTTTGGATCCGCGCTCAGTTTCTCGCTGCATCGCAAGGTTGAATACAGCGACTGCTCAGGCTGGCAGCCCAACCAGTATGACCACCTTTGCATGGGAACACTGGCTGGCCATCTCATTGAATGTTCAGCCCAGTGCACCGGGGGCCTCTTCACAGACTACCAGGACCTCGACACAATTGCAAGAGTATTGCCGTCAATGGGCAGTGCCTGACAAAGCTAGAGAATTACTTTCGACGGATTCGGGTCACTTGTGACAGCAGCGCGATTACTCGCTGCGTTTTCCAAAGTGGAATTCAATAGATTCAGCTTCTTAGCCGCATGCCTACAGAAGCTTGCTGCGTGCAGGATGTCAAGTGGGAGAACATGGGCTACCCTGTGGTGGAAGCCTACCCAGATGGCATTTTGACTGCATCAGAAAAACACATGTCAGGGTACTTGTGTTTGGTTGTTGCGATGTTCTGGAGGGCGCCCCAATGATCTAGACCTGGAATCAAATCATACAGAGTCGTAGACAAGAATTTACAGCAGGTTCAACAGTTTGCACTTTGCTGGTGTTTAATGCTGGGTACGGCCGTGGATTGCTTGAGCTTGGCGAGGCACCTTTCTATTGACGAAGCCCCCGGGTACGGATGGCAAAGCCGCTTGGTATTGAGTCAGTTTTTTGGTGCTCCTGCCCTTTGCCCGCCTTCTTCTTGTTGGAGCTATGCCGAATTTCTGGACGCAGAGCATGTTTTTGTCCATGCTTCACTGGTCATACCAAGTTGATTGAAGGCGTTGCCAACCGCCATGAAAATCATACGCGTTGCCAACCACCATGAACATCATATGCGTTGCCAACTTGTATGACCCCTAAGTTTTTTTTTTTTTTTTTTTTTCAGTTGTTTGAGCTTGAATGTTTGCGTTCCAGGTAAGCTTCGGAACAGTGGCAGAGCAGCTTTGCTATGAGATCGGCGACCCCGGCGCCTACCTAGTCCCTGACGTAGCTTGTGACTTCACAATGGCCGCTTGGCACTAGCTTCAAATGGAGGAGTTCAGTCAGCGTGCCGCGCAGGATTGGCTTGACTGGGTTTTTGAAGACAGCATGTCGCGTGTTGTGATGATCATTGCTGCATGATGCCGGTGCTGAGGTAAGAATAGAGGAGGCAGGATGGTTTTGTTGTTGCTTCTTTGTCAGCGTCCCATATCATTTATTAGCCATGCATCTATTCTATGCTCCTGGTAGCTTTGCACATGGCACCGGGATGCTGCACCAGCGCAGCAACTCTGCTAAAGGGCAAACGCTGCCAGGAAGATAGGGCGTAAAGTATCTGATTCGCTTTGGCACCTTGAAAACGGATCGCTTGTGTACCTTAGTTTGGGACACTGTGCAGTTCACCTTTGTACAGTTGTGTTAGGCGCAAAAGTGATCTAGAATGGCCGCCCCCTCTAGTGTTTACCTAGGCGCGTTAGTGATCTTCTTGGGTAGGGACGTGAGCCGGCAATGTTGTTTTGGTGCGGGCTCGTTTGCAGTGCTGCTCTTCATGGCATGTTGGCACAACATATTGAAGTATGTTTTCAGGACTGACATAAGTATGTTCAAGTACGAAGGTGAAACCCAACCCTCCCAGATTGCCCTTCCAAAAAAGAGCAGCGGTTCCAAAACGTACCTCAGCAAGCTTCATGTCGAAATGTTTGACTACTAGATGCACAGCAGCATATAAAGCCACAGCTCCACGTGTCCACCACCTGAAAAGGCCATTCCCCAAGCTCCTGTTGGAAACTGGTTGCTTGCATCTCTGGTCGCTCAAAGCAAACAGCAACATCTACTCAAACTACTCAAACATGCAGTCTCCAACAAACTGCGCAAAACGGCACCCGCCAGGGTTCCACTTTGCCACTACTCCAAGATAGACGTAGCTCCCCTCTTTTTTTGGGCAATGAGCCACCCCTTGGTTGAAGTCTACCCCGTCTACCCCGTGGTCAACACGAAGTCCGAAGCGCCCACGAGAGCTCCGGAGGTGGGGCCGGAGGTGGTGCGCCTGTCTGGCGGCCGCGGGCTGCCACCAACGGACACCTACAAGGCGGGGAGATAGCCAGACACTCAGACAGCTGGCGATCCGTGCGTCAAGAGAAGGAGGCATGGAAGGCCAGCTGGATGGCTGGTGTCATTCCGTGTCTCATTCCCTGAGCACCGGCAAGAAAATGGGGGATCATTTCTTGCCAGTCGTCGTTGAAAGCCGCTCGTGCATTGAATTTGGGCGTGCGTGGACACATGAATCATGTATACCAGGCTTTGTCTTGGAACTCCAGCCTTTGTGCAAGAAGCGCTACTGTCTCTCCCGTGACCAAAGCAAGCAGTGCAGGTTTGTTGCACTGTGCCAGATGGATATGCAAGTGTGATCCCGCTGCTCGTTTGCAAGAGTGCACAAAGTACAATCTGTAGTGCACGAGTGTAGTATTCCCTGACCTGTCTTCATAGCTTCAGGATGCTGATCGCGGGGCATGACGCAGCTGCCAAAGCCAGGAGAACCTTCGAGACCATTCTTGCCAGAACCAAGCGAAAGTTGAAAGGCGTCCTGGCACGGACGGCATGTTTGTTTGTCCCCCCATGTTTTATTTTTTCCCCACGTGCTTTGGGATCCAAAGCTGCTTCAGACTTATGTCACAGGGAGGGTTTGCAGCTCAGGTTCGAACATGGAGGACTTTCGCGAGACCCGGTTTGAAGCGCTGGGTGCTGGACACTTTGACCCGAACGTCCGGGAAGAAGATGCCACTGAGGCGAGAAGGAAAGGGTGCGGAGGGTCAAGCCTACTTTGCAAGATCAAACACACTACATGGGTATGGGTCAAAATTAAACTACCAGGGGACCGCAGGTTTTGGTCCATGTTTTATTTACCAGGGTTCCATTTTGGGCAACGATTTTTGACCCACACTACATTGTGGCGCTGACTACACCAGTTCATACTCTGTGAAATGAATGTTTTTTGGCTTGGTTTCTGTGAGAATGCCTATGGGGGCCCACCCAAATTTCCCACAAGAATCGGGGTGTCTGAATGGTACGTTTGGCCGGCCAGCTTCGAGACTGGCAACTTGAGCATGTTCTTCCTAATCCTGGCAACTTGAGGGTTTCTTGACCTGCGTAGCTGAGCAGTGCTTCAGGTGGTCGGCAAAATTGGCTTGCAACTTGGAATCAATGGAGCATGTCCCAGTCGAGGGGCAAGCTCCCATGCTGAGGAAGCACAATGACAAGAAAGCAATCGGGCGGCCCGGCCTCTGTCGTGCCAGTTTCTCGTGGTGTTTTGCAGAGTGCAAGCTAGGTATGGCTGTGGGTCAAATGGTACCCTTTTGGGATAGGTGCATCAGCCATTTCTGTCTATTCTAGTGGGGATTGAATCGGATGTTCACTGGGGGTACGATTTGGATTTTGACCCATGGCCATATTGCAGAGATGGGCCTTGGGCCATTGGTTGAAAACTCTGAAGTTGCTGAAGTGCAATCATCATTCCTTCACCAGGGTTCTACTTTCTGACGACCCCAGGGTAGACTTAAACCCAGGCATGGTTCATTACCCCCAAAAGGGGAACCCCTGGGTTTAAGTCAATCTCGGGGTAGTCAACAAGTGGAACCCTCATTCCTTGCCCGCTTTTCACTTTGTTCATACAGCATGTCTTCCTTGCACCAAGGCTCTTTCTGAGAGAGATCCCTTGCAGCGGCGTCTCCATGGCACAAGGCCGGACCATTTTGGAAGACTTTTGGGCTGGAGAGGTCCTGAGGTCGAGCGGATGGCAAGGGTTTTGGAATTTTTCGGATGTTTTGTCCCAGTGCCTTGCTGACAGCTTGTCTACTTGAAAGAGACATTTTGTGATTCGTTTTGAATGGCTTTGATTCTGCGCCGCACGTGCTTCGCAAGGCACCACGGGGTTTGGAGGAACAGGCTTCAGCGCAAAGATCTCTGACACTTGCCTTGCAGAATGGACTTGCAGGTAGATACCGTTACAGTACCTGCAGGTCCGCGATCATGTGGGTGCGGGTCAAAATTAAACCACCAGGGGACCGCAGATTTGAGTCCTTGGTTCCATTTACCAGGCTCTATTTTGGGTACATATTTTTGACCCACAGCCATGTGAGTCTGTGAACTTGAGGATGTCCTGCGTGTCTTCTCGCTGGCAATCCCCAAGACGGAGGTGACCTGCGAAGTGGTGGTGGACGAGAAGCGCTTTGCAGTGCCTGTGCCCACGCAGGGCGGCTACCCAGGCTGGCCTCGGAGAAAGAAGACATGGCCGTGGGTCAACACCACTGGTACCATTGTGGGGTAGGTGCACCACCCATTTTAGTCTATCCTAGTGGGGATTGGGATGTTCATTGGGGGCTCGATTTGGATTTTGACCCATAGCCACATAGGGTCGAAACACCCCGGGAAATGGCTGTGGGTCAAAATAGGATAACCCCAACATGGCTTGCCCTGGCAAATGGAAACATGGACTAAAACCTGCGGTCCCCTGATGGTTTAATGTTGACCCATACCCAAATGGGATTTTGCACAGGAAGGCGTGACCAGGGGCCTCGCACAGGTGGTTTGAAGGGCGCTATATTGTTCCAGTAGCATCCGGCAGAGCTGAGGGGCGGAAGTGACAAAGATGGAAGCACTCTTCTTTGCCCTTGCCCCTGTGTTTCTTTACCTTTTCCTTTCCGTTTTTTCTCTTTCTTCTTTTTTTTTTTGCTTTTATCTTTCTCTTTCTCTCTCCCTCTCTCTTGTTCTTGCTCGTGCTCTTGCTCTTTCTCCTTCTCCTTCCCTTTCGCTTCCTTTTCCTTCTTCTATGTCTCTCCCGCTCTCTCTGCTCTTGCTCTTTCTCCGTCTCCTTCTCTGTCTGTTTCCTTTGTATTTCCCTTTCTCTTTCTCTCTCTTTAGCGCAGGGTTTGCAGCCTCTTGCAAGATCCTAGCCCTTGTTTTTCCTATCTTGTTAATGTTATTTATTGAAACAATCCACCCCAACCTGCCTACACCCAGCCCTAAGCCACCCTTAACCCTCCCTAAGCCAAGCCTAAAAACCTAAACCTGCACGCCAAATTTGCCCTCAGCCAACCTTGAAACCGCGTAAACCAATACCCCCCCTACCCACCTAGAACCCGCACTAAACCCTCCCTAAACCAACCTCAACTTACCCTCCTGCCCTTAAACCCACACCAAACCCACCCTAAGCTTACCGTCCGACCCTAAACCCACCCTAAAGTGGACCCCAACACAAACCACTCGAGGGATGAACGAATCCGCTCAGAGAAGGGCGGCAGCTTGACCATAGCACATGTTGTAAAGGGCAGCCTAGGTGTCAGCAAGGCAGATGACAAGCCGTTTGGGCCGGCGTGACACATGTTAAAACCGTTTCAGGAATGGAACAGCTCGACTCAGGCAGCGCCAGCCGCTTCGTGCAGGCAGTGCCAGCTGAGCCGCCCGCCTGCGCCCGAGTGCATAGCTCCAAGGATGGAAGTACATACCCCTGGTTCATACACAACTTGGCTTCCGTGGTTTCGAACCCACTTTATAAGGGGTATATACCCCTTGTGGGGAGAGGGGTATGAACCTCAGCAAGCCTTTTGGGTTCATTTGTCCAAGGGGCATGTAAAAGGGGTATGTGCCTTGGCACCCCTGGAATAGCCCGAATCTTCGCCGGCGGTTTGCCCATGGAAAGGCTGGGCCCATGGTCAAAGTGCCGCTGCGTCTGCTGGCTTGGGCGCGCAGCGGCGACAAGGGGACACTTGTCTCTTATGGGATGGCATGGGTTTGGAGCCGGTACTTGTGTGTCAGGAACATGGCCAATGCTGCTTTGATCGCGAGGACGTTTCCTTGGCACCTTTTCTTTTGCAAATCTGCAAACGTCATGCCAGGAAGCCAGAGTACCTGCCCTTGCTTCGGCACCAGGCAGACCCGCTCGCCCCGTTCGCATGGTTCGGTTTCACCTGACGCAAAGCAGGTGACGCCTGAGCGCGTGAAGAGATATTTCGCTCGAAGAGTCGAAGGTCATTGTGAACGCTTCGACCTTCCAGGACGCTTATGAGAGTAGGCTTCCTTTTTGGTTGGTTTGGGTGAAAAATCGAGGGCCCTGGGTAACCTGGTGCTTCAATCACCAGGGCCATTTATTTTCCAAGGACACCTATGTAGGGAAGGCATCAATTTCCGTTACGGCAAAAGTGACCCGACGTGTAAGCTTGGGTTGGTGGGAAATGTTCAACGAGGAATTGGTGCCATGAACTTTGTGATGGAGGTGCTTGCCTTTGCAAGACTGGATGAACACAGACCGCCTTTTGCGAGGCTGCTCTTGGCGGTGGCGGAATGTGCTCACTGCACAGCGACCCACTGGCCAAAACATTTGGACAGATTTTGCTTCTCATGATCCTTAGCGCAAGGTGGCCGTGTGGATGTCGGTTGGTGTGAGTAGTTGGCACAGTGGTTTGGTCGCCCCAGGAAAGTGGAGGTGCCGGCTTCTTGGAATTTGCAGCCGGCCAAACTCTGAGGGGCCTCGAGTGCATTTGGCACGGCCTCAGTTTCGGGGCAAAGAGCAGTACCGGGCCGCAGTGTGCGAAAGAAGCCGGGAATCAGTTTCTAGGTTTCCAGCTGCGCGTTTGAAGCCCGGAAAGTCTTTAAACGACTGCCAACGTTTCTTGCCTCAGGCGAAGGGTAGAAAAATGATGCAGTGTTTGTAAGGGTGCATGCATGTTGCCGATTGCAGAGTCGAAGAAGCACCCACACATGCACACACACACACACACACCCACATGTTTGCTCAGGTTGATGGGAGCACCAAGCCAGTATGTGGAGAAAAGGGCATGGTGTTTGCATGCGTGCAATTGCTATCCCATGGAATCAACCCTGTGAGTAAAACCTTGGAGATCATTGAACTGAGGCTCTGGGAAAGGCTGTTTGTTTCCTTGGTTGCAATGTCTGGATCCGCAGTCCCACATGGCTTGAACAAGCCTCGGGAGGGGGGAGTCGTTGGCTTCCAGCTTGTCCGGAAGCCCAGAGGCCGAGAAACAAAAAAACATGGCGTACCTTTCTGGCTTCCTTTAAAGCCAGCCCACCCAGATGTGAATCCGACAGAGAGCTGGCTTGGAGTGTTTGAGGCTCCCATACCCAGGGACGCGCCGTCGTGGAACCATGGAGGCTGGCACAGCGCAAGAGGCTCCGAACATTGCGATGGTCGCCGGAAGGTTATCCGCGAGTATGTCGCCGTCGTCAAGGCGCGAGTCTTTGGGGCAGTGGCACATGGGTATGGGTCAACATCAAACCACCAGGGGACCGCAGGTTTTAGTCCATATTTCCATTTACCAGGGTTCCATTTTAGGTACATATTTTTGACCCACAGCCACATCAAGACACGAAACCATCACTCTGGCGAGCGATTGTTTGTTTGACAGTCGACAGCTCGTTGGTGCATGCCAAGGTCTATGCATTTCCTGTTGCCGGCGTGCTGCTTGGCGGGTGCCTGAGTTTCCTGGTTGGAGGTAAGTTGTACGACTTGGATTGTGTGTGTGTGTGGAAAAACCACAGACGATGGGAGTTGTATTGTCAATGCCGCCGTTGCGAGTTCTATACCCCGCTGCGCTGATGGCTGGCGCCTCAATGGCTTCTTGAATCGCAGCTCATGTGGAAATCGCAGCTCACCAAGGCTTGGACTGTAATCGAGGGAAGTGCAGCTGGTAGCGCCAAGGACAGAAAAGGAATAGGCGGCCACTTGAACAGATATGGGCCAATCCATGAGCGACCAGTTGTAGGATTTGGTTCCTTAGAGTATTGATGTAAGAGAGTCTGAGAGGGTCAGCTGTACCGGTGACAGGAGCAAGAGCTTGAGCAGAAGGATCTCAAGCGCAACAGTCTCAGCTTGCTGCAGAAGCCACCCACACACACACACGTGCAGACAGACACATGATAGGTCGTTTCCACAAAAGTTTCCACCAAGTGCAAACCGCTACCCCAGTTGGAAATGTAAGAGTGGTAGCACAGACGCCTTGTTCATGCTCCTTGGTTCCCTTGCCAGCCCGTGGGTATCTAGCTCTTTTGACAGGCCTTTCTGAGCTTGGGTTGAGGCGGAGCTGAGAAGGAACTTCAGAAGCCCCAGAAAGCAAAGCGAGAAGGAGCCTCCCACGGCAGGGCCTTGGGGCCTTGGGAGCGTGAGATAGATGCGGCGTGCAGGACTTTCGTGGAGCCATGCGTCCAGGTGTTTCAAACGCCGAAGCAGCTACCTGGGAATTGTGCTGGGCCCAGTGTGCCAGCCCTTGCCGCGGAGAAAGGGGGGCAACGAAAGGGCTGCGACAATGCGAAAATGATAGCCGCGTCGGCCATGCTTTAACAGGTACTTGGGCAATCATCTTCTAGATTAATAGGAACCCTTGGTGGTCGGGCAGCAGAAAAAGTACTTATTTGGTACAATAGAAATGACTAGTGGCGCAAGTAATTATTTTTTTAAAGAAAATTATTTAGCAAGACAAATGTTTAGCGCAAACGGTTGCATGACACATTTGTGGACTCCAATTTTCTGCCTGCTGAGGGCACCGTGATCGCACTCAGTTTTTTAATCTCCAGACGATTCCTCTCATCATGCTTCGCTCTGCCGGCATGTGTTGATCTATGCTCCGCCTGGCAGCTGAACATGCAGGTTCCGCGATGCGTTGATGCTTTTTCAACCTCTGAGCGTTGCCAGGTCTCTGTTCCAACAAAGCCTCCTGCGCCGCAAATGGGGCAGGCTGCACAAACAGATCTGTTTGGGATGATGGGCAAGTGGCGAGATTCTCGAAGATGGGCTTTGAAGCTTTGGTTGTCCCATCCTGACTTTTGACAGGAGAGTAGCTCAAGCTCAGCTTCTGCCAGCTTCTTCCCAGACAGCATGCCAATGGCAGTGAGCTGACCGCAGGGGGTGGGGAAGTCGCAGAACTTCGACCCTTCGGATCCCAGCCAACCGCTTGCAAGGCCTTCTCAGCAGTGTCGACCTTGTCGATCGCCGCCGCGGGCCTGGATTATTTTCGATCGCGAAACATGGCGCGTGAGGGGGCGATCAAGCGTCAGATGTTGCTGTGGGTCAAAACTAGGTACCCAAAATGGAACCCTGGAACATGGAACCAAGGACCAAAATCTGCGGTCCCCTGGCGGCTCAATTTTGACCCATACCCATGTGTCCAATGATGAGCTCCGGGCAAGCAGCTGAACCTTCAGTGCAGCTGACCCGAGGCTGGACTGGCTTTACGCCGATCTTCTTTTGCACGTGCTATCCTCAGTCTTGCACCATATGGCCAGCGTGTTGTTGGCATGGGCTTGCTGTATGCGAGGTCGCCCAAGTTGGACTCTTGGTCGACGAGGCAGTTTGTCAGGATGCTTTGGTTGGCTGCTTTGAGGTGGGAATTCTTCAGTTTTTGCACAGGTGTCAACTTCACAGAACGCTCGGCGACCTTTACAAAGTCGGTGGATGTTTGGCTCTCAAATCTGGCCTCAAATCTCTGTGGCCGTTTAACGAGTCAGGTCAACGGGTATGGCTTCTTTGATCGGCAACTCTCTGGCCCGCATGCGACTCAGGGCATCTCAGCCCTCCATCCCTTGGTTCCTTAGTCCCCCGCATTTGAAACGGTGAGGTGGACTGCCCCGGAAGCGCCTGCTGTTCTGCAGGCGGCACATGCGGCTTGCAGTTTTCGGTCTTCGGCCAGAGCTGCCAGGAGCCTGACCAAGACTTGGATGGTGAGGTCTCTCTCTGGCACGATGTGTCGTTATATGCCTCAGCCTCAATCGGGATAGCGGGGCACACAGTGGGCTGTACACGGCGCTGTGGTGATTGACCGAAACTTGCGACGGGTTGTGTCGAGCCATCGCAGGTGAAGTCCTGGCTGGACGAGCCCACAGCGCTGCTGCACTACGCCGCGCACTTATTTATTTTTTCTCTTGGGGCCTTGTTTTTGTTTTTTATTTTTATTTTTGGAAGCTGCCAACCAGCCCTTTTCGAGACACCCGGCTACGCCCTGTTTTCTTTTTTTGTCAGACCCACCAGACGGCCCAGAGTCTGCTGCGGAGTTGGGCTGAGGTCAATGAGATGCCGATGGGCACGCTGCGGAAGTTTGAGGTGCAGCCTGGAGCACCTGGTAACGTCATCGAAGAGGACTTCCGATTTGTTTGGGGCGTGTGACTCAATATGGCCATGGTTCAACTCCAATGGTGCCATTTTGAGGTGCACCACCCATTTTGGTCTGTCTTAGTGGGGATTGGGATGTTCACTGGGGGGGGCGGGGTTTTGATGGCGATATGGCCAGGAATTGTAATAGGGACCCCCCTTGAAAGTGGGGTCCCGTGCTAAAAGGTGAGATTCGAAGCCAGGATGTGAAGGGCTCAAAGAAGCTGGCGAAATTTGGCCGCGCGCCCCAGTGCGGGCGGAAGGCCCTTGGCGATTAGTGTTTTGATAGGTGGGTTTGTCTGGAAATAGGGTACGGGTGTCCATTTGGTTTCCCACACCAACCCCAAAAAGGGCTGGCCCCAAAAAAGAGACAGACAGATGCCGTGCGCCCTGGCAAAGGAAAGCCCGTTCCATTCAACTACGGCTGCTTTCCGCAGACATACCGAGATCCCGACAAGGCGGGAGAGCTATTTTTTTCATGCTGCCCGTCGCCTCAGCCCAAACAGCTTGGAGACCACACCTCAGCCGAGAGCCAGACAACAAGGTAGAGACCTGAAGCACTACTCAGAGCAGCCCAGTTTTGGTGGAGAACTCGGGGCTGCTTTTGGACAAAGATGGTAAAACCCGAGAAACACCACCACGCCAGTGCAGGGGTGTTTGTTGAAGCCTCAAAGCTGAGAGCTTGTAGACAATACCCGCAAGGCACAGACCCGATGCGAATCCACAGACACATAGCAGCAATCTGAGTCAAACAAAACTAGCCCGAGGCAAACAAAGTCAACACAGCTCAGTTGAAGTAGAACTCGGCTGCTTTGAGAAAACCACGCAACGCCCTGCGCAGGCCAAAAACACCACACAAACCACCGTCACAAAGTCATACTTTGATGTCTAACGAGCGCGCTCGCGCCGTGAGAAGCAACATGCGATCAAACATTCGCTCCAAACTCAACAACTCCAAAAGTAGTTGTTTTTCTCAGCGAGGGGGGGTGAGTAGGGGGGCCTCAAGTGCTTAATCAGTACGAGTTCTTGTGCCATACTTACCTCTCGGTCGCTTCGCTCCAGTGATTTGATCGCAGGCCAAAGGGCCTTGACGGATTTGTGTCTTGAGTGAGCACTTTGTTGGCCGTGTCCAGGCTGATGATATGTACAACGCGCCCGGTGATGATGATCCGCTGGACGTGCTTGGCTCCCGGGACATACCGTTTTCCGGGGGTCGAGTCTGTCTGGGAGATGCCTTTTGCAAAGGTTTCCCACAGAATTCCACGCCAGAATGCCATTTCTTCAAGCTGCCAAGGATTGACCTGGCAGACGTGACAACAAAGGCATTGGGAGACTCTGTGTTCCTTTGGCACACCAGCGTCGAACATGTTGTTCGACAGGTTGGTGCCATTGTGCGATGCCGCGTTCTGGGGGCAGTTTGCCTGATTGACGAAGGCGAGCAGCTTTTCTGTGGGCTCAGCTTGCCATGTTTGCATGAGGCCAAGCGGACTGGAAGGTTCTGGTGGTCAATGTTGATTCGCTTTGCGCTTATTTTCGACATAGGAACCTTGCCGGGCTCCCTGCCGACTGAGGAAGTCAGCGCTGGCCGATGCGCACTCCATCGAGGATGTGGAGCGCATTTCGCCCGGGCCAACAGTTCGAGGCATTTTTGAAGGAAAAGGGGGACACAGGGACTATGCTGATGCGATCTGGACAACTTGGCAAGTGCCAAAATTGCGGCTAAGGCCTGGACGCGTTCAGACAGTTTGGTCGTGGATGGAAGAGTGGATGCCTTACCACTCTCCGCATTCTTCATCCTCTCTGGCGAATGGGGCTGAGGCTTAAAAGCGCCGGCAAAGCCAAGCTGCACCGCGAGATCCACGACGCTCAATGCCGCAACCTGAGCCACAATCCAAACCCGGGTAGATGAAGGTTAGTAAGGGACAATCCCCTTGCCATAAATAGCTGCGGATTCCGGCTTCTTAATTCTTTACCTGGTTCTGGGTCGACCATTTTTTGTGCCGGATTTGATTAATTGGGATCCTTGGCAAGGCAAGCAAAAGTCTTTACTATTTGAAGGAGAATCGGTCGACCATGTTAGTACCGGGTTTTGATTATGCCGCAGCCTGAAGACCCCAGCCGCTTGTGCGACGCAGACCGCGGAAACCAGGCGCCTTGCAGCTGATCGCGGAGGCAGCGGCGCCAAGCTTGCCCGCCGACTTGGTGGCCATTTGGCTGTGGTTGTCAAAACCAATGAAATCGCATTTTGGGGTACCTATTTTAGTGGTTGGATTGGGATGTTCACTGGGGGTACGATTTGGATTTTGACCCATGGCCATGTCGACCCCCACTCGACCTGAACCCAAAAAGTGTTGTAGTCCCATGCCTGGAGCACATTATATTTTAGTGGTTGGATTGGGATGTTCACTGGGGGTACGATTTGGATTTTGACCCATGGCCATGTCGACCCCCACTCGACCTGAACCCAAAAAGTGTTGTAGTCCCATGCCTGGAGCACATTAGACAGCTGCGAGAGATGGTTCCAGAAGCTGTCAGGACCATTCCTCCTGGAAGGACTTGGTGGACTCTGCTGGACCTGATGGCACTGCGCGCCAGACTCCCGGAACCAACAGGCCTGCGAAGGGCAGGTTTGCAACGACCCATTTTTGTGGAATTCATGATTGTGTTTGCACCACACTTCATGGACAGGGATTTCCGTGGACACTTGCCTGGTGCCAAGGTGGCCACTGGATTTGTGCACCTCACGAGACGGCCAAAGCGCAGGCCCAGTTCTCATGAGATAGCACTGCGCATCTGCCTCAATCCCCTCACCGTCACAAGGCTGTGGCTCAAAAAACCGGGACCCCAAATGGAACCCTGGTGACATGGACCAAAACCTGCGGTCCGCTTCCTGGTGGTTTAATTTTGAGCCACACCCACAAAGGTCCTGAAGCTTGGCTGGGCGCCTCCGTGCGTCGCCAGTGCCTCAGTGCCTCAGCCGGCGGATGGCGGGTCGTGGGAGTGGCCGAGTTGGGGACCTCAGGTCCCCGGGCAGCAAGTCCGTTCTCCTTGCATGCTGGCCGGAGCGGCACGGGCGCGCCCGGTGAGGGGGGAGAGATGTGGGGGTTGATCACAAGGTCCTTTACATAGGCTGACCCTTGGGGGAAATCACAAAAAAGATGACATTTCCCACTAAATGGGAAAACTACTCGTGCTCATTTGGGGGCCCTCAATGGAATATTGATCGACCTCCATGTGCCTGCAGAATATTCAGGGAAGGTCAAAGTGGCAACTTGCACTGGGCCAATGACAGTTGTGGTTGCACTTTGTTCCTTTCTTTGGACAGGTGTCCGTGCTGGCCCGTGCAGCCAGAGCTGTCCAGCTAGCCCGGACGCAGTGAGCGTCAGAATTACAGGGTTCAAGCAGTTATATAGACAAGTTCCAGGTGGGTCATTGAGAGGACTCACAAAATGACAGCTGTGCATATTTGCTGCTGAAGCCGAAGTATTTCAGCAGCAGTGCAGAGAAGTCTCCAACAAGTCTCTTCTAACACCGGCAGATCTTTCAACGCAGTCAGATATGATATTGAGTCTTGATTTGGAGCACATCTTTGCTACAGCATTCAATTCCTGCATTGGCTGTCTTGGGCCGGCAAAGTGGATGTCGACATTTTGGAGCAGCCCCAATTTCTTGTCCGAAGACAGATCGAGGAACATAGAGAACGCCCAACTTGGGCAGGCTTTTGTGCCCTTTGCTGCCCTTTGCCGACTTGAGCTTGTGGACCAGTGAGATGCAAATTCGCGGGCCAGAATTTCAATGATGTTCTGGCCCATGTTTGTCCTACCGACAGTAGGCGATTGCAAGCTGAACGTCCCTCAAGTCAGGATCGACGGCGAGTCCGGTTCGGTAGCCGATCTGTCAATTTTGTTTGTTGGCTGCTTCGGATGGCATGAGAACATGATTTGTTTCCTGTGACATGTGGCATCGTGCTTGGGCATATGAGGCAGCTAGCTGGCCTTTTTTCCACGCTTTTGCTGCCACGGCATCGCTTCGGCGAGTTGCCTTGTGGACTCACCAGGGGCATATGGTAGGACCATGACTCTTGGTTGCACTTGGGACGAGGGCGAACGCTACACGGGATGCTTTCATCAACAACCGGTGTGCGATGCCAAACTGCAGCCTTTTTGTCAGTTGATGTTCGCCTTTGGCAATCACTGAGGATGTCCCTCATGTCGCCTGAGACGGACACTACCGCCCTTTAGAATGCATTGACCTGATCGATTTTCCATGCACGCGCAGGCAGGAATTACATTACAACGGTGAGCAAGTTACACATAGCCAGATGACGTGCGTAGTGGCCGTTCGATGTTTGCAAGCTTGTCCTTTCGACACTTCAAATTAAGCATCCTGCCTGAGTCTCAGCCTGTGGTGACAGGGGTGATGTCGTGCTCCACATAGCTTTTGTTTGCAGGTCACCACGGTTGAACGTTCCCCCGAGTATTCAGAAGGCAGCTTCCCACCTGCGAGGTGTCCGAGACGTCCGAGACTTGAACCCTTAAATGGTGAAAAGAGCTCCATCTCTCAGCGGGCGCGTCACAAAGATGGGAACCTTTGTGCGCAGTTTGCCTCAAGCTTCGTTCGAGCAGCGCAGCTGAGCTGCCGACCCCGGCGGGATTCTCACCTCTCTGCCAGTCACGTCGGTGATGCTGGGGCCTTTCCTGTCTGCTCGATCGTGGGCACCGCTCAACGAGATGTTGGGAACACTTGCAAAGATTTGGAGGACGCTTGGCTTGTGGTTGAACTGCCGGCCAGTGAGCCAATGCAAAAGGCAGAAGCTCTGCAAGCTGCCCCCGGTGAAAGCATCAGATGCCAGAAGTTACCAGCTTCAACCTGCAAAACACTCGGCAATGTGCCTCCCATTCGACTCGGAAGGGCATTTTGTACTGAGGGGACTTCTCGCCTGTTGGTGCGAATCGCGAGAAATCAAGGCACCACTTCGCCTCGATTCACGAAAAAGAGAGCGCGAGTTGGGTGCAGATCATGATTCCAGGCCGCAAAGGTGTGAAAGCTTTGCCAATTTGAGCCCGACTCCCCGCTGGGCCGTTGCACGGGCCCCATTTTTTCCGGCAGGCGGAGGACATGGGCGCGGGGCCAAGCAATAGCTCTGCAAAAAGTTTCGGTGGGCACCCAGATAGACCCAAGGATGCAATTGACTTTTTTGGAAGGGGCCGTGAAACATACCATGCTCATGTTAGGCCCAGATCTTGTGAATCCGCGGGCCTCCCAGCATAGGCGCCTCCCGCTGCATCCCAGCTCAATAGCCGAAGCGCTCATATCGACAGGGAGGCTCCAAGAGGCCCAGAATGGTTGCATGCTTCCTGGAAGCTGCGCCGGTTCCCAGCCGTCCTCGGAGTTGAGGTGTTTCGGCTTTAGTGGTTTCCATCTAACACCAACTTTCAGGGTTTAGCGGTAGTTTCCATTTGACCAAAATAAAGTTGAGAAAACTCTTAGCAGTGGATCTGCAAACGGACCGCCCAAGAAGAGACATCTGCTTCAGATGGATGTTGGTCGGCTTTCTATCCTTTGGCGCATGTTGCTTGGATGTTAGGACTTTAACTTTTTGCCAACTCATGGGTTTTCCATAAACCACTAAAAGTTAAACTAACCGAGTATCGTTTTTTCGTCGCCAGAAGTGCCGCTTGCAAAGCCTAGGGAGGCGCTTCAAGTTGTTTGTGGGCGGCATCTCCTCACAGACCACCACAGAGGCAGGGGTGCGAGCACGCAGGGGATGAAGCTTGCATTTTATTGTTATTATGATTATTACTATTATTACTATAATAATTATTGTTATTGTCATTATTGCTATCAACAATAATCAACATGGGGGATGACCAGACAAGTACTTGCTGGTATGCCGAAGTATCTCATTCTTGGTGCAAATAATTGGAGTCGCTGGTGCAAGGTGCTGTACCGCCATTTCTCGAAGTATGGAAATCTGACTGACGCGGCATCAGCCCTGGTGCCGTCGAGCCACTGCTTTTTTCACGCCAAAGAACGATCTACAACTCATTTTGCTTGTCGCTATTGGGAGAGTTCAGGTCGTGATGTCGCGAGACGGGCGATCCAGAGGCAAGCTTGGATTGCACACACGGCTGAGCCGAGTCTTGTTGCCATGCTGCGTCCGTTGGGCCTGGGTTCGTAGCCGTCGGCAGAGTTTCAAGCGTTGTGCAAAGTTCGGGGGAACTTGCTCTGCAGGTAAATGCAGGTGGATCAAACCACTTTGCTAGCTAGCCACGCTATAGTATGGCTGAATTTTAATAGGGAACCCCCTCCAAAGTGGTGGACATGGATCCCCACCTAGATGATGTCCACCAAAGGGTCCCTAATCAAAATCAGACCCATATTCATTCCCAAATAAAAGCGCAGGCTTCGGGTTCGTCACCTTCGACTCAGAAGTAGCGGCAGTCTTCTGCTTAAACTGACTTTGCCTCTGAACTTGTTTGCCTTCATCGGCAGTTCATGTGTTGCATAGCGAAGCGAACTGAGGCACATGCCCTGGCAGAGCCGCAATGGCTTGATGGGCGCCTTGTTGATGCCTGCAGCCCAAGTGTCTTTCAGAATCACACGTGCGAGCAGTGCTCACATTGGTTATCTTCTTGCGTGATGCGCATATACGCGCCATCCACCATGATCACTGCAGGTGAAGCAGGCAGTCCCTGGCGATCGCCCGCAGGAGCATGGGCCTGCCAGCATTTCACAATGTGCGCAAGGCTGTTCATGCACCTTGCCAGCTGTTTCCTTGCAGCCTCAGAGAGGAGCGGACCTCCAACAAGATCTTCATTGGCGGTTTGCCGCAGGAGACTCCATCAACCCGGCGGTTGAGGCTGATTTTGAATCCCAGAAAGTTGCCGGAGCGGCAACTCAAGAATCACTGACAGTGGTGCGTACAGCTGCAACCAACAGCAATAGTTTTGTTTGGGTTTTTGAAAGTCGCTGGGTTTGCCTTCCTTTGTGGGTCATTTGTGCTTGCTCTTGCGAGCCGCCGGGGCATTGTATTCTGAAACAACAGCTCGTCAATCATAGTCTCAACTGGGATTTCAAACAACAACTGTGCATGACGATGCGGGTGTTGAAGATTTGGGATACTGGTTCACACGAATCACTTGGCTTGCTCAAGGGGAAAGCACTCAAGGAAACAAGTTCACTTCATGGACGAGTCTTTTCCACACTTGCGCACCTATGTGCATGATGTTTGATTAGTGTCAAGCCAAGCGGTTCGGGCAAACGAGTAGCCCAACACTTCAACGCTTATGCCGCATGACGTGTCGGCCATCTGGCCAACTGGAGGGTTGCTTTGAGTCTTCCCAAACAATAGAGACGGGCCGCTCTTGCAATTCCATGTTTTTGGATGTATTCCTTTGAAGCTGGCTTCGGTCCTCGATTGTTGCCCTCCTGTCCATAAACATGGAACCTGACTGAGGGGTCCTGGAAGATGATTCTCCTGTAAAAGGGACCCTTGGGTGGGCTCCATGTTGATGGACAGGAGGGTACTCTTTTTTGCCCATCAAAGGATTCGAGAGAGGCTCAAACGAATGTGTGCTTTAGCTAGGATGTGACGACAGACAATCTCAGATCCTACTTCTCAGCCTATGGGCTGGTAGCTGATGCAGCTGCTTGGACCTGATGGGGCGTTTGCCACAAAATCGCGCACTGAGTTTTGGCTCCGCTACTCATGTTGATATAGGAGGGAGAGAAAGAGAGAGAGAGAGAGAGCGCGAACGACAAAGAGAGGGAGAGGGAGAGGGAGAGAGAGAGAGAGAGAGAGAAAGAGACAGGGAAAGAGAGCTAACGATTTAGAGAAAGATAAAGAGAAAGAGAAAGAACAGGAGAAAAAGAAGAGAGAACGAGATGCACATGAGTACGATTTCTCAGGCACGCTTTGTTTCTTTTGAAACACGATTAGCGTCAGGCACCTGAGGCCCATCAAAGTCACGCTGTCTCCTCCAACACCTGTCCACCGTTTCACATTTGCAGCTCCCTACACACTTGAACAGGGTTTCCTCTATTTCCCTTTTTGGACCTTCCCAACAAATTGCCGTTTGAATGGAAACCACCAGTACTGAGTTGCCATAGCCGACCTTTCAAGCTTTTCATTTCCCTGAATTGGTTCTTTGTTTCGCAATGGCATCAAAAGGTCAACCTTTGATTTCTGGGTCCTTCGGACAACTGAGAGTGAATTGATCAACCCGCTGACCCCCGGTTCTGCTTTTTGACTACCCCAAGATAGACTTAACCCAGGGGTCCTCCTTTTGAAAATGAACCACTATCCCCTACTCCAAAAACCCTCTTTTTTCAGGGTATCATGTTGACCCACTACCAAAAAAGGAGTTACCCTGGAAAACCGGGTTTTACCAAACATATTTGGAGTAAGGGCTAGACTGAAATGTTTTTTCAGTCTAGCCAAAAAGCGGAGGCCCGGTGACCCCGACCCGTCGACCGACCGACCGCCGAGGTCGTGATGGTGGACCGCCGCACCCGGCGCTCCCGGGGCTTCGGCTTCGTGCGCTTCGCCAACGGGCGCCAGGGCGCGGCCGCGGCAGAGGCGGATGGAGAGCGACCCGTCAGCCGAAGGATTTTTTGGCAAAGCGGAGGGGACGGCGAGGCGATGGGTTTTGTTATAGAAAAAGCAGCCGCCTTGGGTTGGGTTCTTGTATATATATATATATATGTATATAAGAGCAAAAACAAAACACTATGGTGCCAATGTATCAGTTTTTTCCCCATTTTTTCAAAATCTTTTTTTCCCCCAACTATTTCCGGAGTTATTGCTTTTCATGTATATGTGATCCAGTGGGAATGGAGATCTTCTTTGTGATTGCATGAATCCCATACTTTGCTGTCTCAGCTGCTGTTCACAGTATACTTGGCACGCTGGGTCGCATGCCATCTTGCAGGCGGTGCTACGAGACTTCCAGCACCACTGGTTTGACGGTCGCTCCCCAAGATCCTGAAGTCAAGTGCCTCCGGTGCCTCCGGGCCTGGGATCGGTGTGCAGTTCAGCGTGACCGGCAGCCATTTGTCACATTCGTGCAACCAGGCAGCACTGGCAAGCTTCTCAGGCCCATTTGGGTACTGATGGGTCACACAAGGTTGACCAAGCTCGGAAGAAGTGGTCGATGAGTCGCATCTCGCTTCTTTCGCCATCATGGCTACCCCAAGATGTGCCTTGCACCTTACCCTACATGGCAATGGCTCAAAAACACGTACCAAAATGGCACCTTGGCAAATGGGATCAAAGACTCAAACCTGCGTAACCCTGGCTCTTTTTTTTTGAGCCACACCCACATGTTGGAGCGGAGCAATCATCGGATCCTCACCTCGGTAGTTCGGGGGACGGAGACACCGACTCAACGGATCCGAGCCAATGGCATGGAGCTTCTGCTGCAAGTCTGCCGCTCCCACTGCAGGCACCTGACTCGATTTCGATGCCACGGGAATGCAGCGGTGAAACATGGACCAAAACTTGTGGTCCCCTGGTGGTTTAATTTTGACCCATACCCAATTTGTGGCCGAAAGGTTGCAACATAAAGCTAGGAGTCGACACGCGGCCCTAACACCGCAGAACTTGATGTCCAAGCTCTTGATTTGGGTTCGAGGCAGTCGTTCCGCCTATTGGGTCCGTTGTCACCACTGCTCGTGCCTGCTGTATCGTTGTGTCTCTTGTCGCCTGGAAGTTGCATGTTGATCGGCGGTGGCAAGCGGCATGAGGACCGGCTCTCATTTGGATTTGTTGCAGGTCGGCGCCGGACGAAGATGAGACGGAGGTGCAAGCCAAAGAGTTGGATACGAAGCATCTTGGAGCGCCAGGATTTCCCGGGCGTTGTCGCCGATGCATCAACTCAAGAGGCGCGTTGCCTGAGTCTTCACGGTGCCAGCCAGAATCAAAACCCGGGCAGAGGAAGGTTAGTAAGGGACGCGCTCAAGCATAAACAGGCGCGCCTTGGTAACGCTTTGTATGGTTCTGGGTTCACCATTTTTGTACCAGGTTTTGATTCTGACTCACTTGAGCTTCAGGAGATCTTTCCCAAGGAGAAGCTCAAGGCCGGAGCCGAGGAGCCTCGATGTGTTTGCGCTTCTTGGGGGCTTCTATAGTCTATGCTCCACCCAAAACCCCAAATACCATACAATTGGTGTTGAATATTTATGCGATTTACTACCACCAAGCCCAAGATAGCGACCTGTTGCAAGGAGCGTGCTGAGCCAGTTGGTGCCCTGTGCATCCGCCATGTGTTTGTGCTTGCTGCCTTCTGCCATGTTTTGACGAGAGGCCCTTTGGCATGGCAGAGGAGGTGCGCATTTGCCCCATCAGCGGCTTGTCAACCCTGCAGGCCTGTCATGGCAGTTGCGTGACACTTTGAGTTGTTTTGCCTTTTGTAGGGCGCATGCCCCTTCGCCAAGCCCAAAGCCAAGGCCGGAGTTCGCTTCACGAATCGTCTCATATCGGATCCTGAGAGGCCAAAGACGGGGGCAAGAAGCAGAAGGCCATTCTTCTTCTTCAGCAGCGGCCGGTTGCCGGTGATGAATTGGCACAAACCCAGTGGTGCATTCCCCCCAAAAGGAGAACACCTAGGTTTTAGTCCATCCTGCAGTCAAAAGTGGAACCTGGTATTCTCAAAGCGACCCTCAGAATCGGCGGTTTTTCTTGTGCTCCCCATTGAAACCAGCCCGAAAAGGGTACCCAAAACTGTGAGGCCAGTGTGAAGTTGGACTTTCAGTGGGAGCAGGACGAGTGGCTTGGAGGGCCAAAGGTTCAGTCTGGCTCAGCCTTTCAGGACCAGAGCAGGGTGAGCGTCAGCGTTTGTCGGTGGCCTCAGACTTCCAAATGGCTGTGGCTCAAGAACATGTAAACCCAACATGGCACCTTAAATGGAGCCCAAAACTAAACACCCGCTGTTTGCCCTAGCTCTTGAATTTGGACCGCCAGCCAAATACACCCCACATCTTGTCTAGCCGATGCCAAGCCGCCTGTTCGAGGTGCACACCCCACCGATGCCTTCGCTGCTTTGGAACTGTCAGACGCTGCTTCGCAGGAGGAGAGGTTGAAAGACGCAGCGCGCTGTATCGCGATACTTGAACAGGTCAGGATCAAGGCAGCACTGAACGACACTTTCAGTGGCCTTTTTCTTTTTTGTTCTTTTTCTCGGCAAGAAGAGTAATTAGGAGATCAAGAGGCAGTACAAGCTGCTCTCGCTGCGGCATCACCCTGTCGATGCCTCAATTTTGGGCGTACAGCATCACATGCCGCGGATGCAAGCTTGGATTTTGTCTTTGATGACTTCTATCCATGCCATGCATTTTGCAAGTGCAATTCAATCGTTGTCTAGCTGTCACATGATCTTTGATGCAACTAGGACAAAAACCAAGACGACGTGGACGCAGCAACAGATCGCTTTCAGAGGCTGTGGCACATGACTTGTACCCATCCGCGTCTCATCGACCATTCAGGATCAAAGACGCATATCAGGCAGTCAAAGCGCGCCACTCGGAGCTTTGTGCCTGCTGATTGTGTGAAGACCAGCTCACTGAGGACACTGACGGGGAGCTGGCGTTTCCCTGGGACCAGCATCCCGACAAGCAGCTAGTCACGGCCTTGTGCGGAGGCAGATCAACTGCCAATTTCAATTGGGTGTGGGTCAAATTAAACCAGCACAAAAACCGCAGGTTGTAGTCCAAGTTTCCATTAACCAGGGTTTCATTTTGGGTACCTATTTTTGACCCACCGCCAATTCATGCTTCAGGCAGAAACCTATTTTTTTTTTTCGGCACCTTCTTGTCCCGGAAGTTTCATGCACAACCTCATGCAGAAACGACCAAGTCCCGCCCAGGGGAGGGCTCGCGACACTGGCTACGAAGGTCGGCATGTTGAGAGTTTGAGGTGATGAAGGGAGAGGAGGCGATCGTGATGTTTGCGGAGGCGCGTGAACACAGATACATCTCTGGTGAGCGTTTGTTGCTCCACTCGAGGTGGGCATGGAAGCCTGCGAGGAACATCAGTTTCAGGCCCGCCCAACTTTGGATTTGCAGTGCCCTCACTGTCAATTGCGAGCAAAAAACAACTGGCTTTGCCGATGAAAACCTTACTATTTCATGCCTGGTAGAATGGTGTTTATAGCGGTTATCAACTCTTCAGAACGGGCTCATGACGTATCAAGGGAGCCATGGTCATCACCAACAACTCAGATTTGGATACTCAAAACGATCCCAGCAAGTCTCAACGCTTGGCAAAGAAAGACGATGGGCATAAGGGGAGTGCTGTTTCTGTGTAGTAAGTGTAGACTGCGATTTTCGCGATATGAGTTGGCTTGAACTGCGCGCAGGGGCTGCAATTGCGGCACCTGGTCAAGACTTCAATAGAGGTCAAGGCCAGCAGTGGAGAGAGTGATTTGGTTGTCAGCTTGTTTGCTTCTGCTTATGCTACTTGACAGGTCTTGAGATTTGACAAGGAGGGACAAGATGGGCACATCACCGAGTGCTGGTTGCAAGCTTTATGTGCTGGGCTTGGCCTTCGATACACTCGTGACATTCTTGAGAGAGAGCGAGAGGGAGCAGCGGAGACCAGGTGCAGGCTCTCCTCACTTTGTGAACCACCTTGTCAAGGCGCGGAGGCATGTGCCGCAAGTGGTAGGCCAACTTAGGGGACTGGCATCCAACTTAAGACCGGAGACTAGCAATGGAGGATGTTCGGAGAAGGCGCAAGCAATGAGTTGGAAAGTGAGGTCTATCGACGCGCTGGAGGCTCAAAACAAATGCAATCGTGAGCCTGGCGGGTGCTCATGTGTGAGTTTGGTGTTTTGCTTCCGAGGATGCATGGGAGTATGAAGAGGCCAAGTAGGCAAGCACTCCAGCATCGCATGCTGTTTTTGTACATAGCAATGGGGCCCCCTCAAGCGATCATGGACGTGCTCTGTGCACGTGCTCTGTGCACGTGACGTGCGCTGCATGTTTCGGCATGCCGGCTTGGGGGATCCTGCAATGTTTCACACGGATTTTCAGTTCAAAGCGAGCCAAAGCCAGACGCCAGCATCCGGGACCGGTGTTTGAGTTGGTGTGCAGCCCTTCTCTTTGAAACTTCAGGAAAGTGGGTGGAGGTGAAGCCTGCGACGCCCGCAGCAACCCTCGAGGCACGGCTCGCCGCGCGCCGCTCGCCGCTCGTCGCTCGTCGCGCGTCGAGCTTCAGCGAGGAGATGGCCGCCGGTGATGCTGCGGTCGGCAGCTTGGGCTGACCTTGCAGATTGGCAACGAAGGGAAACGCGGGGGTCAGGGCCCCTCCTTGATGAGATGGTTTTTCCGTTTTCATATTCGGGCCCTCGATTTCGAGGAGGCATTTTGGGCAGGAGTTGTGGGTGACGGATTGAAAGCTTGCACACAGGACACTGCTACCGGGCCGTGCCAGCACAATCCACCATCGCCTGGTGCTTACAGCCTCCGTTGTGCAATTTTTTGCGGCGCTGGTTTGCGCACATGAAAGCCAGCACTGAAGCAACCCGAGTCAACAAAATGAGGTGGGACGTCTATGAACCATCCAGGCTAGCCGGGCAGCTGGTTACATGGTGGGCATAGGCAAAAGAGTCAACCATTGTAGACAGGTGCACCTTAGCCTCGAAAAACGACTGCGGCTTGTGGATTGTGCTCGGCCCCGGCTAAGGGGCATATCAAAGCACAAATCACCAAACCATCCAAACCACTTGGAAGGAAACTGCACCCAAGCAACCCCATCACCCCATCACCCCATCACCTCATCGCCACCAATCCAAACCAAACAAAAGTGGTCGGAAGGTTCGGCGCATGTCAGGTCCTGCGTCAAGATGGCGAACTTCGGGTGCCGAGGCCGAGGAACTCGGAGCCACGTCTGACATGGAGGTTGGACGTTTGGGTCCAAGCCATTGGACCAGTTTTCGTTTGGATGGACGCGTTGTTTCCCTTCAAAGTGAAGAAGTTCTCCTTGAAAAAGGGCCATTTTCCTGTTGAGATGGGCATTTTTCCTTTAACATCGACCATTTTGCCTTAAGATGGACATGTCTGCTGAGTTCCATGGGAGGATGAGAGGTTCTTCTCGCCTTCCTGCAGGTCCGTTGGCCCCATGCAGTGCTGCGCAGAGATGGCAGCAATGGCTCATGCTGGGGGCCCTCAGAATCTTCGCAAGCGGCACTTGGTTTGGGCGGTTTGGGGTGGTTGGGGCGGTTGGGGTGGTTTGGGCGGTTTGGGGTGGTTGGGGCGGTTGGGGTGGTTTGGGCGGTTTGGGGTGGTTGGGGCGGTTGGGGTGGTTTGGTTTGGGTGGTTGGGGCGTTGGGCGGTTTGGTGGTTGGGGTTGGGGTGGTTTGGGCGGTTTGGGGTGGTTGGGCGGTTGGGGTGGTTTGGGCGTTTGGGGTGGTTGGGGCGCGGGGTGGTTTGGGCGGTTTGGGGTGGTTGGGGCGGGGTGGTTTGGGGTTTGGGGTGGTTGGGCGGTTTGGGGTGGTTGGGGCGGTTGGGGTGGTTTGGGCGGTTTGGGGTGGTTGGGGCGGTTTGGGGTTGGTTGGGTGCGGTTTGGGGTGGTTGGGGCGGGGTTTTGGGCGGTTTGGGGTGGGTTGGGGCGGGTGGTTGGGGCGGTGGGGTTGGGCGGTTTGGGGTGGTTGGGGCGGTTGGGGTGGTTTGGGCGGTTTGGGGTGGTTGGGGCGGTTGGGGTGGTTTGGGCGGTTTGGGGTGGTTGGGGCGGTTGGGGTGGTTTGGGCGGTTTGGGGTGGTTGGGGCGGTTGGGGTGGTTTGGGCGGTTTGGGGTGGTTGGGGCGGTTGGGGTGGTTTGGGCGGTTTGGGGTGGTTGGGGCGGTTGGGGTGGTTGGGGCGGTTTGGGGTGGTTGGGGCGGTTGGGGTGGTTGGGGCGGTTTGGGGTGGTTGGGGCGGTTGGGGTGGTTGGGGCGGTTGGGGCGGTTGGGGCGGTTGGGGCGGCTTGGTGTGGTTGGTGTGGTTGGTGTGGTTGGTGTGGTTGGTGTGGTTGGTGTGGTTGGTGTGGTTGGTGTGGTTGGTGTGGTTGGTGTGGTTGGTGTGGTTGGGGTGGTTGGGGTGGTTGGGGTGGTTGGGGTGGTTGGTGTGGTTGGGGTGGTTGGGGTGGTTGGGGTGGTTGGGGTGGTTGGGGTGGTTGGGGTGGCTTGGGTGCTTGAATTGGATGCGGCCAAGGCCGCCGCCACTGCCGACTCTGCTCGTTGGAATCTGAGTTGTGAGCATGGTCAGTATCACAGCAACTGATGGCAGTAGCAACGCAGAAGCCTCAAGTTTCTGATGGTGCGGCACAGCTTGCCGTTGTTCAGCTCGGCAAATCCGAGACCGGAGCCCCCAGTGCAGCTTCTGGCGCAGTCCTCACCAGCGCTGCCGCTGCCGCTGCGAGTGCGGCAAGCGCGGCTAGCCAGATTCTCGGCCAGGGTTCCACTTTTTGACAGGGCAGACTTAAACCCAGGGGTGGGTCGTTACCCCAAATGGGGAACCCCTGGGTTTAAGTCTATCTTGGGGTAGTCAAAAAGTGGGGGTGAGTTGCTCGTTGAGATGGCTCTTTGTGGACACTGTGTGTTGAGCGCATGATTTGCCTTTGTCCAGGCAGGGGGTGAACAGATTCTAGTTGAGTCACCAGTCTAAGTGACTTCAGGAGCCGCGATGTGTCCTCCAGTGGAGCCCCGAGTCATGCTGCCACGGGTGAATCCAGCGACTTAAGTCATTCCAGCAGCTCGTAGCACATTAAAACTCTGAGCTTGAAGCTTGTCTGTAAGTTGACGGAATCTGTCCGTCACCAGCATGTTTGTGTTGTCCGAGGTTCAAGGCAACTGGCCACTCGTTCAAGGCACACTTTGTTGGCATTGCGTTTTGTCTTCTGCACGTCGTATTACTGCTCATTTCTAGCTTTTGCCATGCATCAACTTGTTTCCACGGACAGTTTGGTGCGAGTGGGGCTGTTCGTTGCAGGTCTTGCAAGACCTCCTCAGGGTGACCCTTATGCAACCCGCTCGGAGCTCAGCTTGGGCTGGAGGTGTGAGTTCTGCAGCGGGCCCCGTGCTGAGGCCACATGCCATCTCCCATGAAGGCGCAGAGACGAGAGGACTGCTAATGTTAACCCCGGATGAATCAACCCCTGTTTGCTCATATGGGGGTGTCCCTGGTTTTAGTGGGGGATGTATCACTTTTGGAGGGGAACCCCCCCAGATTAATAAACAGTTTTTTTTTCATCCGGGGTCAACATTATCGGTGAAGACCGTGGGCTCACCGGCCAGCCGCTTTGCAGGTCACATGCACTGGCAGCGGCTACTATCCAAGCCTCGCCGAGGAAGCTCCTAGCCTTCAGGAGACTGGGATGTGGGTATGGGTCAAAAAATAGTCCCTGGCTTTATTTGTTCGGGCTCCATTTGGGGTACATATTTTTGACCCACAGCCAGGTAGGGTCTTGGTGAGATTTTGGAGCTGGTGAAATCAAAGCTGTCAGAAGCCCTTTCCGAGGGGCTGCTTGAGCCTGGCTTGACACGTCGCATGCAGGCGCGACTCCTTGCGCGGAACGAGGGTATGGAGGCGCATATCCCAGGGATGGAATGACTAGACTCGAAGCTTTGCCCAGGTCTGACACTGGCTTTCAGACTCCCTAAGGGAAGCCCGAGCCATGACTTCCATCGCCGCAGCCTGCGCCCCAGCGCGGTCAGCTGTCCGACATGATTTGGTTTCATGCCCGAGGCCAGATGCAGTTTGCCAATGCTCATTTCAATGCTGTACACACCATAGCGTAGCGGCCTCTGTACGCCTTCGACCATTGTGGATTGGATCACAGATAGATACCGATCGAAGGTGGACCCCTTTTGGGCCGCAAGCTTCTGTCTGACCCCAGTTGTCGCTTGTTACGCACTCAGGGGTGAGGGAGGACAGATGGCTGGGTCCAAAACCACCGTTCCTCCTCAGTCCATGCCAGACACAGAAGGCTTGAGCCTATGACATTTCAGAGATGACCATTGGACTGTCTCAAACTTTCAGACATCCTAAGAGGGTCCCAAGTGCCGCCTGGTTGATAGCTGCTGCCAGTGCTCCAAACAGGGGCGTGCCCACCTCGGTGCACCGGCAGCTTGCATAGCTCGGAAGATGGAGGAAGCCTCAAGGCGGAATAGAGGACCATGAGGAGCGACTCACGAATCAGGGTGTCTGGGGCTTCCTCCATCCGCTCGACAATTCGTTGAATTCCCCTTCAAAGTTGGTCCGGGGTCGAAATACTGGTTGGAAGGAGCTGTAAATGGTATGAGTCATAAGCTAGCTTCACACCTGGATGGAGGCTAGAGGTGTGAAGGGTCATGAGGCCGGAAGAAAGGTACCTCACAACCAACCAACCGGCACGTGCACTAGACTCGTTCCTTGGATTTTCCAAGTGCGGACCAGTAATTATGTGCAACCCTATGTGGGCGCTGAAATTAGCAATTGGCTGTCCTATCTATCACGAGCGACAGGCGCTCCGCAACTATGCGCAAGTGTGCTGCAGTGTTGTCCTCTTTCGCGCGTTGTTGTTTGATGAGGGGCTTTGTTTGCCTACCAAGTGCGCCATCTACCTGCTTTCGGATGTATAGCATAGGCTGCAAGCGGATTGCACTGCGTTGCAACAGATATTTCGCCGAAGTTCCAGGAGGGCCAATTGGCCAATTGTTGGACATGCAAGTATGGTTCTTGTGATCTTTGCGACTTATGTGCGCCAGAGGGCAGTTCAGAGTGGACGGCCTTTGTCATGCCAATGTATAAAATGCTTGTGCGCGTTCGAGAACACGACCGATTTTGCTTTGGCTGGCCAGTGCTGAGAGTTGTTTCGTGCTTTTCATGACCCGCAGCATGTCAAATCAAGTTCCATATGCAGTTTCATACCTCATAGATTGATTGAATTCGCAGAAGCATACCCTCATATCTCTCCTTGAGTCAAGCCGGGCCGCTCGTTGTGAGCACGCCATCCGTTTTCTTCAGATAGCCAGTCCTTGGCTTTCACCAGGATGCCACGGGGGAGGTGACTCACCGCGCTTTGGCGACGGGTTGCAGCGATGGCTACACTTTGAGCTTTAGCCAGGCGATCGTTGAGGGTGATCCAAGAAGGGATGGCGAGCTGTGAATCTTATGACTTCCTTTTGGTTCTCAAAAAGGACCAATCGGAGCACACCGGAGCATACGGAGTTCGCTTTTCTCTGAGTGATTCTCATGGCAAGGCCTGGGACGTGGCCATGGGGCCTGCACCTGAAGTTTGCCGCTTCCAGCAACTCGGAGCCTGCCCAAAAACTCGACGGCTTGTGGTCAGGTGGCAAAATCTGAGCACCTCCTTGCGGCTTTGGGATGCTCGGCAAATGACGTATTTTTTGAGCTGAAGCGCCATTGAACACATGCATGTGCACGCATATTATGTGTACACGTACAGTTTTGCAACCCCCCGTACTCACCTTTTGGTCTACTTACAATGCAGCAAAAGGTGACTACCTAGCCATATCATTCTTCTGTTTGACAAAGTCATGGCAAGGGGGCTTTTTTTCTGGCAAGTCTGCAGGGGTACATTGATTCATTTGTAGCGGGGGTCAGTTGTGCTAGCACATCCTGTCTTTTCAAGATTGGATCTGAGTGCAGCAATGCTCTCAAGGTATTCACATCAAGCCATGGTGGCAACATTGCCAACACGTTCCCTGTGACACAAAAATGCAGAGTTTCAGCTCTCGCAGCTGACACTGGCACATGGCCATGGGTCAAAAGCCCGTCCCCCCAGTGACAATCCCAATCCCCACAAACATAGACTAAAGTGGAGCCTAAAATGGGTGATGCACCTGCACCAAATGGTACCATTGGTTTTGACCCATAGCCACTTTTGGCCATGGCGGATGCCCATGTTTGCACAAGTGGCTTTGAAGTACTTTAGACCTGGGGAGCAAGAGCCGAATCTTGGCCCAACGTTCCCAACCCGGCAGCCTGAATTCGCTCAACAACGCGCTGAACGGTACTGGGCCAAATCAAGCATCTTTTGCTACTATGAATGATAGTTGTGAGCAGCTCACGTCAATCCCCTTTTCTCTCTCGCTCTCTTTCCTGCTCCTTTTCTCTTTCCAGATTTTCCAACAGTTCTCTTTCTCTTTATTCTTTTTCGCTTTTTCTCCCTGTTTGTACCTTCTTTCCCCTTGTATTTTTCCCTTTGCCTTTCTCTTTCCTTTTTCTCATTATCTTCCTTTTTTTCTTTCTCTTCTCCTCTGCTTTAGTTTACTCTTTCTCTTTGTTTTGTGCTTGCTATTTATTTATTTTTCTCCCTATTTGTGTTCTTCTTCTTCTTCTTCTTTCTCTTTCTCTCTTTCTCTCTTTCTCTCTTTCTCTCTTTCTCTCTTTCTCTCTTTCTCTTTCTCTCTTTCTCTTTCTCTTTCTGAGTTTCTTTCTCTTTCTCTTTCTCTTTCTCTCTTTCTCTCTTTCTCTCTCTCTCTCTCTCGCTCTCCCTCCGCCCATGAAGTCAAACAACGCAGAAAAGCAACGTGAACCATGCAAACATGTAAGGAGTTTTGAAGGTCGACCCGCCCAAAGCACGCAGAGCATTCCGCACGGCCAGTTTTTGATGGTCCGCCGCAAGAGTGCAGAGGGTTTTCCGATTGAAGGCTGAGCTTCGCAGAGCGCGCGGCCGTGCCAACGGTCCCGTCTCACCTGTTCCAAACACGCCGCCGTCAGGCGTCTCGACCGAGGTGGTTTGCGCACTTGCCGAACAGCCGAACTCATGCGCAGGGCCCCAGTTCCCATTTCTCGCTCTTGTTCTCCACGCGTTTCCAGCTTGTGCTCAGCCTTTTCACACACAGACACACACACACACACACGCAGCTGGCGAAGCTCTTGTTAAACTTGTTTTGATTGCGCGCGTATGTAGGCGTGCATGTATGTATGCATGCTTGTATGTAACGCAATGTATTGTATTGTATTGTATTGTAGTGTATTGCATTGTAGTGTAGTGTACTGTACTGTAATGTAATGTAATGCACCATATGCACGTATTTCAGTTCAATTCAATTCAATTCAAGTCAATTCAACGCGATGCCATGCAATGTGACGCATGTATGTAATGCAAACTACTTGGGTCTCAATTCTTGTCCAATATAATGTGGCCTCTCATGTTGCTCTACCGATGGTTGCCCTTTGACCTGACCGCATGGCCTCAGGACACCGGCTCCAAGGCGGTGAGTGAGGCTCGGGATGCGCCTTCCGGTGGTCCCGCTTTGGGCCCCACTTTTTCAAGCAGCGCCCGGTGTTGCGATCACGGGAAACAAACCGTGAGAGGATGGTTCATGGGAGCGTTGGCTCCTTTGTAGGGCAAGCCCATGATTGGAAGATTTCCCAGGTGGAAGCTGCTGCCGAGGAGCTTCTTGCCAGCCTTGAGCTTGGAGCAGAGAACAGGAATCGACACGCGGGTGGTGCACGACTGGTCACGACTCAGCGTCGCTGTGTGGTTGGCACCGTTCTATGTGTGGTTGGCAAAGGGTCACATGTGTCAAGCCGCAGCTTTGGATTCATACTTGATTTAACATCCCCTTCCCTTGCGCAGGCGATGATGCAGCGCTCCAGCTCTTTGCAGAAGCCTTGGATCCGCCCGTGGCTGAAGGGGGGGGGGAGAGGAAGGCAACTTGCCGGGATCAAGGCTTCAACTGTTGGCCCAACGGAACATCCCCCAAAAATACTTTTGTGTTTGAAGGGCATTTGAGGGCTAGACGACGAACTGTATGTCGAAAATCAGTCTTTTCCAGCCATTGCACAATTTCGCGGATTCCGGGTGTTTGTTGAGGGTAAAGGGGAAGCCACCCCCGAACCACGAAACCCACCCATCCAGTGGGAAGCTGAATTCTGCTGGGATTTCTTGGAGTTAAACCTCCCATGACCCGCCCCTTCTAGGTCGCTGCAGCGGGGCACGGACTTCCTAAAGCGACTGGCCAATGCCCGAAGTACGGATTGCGACTGGCTTGTCTTTTTTTTGGTTGGTTAGATCCACCCCGAAATTGGTTTTCGGTTTCCTTTTAAGAGCACTAGAAGAGGGGTCCTCTGAAAAAAGAGAGAGAGAGAGAGACTTAAACAGTTACGAGTCACGACATCCTGCAAGACATCCTGCTGGAACGCTTCTCTCTTGTACTTGTACGTGCTCGGGGGAATTCGAGAATTCTCTTGCTCTGGACCCGTTGCAGGCAGCTTGACATGTGTGAAAAGGTGGCTTTGACCTGCCCTGCAGGTGAGGTGGCTCAAACCTCCAAACTCAATGCACATCTTCAGCAAGACCTGGTCTTGCAAACCCGGCCTGTGGCCGTACGTTTTGAGAGCCACACAGCGACACTCCAGCCTTTGTTTGCTGCAACCGTAATCGCAATGCCGGAGCCATTGATGGAGCGTGTGATGTCCGTGTACAGGCGGAGCCTTGTTGCTCAATGTGCATGGAGTGCCATCCATATCCATCGATTCTCAAAGCGCAGCCGAGCCATGAATTGAACAGCAGCATTGCGCCAACATATAGATCAAATTGTTCGGGGATTGCAAACAGTTGGGTGCATTTATCCTTGCGTCGCAGGGAGACCGACAAGAATGACGACGGTTGGCTGGATAAGAAAGAACTGTCATCGATGCTGGATGCTGTGGGCATGCCAAAGGACGCACGTTGCCAGCATTCAGTTCATGTTATGCAGCTTTGGCTGTGTCTAGCACGTGCCGGCTTTGGTTCGGGTACAGGAGCGTGCTGACTTGCTCTTTGATGCAGCGGACGTGGACAAGAATGGCTTAATAGACTTTGAGGTTCATTTGCATTTGCATGCTCAAAGGTTTGTCAGGTTTGAATGAGCAGCGCCACCATTTTGTGTGCCAGGAATTCTGCGGGTGGCTGTTTTCAGATGTGACTCTTGGCTGCCGGAAGAACCGAGATACTGAGGTCATTGCATTGCATGTTGACTGATGCAACATGGAAGTCAAGAGATTGTGTGCGCACGCGCCTCGCATCTGCGTGACCGATGCCCAGGAAGAAGTCCATGGAGGTTTGTGTGAAACAGGGGGAGATTGTGGACAAGCACTTGAAAATCGAGATGTGTGTCGGCGATGTTCTTTGCTATGCTTTAGATGAGAAGCTGGTCCGCGACTCTCTTGAATCAAAATCGGTTGCATGCCTGACACGGTGCTACAGTGCTACGTCACGCAAGCCTTTCCGCGCCTCGTGCTGAGGCAGTCGCTTTAGATACGAGGTCCAGGTGAAGCCGGACGAAGCAGCGCTGAAGAACCTGGAGTCCAGAGCCAAAATCTACGCCGAGGAGAGGAAGAAGCAGCAGATCGAGGCCCTGGAGAAGGCCCTGGTGGATGCCAGATCCAAGCTGGAGGCCGCCAAGGCCAAGGCTGCAAAGAAGGCGCCCAAAGACTCCAAGAAAGGCAAGGATGGCAAGGATGAGAAGGGCAGGGAGGACGAGAAGCGGGAGCCTACCGCGGAAGAGCTGGCAGTTGAGGAGGCCGAGAAGAAGGTGACCACTGCAGAGAAGGCCAAAGCGCAGGTGGAGGAGGCCCCTCCGGACGTCCAGCCAGTGGTGATGCTGGAGCAGGCCGGGGAGTTTGCAAAGCCTATGAAGGGCTTGGATATTTCCAGGAATTTCAGGAATTGTTGCGAGGTTTAGAGTTACTTGAAGTTTAATTGAGTGAGACAAAGACACGCAGAGACACCACAGGATAGGTGAGCTTGTCTGGCTTGAAGGTGTGACACTGACATCAACCCTGTCACAATCAGATCAAATGAACCGCCATTGCAAGAAGTACAGAAGGCAGTTGCGTGTGCAAAGCCACGGGGCTTTGACCAGGTCTTCGAGAACTTGGTTGCAGTAAAAAACGTGTCTTCAGGCAGGGGCTTCTGAATAAAGCTCCTTCCGCGCCTTGTGCGCTTTCACGACAGGCTCCTCTGGCTCGCATGTTCTGAAGTGGAAAGCGAAGGAGGAAGGCAACGCCGCAGTGCAACTCGGCCTTTTTCAGACCCAAACCTGGTCCTGTTTTGACTTCTCACAGTCGTGAATGAATCGAGATCTCAGCGTTTGTGTTGATCAAGGAAGGTCCTTCAGCATTACAAGGTGGTGGGGTGCTCAGTCTTTGTTGCTTGCAAGCAGCAATCCGTAAACTAAGCTGGTTTAGCAGCGGGATAGGTGCTAACAGGTCCGCTTCTCATTTTCGGTAAACCCGTAACACCGTAAATCCGTTTTACCGTTTTACCTGGCAGGTAAAACCGTAAAACCGTTTTCCCGTTTTCCCTCTTTACCGTTTTACCTACAAGGTAACACTGTAAAACCGTTTTACTGCTTTACCCGGTAACTTTACCGTATTACGGTTTTACCGTTTACCTGGCAGGTAAAACCGTAAAACTGCTTTGGCGTTATGCCGTTTTACGGTTGAACCGTTTTACCTACAAGGTAAAACCGTTTTACCGTTTTGCCGCAAAACCGTTCTACCGATGCACCGTTTTTCAGCGCCCAGCATGATACCCTTTCTAGGGGTTGATCCCCAGTCAGTTCTGTCTACCCTTTAAAAAAGCCAGCTGTTTCCCGTTATAGGATAGGATAGAATAAGATAGGATCATATAGGATAAAACAGGATAAGACAGCATACGGCAAGACATGATAAGATAAGATAGGATCAGATAGATATAGATGTGGATAAATTCATATATGGATAGATAGATACCTAATGAACGAGGCATGAGGACGAGATGGACGTTGCAGAAGTGACAATGTGCTGGCGCAGTAGCTGGAAGTTGCGTGGCAGGTGCGCTCAGATTTGGGCATGTGGGAGTGTAAGATGCCCAGCCCGGATTCTAAAGGAATCTGGAAGCTGCTGCAAACTGCTGCGGCCTGAAGGCCTGCGAGGCTCCATGTTGCAACTTAGCGTTCCACGCACACATACACACGTACACACATACACACATACACACACCCACACGCGCGCGCAACACCTACCTACACGGACGTCACACACGCGTGCACGGATGCATACATACATACATACATACATACATACATACATACATACATACATACATACATACATACATACATACATACATACATACATACATACATACATACACGCGTACATACATACATACATACATACATACATACATACATACATACATGCATGCATGCATGCATGCATGCATGCATGCATACATACATACATACATACATACATACATAATTACACACATGCAAGCGTACATGCGTACAAGCATACACACATACGCGCCCATGCACCTGCGCACAAGTACAGACAGGTGCACGCGTGTATTTACATGTACTTACACGTACACACATGCGCATACATTACGTAGATGTACATGCGTGTGCACGCCTGTACATGCGCGTACATGCGTGCGCATGCATGTTTTGACATGTTTATACATGCGCATGTATATACATGCGCGTATGTGTACATGTACACATGGGTACATGTGCGTACATACATGCGAATACAGTCCGTACGTGTACATATACGTATCTACATGTACACACGTGCACATACAGGTGCACACATGTACGTACATGCCTACATGCGTGCATGCGTACAGTTGTGTGTGCATAAGTGCGTGCATACATACCCACACAGCTACGCAACTATATACCTACATACTTAGAAACACACATGTACATGCGTTCTCAAATGCACGCACGCGCACACACACAAACGCACACACACACACACGTGCGTCCACACACACCCAAACGCTCTTGCTGGCAGTTCCAGAACCGGAGCCAGATCCCTGACAGTCGCAGTAGATGTGATACATAAGATAGATAAGACAGCTACGACCAGAAGGACAGACAGGGTAGACAGGACAGATAGGAAGGGACAGAGGATAGATAGGTAGGTAGGTGGGTTGGTAGATAGACATATCGATAGCTAGATACAGACGATAAGATAGGAACATATAGAGCAAGACAGTATAAGGTAGGATAACATGGACTAAAACAGAAGAGGATAAGACGGGATAAGATATGATAAGATAGGGTGCGACAGAGTAAGATAGGGTAAAACGGGATAAGATGGGGTAACACGGGGTGAGGTAGGATAAGATAGAGTAGCATAGAGATACAAATAGATACAGACAGATAGATAGGGCGATCTATATATGCAGAAATACAAAAAGACAGCCCGATAGATGCATAGGACAAGCTAGCCTAAGATAGGTTGAGACACGGTAATATAGGCCAACGTGGGATAGATAGGATAAGATAGGTTCATACAGGGTAAGACATGATAAGATAGATAAGACATGACAACTTATGACAACACATAGTACAGATTAGATAGATGTGATAGACAAGGTAGATATCGCATATACGATAGATCAGATAGCTAAGATGCGCGATATAGATAAGACATGTATGACGAGATAAATGGGACAGATCGCACAGATCGGACAATGGACATGATGTTTAGATAGATAGACAGACAGATAGGTAGATGGATAGAGATATAAAGACACATAGGATAAGATAGAAAAAATGGATATGGTAGGATAATATAGGACAAGACTGGGTAGGACAGCATAAGGCAGACTATGATAAGAAAAAAGGATCATATAGGACTAGGATAAGATGGATAAGGCTGTAGATATAGATACAGAGAAACGCCGGGGTTGGCAGAGGTTTGTGCGACACGGAAGGATTCTCAGCAAAGGGGCCCTATTCATTGCCTACGCATTGTTCAGTTTGTGGTAAACATTATGTTCTTCAACGCTTGTTTGCTTCTTAGGTCCTGCTCATTTTGAGTGGGAAAGAGCAACGGCTGCTCCCAATATACCTATGGTTTGGGAAGTTGAGACTGAGAAAAGGGGATTTGGGAAATTTCGTGGCTCAGCCAATTGGTAGCAAAAGGGCGCTAATCGCTTCGGAACTCTAGAAGCATTCTGCCTCTTCTGGAAAGATTGCCAACATCAGCGGTGCTCTTATATATATTCTGTTTTGGTTGGAACACAGTGTCTAATTCATGGGCCTCAAAGTCTCAAAGGTCAAAACACGCATCCCCGGATGCTGTAACAAAAGCCCAAGGACAGCAGGAGCCCTTGTCCCCCCTCCAGCCTTTGATGGGACGTGTTTTACCGTTTCACTGTTTTACCGTTTTACCGGGGAGAACGGTAAAGCCGTTTGCCGTTTTACCGTTTTACCGCTTTTCCTCAGGAATCTATGGGGAGGACCCAATAACACCGACCCCACCGCCTAACCAGCACAGTATGCCATTGCTCTACTATTTCCGATGCTGCTGAAGCTTGCCAGCGTCAGCCAGTTGCGTTTCTTTTCAAGTTAAGGGCCTGGGTTCGCGCGCCTTTTGCTTGTTGTGAGCTTTCCATCTCGCCTGCGGTGAGCACCGGAGCACGGGAGCACCGCACCTGGCAGGTGGAGGGTCCGGAGGAGACGGAGGTGGACAAGGCCCTGGGGTGGCTAGTCGTGCGATAAGTGGGGAATGTGGGAAGATGAACTGGTTTTGGGGCTCCAAAGTAAAGGAAACCACCAGTTGGAGGGTTTAGAAGGGTCACCGTTTCTCATTCCTGCCTATCGCACCAAGTAGTGGTGAAGTCATGGTGGACCGGTTTGGTGTGAGACCTCAGCAAGATGCCAAGAGGGACTTGCAAGGTAGTGAACAGCAACACATCCCTATGCAGGTAGATGAGTACGACTTCACCGTGGTCGTTGCTTCCTCCAAGGATGCATCTTCGCCAGGTGGCAGCACTAACTAGGGTGTTTCCTTCCTCGCGTTGCCGTGCATAGTCGGCCAAGCCGGATGAAGACACGCCAAGCAGCGAAACTGAGGAAAGCAGATTGGTATGCTTGGAGTTGGTACGACGTGAAATGGGTGAAAGCTCCAGCCAACAAGGCGCACTATGCCTGCGGTGAGTAAATACGCGGTGGCTACTTGCAATTGCATTTCATGTGCTTAGAGGCCCACCATCTTTTTTGCAAAGACGGGCTACTGCAAAATCAGAAGGATTAACCGGCGGTTTTTCGCGGCTGCGCACTAACGGACGCTTTCGTCAGAGGCCGACAAGTTTGCCAAGAAGATGGGCAAAGCTGCTCTGGAGACTCGATGCGCTCAAGAGGTGTTATTTGGCTGTGGGTCAAAACTAATGGTACCATTTTGGGGTAGGTGCACCACCCATTTTAGTCTATTTTAGTGGGGATTGGGATGTTTACTGGGGGTACCATTCTTGACCTTGCGAGGAGCTTCAATGGGTGCCCGCTGTGTTTGCGCCAAAGAAGGAGAAGCTGTGGCTTGTCGGAGAGAAGGCTTCCGGGAATCACTGGCCGGCCGATGGCAAAGATAGGGCAAGAAGGGGGATAATATACACAGCCACGCATGCAAAGACATTTGCACATGAGCGGTACGACCAATGAGGCATACACAGCTCACCTACTGCTTCAGCCCCAAGTGCCTCGATTTGGATTGAGCATAGACTGGGGTGGTTAATGACAGTGCACGCGACAATTCGAGAGGCCTTGCCTTTCCGTTTGCACAAGTTTTCATTGGGCTAAGCAGACCAATTCAATGACCAGCCACAATTCTTCTCAACGAACGAGAAAGACGAGTCACAGCAGAAGGTCTGCACAAGCCTTCGTTCATCGGGCCCCGAAGATGGTGCACGCAGTGTCACAGCCAGCTCTGCAAAGCAGAGCTAGCGCCGACTTGGTTTCATGCCGGCAACAGGCGGTACAAGTGCTGGATAGCCACGGGCGCGTCGCTTTGGCGGTGACACCTCCTAAGGCTGAGACGGAGGGGGCAAAGTGCAGATGTGATGCCGTGTGGTATGGCGACACGCATTTCTGACCTGCTTTGATTGATTTTTCCGGTTTGCCATTCTGTACGTGGCTTGCTTAGCCAGGATTGCTTATGGGTGCAAGACTTGTGGCCGAGCACCTGGAGAGTTTTCATGACAAATGTCAGAAGTCAGAAGGGCTGCAACTTGGGTCTGCCAAGCTGGCGCCTACATGGCTGTGGCTCAAAAACCGGTACCAAAATGGAACCCTGGTAAGTGGAAAAAGGGACCAACACCTGCGTAACCCCTCCTGGTTAATTTTGAGACTGGCCTGCTGCTTCTTTCCGACATGGCCTTGACCCATGAGTGTTTCTCCAAATTGAGGACTTTGCAGGTAGGTGGTTTGCTTTTGGTTTCGATCTTTTGAAACCATCGAACATGGGGCCTCCTATGTTGAGACCCCAGATACCTGGCTCGCAGGCTCGCATTGCTAGTCGCACAGGTCTTTCCTCAGCCAGCTGCATTTGCGTCTTTTGCTTTGATGCTGGACGCCAAGCCACACCGTGCAATCATTTGGCCATGGGTCGAAAGCCAAATCGTACCCCCAGTGAACATCCCAATCCCCACTAAAATAGACTAAAATGGGTGGCGCACCTCCAAAATGGTACCATTGGTTTTGACCCACGGCCATTTGGCCTCGCAGCATGGGGGTTGATCATAAGGTCCTCATGGGGAAACCACGGAAAGAGATGACTTTCCCCACAAAACGGGAAAAGCTACGCATGGTCATTTGGGGGCCCGGAAAATGGATCAAGCTCCGCATGTCAGGCGGGCGATCATGAAGGCCACGATTTCTACATCTCCCGCGGGATTCCGAGCTGAACAGTGTGATGGGCTCGGAAAAGCAACGCTTTCAGCTGAGGCTCAGACTACGGCTGCTGCGATTGTGGTGATGCAATGGCCCAAGCAGTGAACGGAGTCACCTGTTTGGCCTTCTTGACCGGGTCAGCAGACGTACCTAGAACGTGCCACTCCCTTGGGGCCCCTTCAGGTTTTTGCATAGCAATCCTCAGATCGGGTAGTACGTCGATGGATCGACCGAGGCGTACGCTTGGCGCCAAAGCGGCTTTTGCCGGCACCATCCTGGACCTCGGGAAGAAGTGGCTGGAAGCTCGGAAAGGTGTTCGGATGATGGTATGAACCTAGCCCTGAGCCACTCACGTGTTTTGCGGTCGGTCATGGGATGGACATGCAGCCCTTTAAATGCAACATGAAGAATACCCAAGCATTTGGGCCCTAGACTTGCTTCGCCCAAACCAGGTCTCCCTGATCGGCCCCCCAAAAAAAACAACCAGGGGTGAGGTCCAACGAGGCTGCGGCATCCATTTGCCCGTGCCGCTGGATTTCTCAGGATCCGGCCCAGCTGCTGCCCGAAGCCACTCGCCGACGAGCGCAGCTGTGGCTTGGCTCCATGGAGAGAAACTTTTGCGAGACGATTGGCTGGTCAAAAATAAGTACCCAGAACAAGGAACCCTGGCAAATGGTTAAACATGAACTAAATCTGCAGTCCCCTGGTGGTTGAATTTCGACCCACAATGGAGCATTGAAAACAAGTTTCCCTCTTTCAGACTGCATCCAAACGCCGAGTTCAATCCGTCTCTTGAGGAGCTGATGTGTTGCTTTTTCGTTGCAGGTTGATCCCAGCGCAGGTCCGTCGCCTGGCTTGGACCCAAAAGGCTGAGTTGGATGCTTGAGGAGAGAGCGGCTCGCATAGGTCAAGTTCCATCCTAGCGTGCTGCCTGGAGTGGTGCCCCAAGTCGCTGAAGTTGCTGCGCATTTCGAAGCAGTGAACTGAGTTTCAAGCTTTTCCATAGACTCGGCTTGGAACTGGGTGTCAGTCCCAAATTCAAGTGCCAGGGACCGAAGGTGTTTTCCATGTGCCAGGGTTCAACTTTTGAGCCACAAGGCTGCCAGCCCACCTCCGACATTAGGCCACCGGCAGTCTGAGTCCGGCAGGTTGCTCCACCTCCTGTCCCCTGTGGCGACCGGCGGGTCGGAGCCTCAGGCGTGAGAGGATCTCTCCCAAAGCGTGGGATACCAAGCTCCGAAGCCACACCTTGTGAGAGACTTGTCCCATCCTGAGTTGAGTTCCTGAGTCCCTGAGTCCCTGAGTCCCTGAGTCCCTGAGTCCCTGAGTCCCTGAGTCCCTGAGTCCCTGAGTCCTGGGTCTCAGGCAAGTGCAGGCAGTCTGCAAGGCGAGGGATTCTGAGATATGCGGATGTCTCGTTTTTTTTTTGCAATCTGGGCAGCTAGGCTACTCAATCTCTGCCAAAGTGTTGCCCTCACACTGCTTGGGCCTTCTGGGCGGTTAAACGGTTAAACTCTACCAATGCTTGGGCCTCCGACCTTTCCCTCACCGTTTCGATTGTGTCAGGCGGGAGCTCAGAGAGTGGAGCAGGACCGACCGGGGATTGACTGCGATGGCCAATGCCTTCGGAGACTGATCAGCGCAGATGGCAGGCGATGGGGAGACGCTATCCAGCGCTAGCCAAGTCGAGACCGAGGTCTGGATCCATGGTATGAGCCGAAACTAAAAACCAGCGGAAAGCCGCAGGTGCTAGTCTATGTTTCCATTGTGCCAGATTCCATTTTGGGTACCGATTTTTGACGCACATCCATGTCTCAACTGACGTGAATGTGTAGGTGTTTCCATTTATTAGGTTGGGAGCAAAGCAACGGGGCAACTGGCGGGATATGGATCAAAATTGAACCACCAGGAATCGGACAGCAGGTTAAACCGTCCATGTTTCCATTTACCGAACGGGCGACCCAGTTGGGGGTTTGCCAACTATTTTTGACAACCACACTGAATCCTGCACCACTTCGAAAGCATCGGAGACCATGGCTTGTTGGTATTTTTTTGGGGGAATCATCATTACAGGGTTTCTTAGGTGCAGAATTGCGTCCATCCACGGGTAGCCACAACTTGTGATACCTTCCCACATTGCCAGGGACCACATCACGTCCTCATCTCCGGCATCAACTTGCGGGTCACCGAGGAGCTCGGTTGCATGCGACGTAACAAAAAGTGAAAGCTGTGCGCAAACCACGCGGCAGGATTGGGGACTCTTCCAGGTAGGTGGTTTCCAATTGGTTTCAAGTTAAAACCCCTCCAAAAAGGGGTCCCCTATTTTTGGGAAACTCCGATTTGATTCTAATCCACTCATACACTGCCCCTGATTTGGCATGTCCCTTCAGAAAATCGCAGCAACCTCTTGGCCGCATGTGAGCCGTTTTGTTTGGCACGATCTCCAAAGCTCTATCAATTGGTCCCGGTTCATGACTACCAAGCTACGAACAACTTGCTGGTGCGATCAGTAGGGAATGTGGGAATTTGATCCCAGGGATTCCCTCAAAGGAAACCAGCAGTTTGGTTTGAATCAGGGTCATTCCATTTCTCCTTCCCTACTTATCTCATGTTCAAACCAAAACAGGGCGGCGCGCCCAACGCGCGCGCCCTGGGCGCTCGCAGGAGGTGCTGCGGGAGTTCATCGAGGGGAAGCTGTCCCCGGTGGAGGCCTTGTCGTGGCGAATCGAGCGCCGGTGTCGGCTCCGAGGCTTCGACGTCTAACGTTTGCGCCCCTTTGGAGTGTGGAGCCACGGGCTCCTTTCAAAGGTCGAGATGAGTTGCTTTCATGCTTGATGGGCATGAAAGGTGTAGCCCGGCTGAGACACGCGTTTGGCGCTTGTGGCTCTCTGGACGTGGTGTCAGGCATCGCTGCAGTCGCTGGAGCTTCAGCGAGATCAGGCCGGGGATGGAAGCACCGCTTGGCGGATGATCCACACGCGGATCGCCTTCTAGGAGACCAAGGCGTCCAAAGGGCGAGCCTATGCGACCCTCAGCACAGAGGCCTGCGGAGCGACCCGTGAGGGTTCTGCAGACTGGGCGGCTTGAAGAGGGTAGAGGCAGGCCCCATGGATGAAACGCAAACCAGAGGTGGCCAGTATGACCGCCTCAGGTTGTCACTGCTCGCTGATTGCACTCCGTTTGGTCATTCAACCCAGCATCTTGCTCAAGCCCTCCCGAGCACGCAATGTCGGTGCCAGCTGCTTGGCAGTCTCAATGTGCAGGGAAGCGCCCGAACTTTGGGGATGGAGACCTGGGAAACCTCAGCATCATTTTTGTTGACCCTGGTTTCATTTTGGAGGTGGTTCAAACTTTCTTGGCCTGGATGGGTTTGGCAGAAAGAGGATTGAGAGCACGCGCCTTGATTGATTGATTGATGGTTCAAGTCAGGCTAGCTGCAGGGCGCACATTTTCTTGGGTATGAAACGGCATTTTCATGGACACGGCCATGGCCCTGCGCTTGTGCCCTCCTTGACAGTGCCTGCAGAGGCAATACCCTTGACAGTGCCTGCAGAGCCTGACTTTTCGCAGTTCTTCCAATCTGGCGTTCATTGTGCAGTGATCGAGCGCATGCGCCGTTCTGGGTTGATGTGCGATGCAGACATTGCTGGCCTGCGACCGGATGAGCTGGTGACAGCCATGTCTGGCTTTATTGACGATGAGGAAGCTGGATGGTACATCGAGCTTGCCCGTGGCGCTTTGGCATTCCTTGCCAGGCGTGCCAGTGGAGCCCCGCAGTGCGCTCGCCCTGTTGAAGGCCTCCCTGTGCCTGCTGTCAAACGGTGCAGGCTTGTGGGTAGCATTGCGCCGGGCGCCTTTCAGTGGTCGCAGAATGCTCTGACTGCCCTGAGGCCAGTTCACCAGCACTCTGAGATGGTCCATGCTTGCTGGGAGATCTATGCCGCCCTTGGCACGCATGGCGAGTTGTGGTCACCGTTGCTTGAGGAGCACCAGGCCATTGCTCGCGAAGGCCTGGCGAGTCGGCTGCAGATCTTTGAGCGGCGCACTCTGCAGGCGCAACTCAGCGCCCTGAGGCGGTGGGCCAATTATGTGTTGCAGTTTGGCAAAGGGCCTGCAGAAGTTCTGTTGCCTCCGGTTGCCCTGCTTTTTTCCTTCCTTAAGCAAGCGTCTGACGGAGGGCCAACTGCAGCGCAAGGACTTTTCCAGAAGCTGTTATGGTGGCGTCGGCATGTCGGCATACCATTCCCGCTGGGCGACCCCATGGTTGCAACGTGGAACCGAGTGGCCGAGGGACACTCTATCCAGCCTCGTGTGCCTTTGAGCTTTCGTGCTTTTCAGGCGCTCTGCAAGCTGGCCCTTGGTGGTTCCACGAACGTTGCTACGTTCGCATCTTTAGCCCTTATCCCATTAGTGGCTTGCCTGAGGTTCGCCCACGCGCAGCGATCTGATTGGACGCTGTCCCGCGACTTTGCTCGCGCGGTTTGCTTGAAGGGCAAGTCGCGCAAACATGGCACGCGGCCGTCGTTCGAATGGGCTGCTCCGATGCATGTTGGCAAGTGGAAGCATGTTTTGGGCTTAGCGTCAAGGGTCATCATTGACTTGCGCAGCCAGGTGCCTGACTTGTCCTTTTGTATCCCAGATGTTGCCTGTGGGCCCTCCGGTTGCCTGGACGAGCGTGCGCATTGGCGAGCAGCCCCGATGCCAATGGCGCGCTTTGTGAAGCTGTTGCACTCAGTGTTACGTAGCGAAGGTTTGCCTGATGCAGAAGTAGGCCTTATCAGCACTTACTCTTTGCGACGTTTTTTGCCAAGTGTAGCAGAGGTCTTGCGAACGCCAGTGGAAGTTGCCCAACACTTGGGAAACTGGACGGAGTCAGTTACGACCAAGCATGCCCAGCCAATGCCAGTGCAGATGAGCCAGCACTATGCTCATGACAGAGTGCTCTCCGCTGGGCACACTAAAGCTTTGTTGTGCGCAGCAGTTCAGGAGTTGCTCGAGACAGAATCCGGGCCGCTCGATTGGCAGTCTTTCCGCACAAAAGGGCTCAGCTGGCAGCAGATTTTAAATCGACATTCTGCTTTGACTCCTCCAGCAGACAAACCAGTAAATTGCCAGGGAAGTGACAGCGAAGCAAGCAGTGACGAGACTTCGTCCTCTTCCGACGGTGGCTCAAGTCACGAAGGGTTGCCGCATGACTTAGAGTGGTTTCGTTTTGCCCGTGGGGTTTCTCATATCGCACGTGAGCGCTCCCAATCCCAACCTGTTCCTTGGTGCCGTGGCACTCCGTTTGCGGGAATTCCCTTGGAGTGGGGCATCGGAATAGAGCCAGGCTTGCAGATTTGTGCCAAATGCCAAGCCTGCGTTCCACCGCACATTAAACGAGCAATCGACTCCTGCAAATAGACAGTGAAAGAATTCTGCGGCTGTGCGTAATAGGTCAGTGTGTTTGCCACTAAATTTCCTGACAACACAAGACACGCGGGTTTCAGGGCTTCGGGGGCCTTACACTCATGTTTTGTGGCCCTTCGGCCCTCGGCCTACATTTATGTCTTGTTGGCCCCCCTGTTTCTTTGCAAGCTTCAGCTTTGGCAAAGGCTTCTTGTTGCGGGGTTGTGCCTACTCTTATTTGATTTGTTTTCCTTTCACACGGCAGGCTTTTCCCCGAGTGGCGTGAGGCATGTCCAGTTTCAGGGCTTCGGGGGCTTCGCGCAGCCTTTTGGGTGCGTGGCCCTTCGGCTCTAATTGTTGTTTGTTTGTTGGCCCCCCTCTCTTGCAGATGCGGGTTTGTGCCAACTCCTTTTTTTTTTAAAAAAAAAAAGATTTGATTGGCAAGTTCATCCAAAGTGACGTGAGACATGTCCAGTTTCAGGGCTTCTGGGGTTTCGCTGGCCCCCCTTCTCTTGCAAGCTTTCGGCTTTTGCTGGGGTTTCTGCTGTTGCAGGGTTGCGCCCCCTTTGTTTTGACGGGCAGCTTTTCCCGAGTCACCATGACATGTCCAGTTCTAGGGCTTTGAGGGCTTCGCGCAGCCTTTTCGGTGCGCGGCCCTTCGGCCATTGACCTACGCTTGTTTTTGTTGTCGTAGGGATGCATCCACTCTTTGCTTGGCCAGGCTAGTCTTTTACTGATCTGGGACGAAGGTTTACGGAGATTTGTGTGTTTGCCAACTTTCAAATTCCCTCAGTCACGCGAGACATGTCGGGTTTCAGGGCTTCAGGGGCTTCGCGCAGCCCTTGTGGTTGCGTGGCTCTTCGGCCCTCGGCCTTAATTTATGTAGTGTTGGCTCCACCCTTTTTGTGGCAAGCTTTCAGCTTTTGTGCACTGGTTTTTAACTTGCTAATCTCATTTGGTACATTGACAATCAAGCAGCTTGCCAAATTCTCACCAAGGGTGCCAGTAGTGCAGGGGATTTGTGCTTCATCGCATCACTAGCGCATCTCCTGTACGCAAAGCTGAGTTGCAGGGTGTACTTCGAATACATCGAGTCGAATGCAAACCCTGCAGATGGTCTCTCCCGTGATGGCCTTGATGATGCGTGGACCTTTTCCCAAGGTTGGTCCTTGCTGCCGGCAATTGTGCCTGATTTAGTTCGCATTGCAGCGTCTTCGCTTGCAGCAGCTTTGACGGCATTGTAGCATTGGGGGGAACTTTGGGGTGGCTTGATTACACACACACACACACTTCAGAGCGCCCTGTGGCTTTCACCTGCACTTTGTGCTGTGCGCCCTCTTGGCCTCTGTGTGTGTGTGCAAGCTTTGACTAACCCAATGACACTCCCTTCTTCAGCTTGCAGACATCGGCATTATCTCACACTGCATGCGAAAAAAAGAGTGCGCCTTCTGCAGCAAGTTGCCGAGCTTTCATTCAAACTTTCTTGGCCTGGATGGGTTTGGCAGAAAGAGGATTGAGAGCACGCGCCTTGATTGATTGATTGATGGTTCAAGTCAGGCTAGCTGCAGGGCGCACATTTTCTTGCCCGCCCACCACGCCCTGGCATTGCCAAGAGTCTTGGCCTGCCTGTGATTTCTTCTGCCAAGCTTGAAGTGGGGTGGCTTGATTACACACACACACACACTTCAGAGCGCCCTGTGGCTTTCACCTGCACTTTGTGCTGTGCGCCCTCTTGGCCTCTGTGTGTGTGTGCAAGCTTTGACTAACCCAATGACACTCCCTTCTTCAGCTTGCAGACATCGGCATTATCTCACACTGCATGCGAAAAAAAGAGTGCGCCTTCTGCAGCAAGTTGCCGAGCTTTCAAATTCATATTTCAGGTCGAGCAAAAAACACGGAGTCCATCCCAACCCGGGCACCGCATTTGCCAGCGCCAATGGGAGCGAACAGCTCCTGCCGGCAATTGATGGCCTTTTCACTGAGGCGATGCAGGTGAAGCTGCTTTCCCCAGCAGAGCTGCCGAAGCGCATCGGTGCAGGCGCCCCAGGTGTTCCATCGTTTTTTCTCGCTTGTTTCTTCTTCTTTTTTTTTTGGGGGGGGGGATATGTTTTTTTCTTTCAAAGGCTGCAAGCTGGAAGCTGAGGCCGGCTTCGCCGTGTTTGCCGCGCAGGCCGCACGAATCCCGGCGCGGCAGAAGGCGAGTCCTCGCCACGCTCGGTGGGCGGATTTCCATTTCTCCTTTGAGGGTAGGGGGGTTTGGCAGTGGCAGGGCATTGTGAAGACCGGGTTGGCCATCGCAATCCCAGAGGACTGGTGCAAGACAGCGGGATTGGCGAGAGATATTATGAGGGGAGGCGGCAAGAGGAAGAGAGCAAGGTGGCGAGCACAGCCTGGGCGACAAGACTTTAGGCATGCACGTGTTGACAGAACTCACCTATGGATGTTGCCAAGCGGCTGCTGGCCCTGTCAGAGGAGACCTATGCGCGGGTGGCGCCTCTTCATGGCTTAGCCGATCGCATGATCCTTGGATGCAAACTATTTGCGGTGGAAGCTGGAGTGGGTCTCTTGTGCACAGATCCCCGAACAGGCTCTGAACTCGTGATACAGCATATTGCTGCATAGAACAGTGCAGCGCAGCCAACTCTTTATCCGGAGAGTGCGCGACTTCCTTCTTGGCGACAAACTTGAGGATTCAGCCTGGAGCAGGAGTGGTGGACTACGACTACCGTGGGGAGGATTGGTTGCGCTTTGCATGTGCAACAGACTAAGCGGTTTGACACCAAAGAGCCGACAAACGAGAGAGAGAGAGAGAGTCTGCAGGTTGGAGTTGTCCTCTTCAACCACGGTGCAGAGGAAACTTGCACTTGGAGGGCTTCCTCAGAGTGGCGATCAACTTGTGCCGGCCTGGCAGCCGGAGCTTGTGTGAGGACTTCATCGTCTCGGTCGGAGATCCTGTGGCGCAGATCATCTTGCAGCCCCTGAGCTGAGTTTCCAACCCATCTGAAGGTTGCCAGCAAGACAAGCTTTGCACTTGGCCAGCCTAGGAAGATCAGCATGGCGGGCTGCCAGGAAGTCCAGCCGCTGGGTTGCAGCAGTTTTTCCGCTTCCTGTGGGACTTCTTTCGGGACGAAGTGTCAGGTCCTTGGATGAGACTGCGCGGGGCAGTGGCGGCTATGGGAGCACTGGCATCTCAGAGGCGCGTGGTGTTAATCCACTCGCTTTCTGCCGAGTGATGAGACGGACCATATTTTTGCAGGGAAGAACATGGCACCTTGCATGCCATTTTTTCCTCTGCTTTGCATGATGGCATGATTGCTCCTCGAACAGTGTCATAAGTGCGACACACTTCATTCATGGCTCACTGGCATCACTCCAAGTAGCTGAGTATCTGTGCTTGCAACTGCAGGCTGTGTCCGACAGGGACAGCAAGCGACCACGGCTGGAGGCGTTGTGACAGCAAATGTGTTGCTTTGTTGCGGGGTATGATATGCCATGAATCGCGGGCACACCTGCCTTTCTTGGTTGCCACAGGAGACTTCGTCAGATGCTGCTTGACAGCAAGCAGATGCTGTTGCAATATGGGGGTGTCTTGTTTTGGATGGTATCCCTTGTTTTTGGTTTAACGGGGAAGCCAACAGGTAAAAAGACGAGCCAGCCATAAAACGGTGAGCAGCTTGGACGTCTTTCGCAGGCAGCTGGAGCTCCTTTTCCAAGGCGATGCTCGTGAAGCGTCTGAGCCAGGCAGCTGTGCTGCCGGTGCGTGGATCTGTGGACGCTCGGCGGATTTTCCCCGGGTCATGGGCGGATTTGTTTTCCCTTTTTGTTTTTGTTCTTTCGGATTTGACGAGGAAACGCGAGTTCATGCAAATGAATGCAAATTCTGAAATTTGATGGTGGTCTATTCGCACATGAATGCAAGTCCTGTTTGCTATGAATCTAGTGTCAGCGAATCAAGGCCGCAGCTGGATTTGACCTATCTGCCGCCGAAGCCACTGTGATTCCTGCGGGCGGCAAGGCAGGGCCCACATGGTGACATGAGTGATTTTTGCATGTCACCTGATCGCATATATATATATATATACACACCATGTCGCTTGACCGCAGGGCATCGTCAAGACAGGGCTGGCCATTTCCATCCCAGAGGCAGAGGGGATTTGCTTAGACTGACCGTCCTTTTGCTGGGCTGGGGCACCAGCCAAGCCGAACAATGCGACACTTCCAAAGCTTGTGCTGGGTGTGGCTCAAAATGAACTGGGGCAAACCGCAGGTTACAGAACAAAACCTTTCCATTTTTTTCCAGGGGTTCCATTTAGGAGCCCTGTTTTTGAGGCCACACTGAGTGCAGCTTTAGAACCCTTGATCTGTCGGCATGCAGGGCACCTACGCCCGGGTGGCGCCCCGCAGCGGGCTAGCTGCCAAGAAGATGCGGCTCGCCCGCAGCGTCGGGGCTGCGAGGCTTCGGGGCTTCGACTCAACGCTTCGCTCGCCGAGGATCCACACGGGAGCCGGGGTGGTGGACTACGACTACCGAGGGGAGGCATGCGCGTGGCATATGCGTCCGATGGGTGGTTTGCACTTTTTTTAGCAGCGAAGGTGGGTGCGGTCCTGTTCAACTATGGCTCCGAGGACAGAGCTGAATGGTCATGTGAGAGTGGAATCGCGATTTGTAATGATCAATCTAGAAAGTTTGGCCAGTTTTTGAAATTTTGACAGCCATAGGCCCATGGGCTGATGAAGTGTTGACGGTGCTTTTTCTGTTGGGAGATTTCTAACTGAATTGCCTGAGACGAAGCAAGACTTGGACTGGCAGCCAGCGAGACTGATGGCAAACTCTCGGGGGTGCGGGCGCTTGCAGCATGTGCTGGGCTGGTTGATTGCATACTGATGGACGAAATCCATTTCGCACCCATTGGGAACCATGGTTGAAACCATTGTGTATTTTGGTGTGTGTATATATATATATGGGGAAGCATCAGAAAACAGGGTTTCTTAGGTGGTGCGGATTGGATGTCGTCCATCCGCAGTATTACGATTTAAAAGCCTTGGGCCCATTTCCCCCTTGAGAACAGCTGGCAGGACTTTGCAGTGGCTGTCGGGGACCGGGTGGCGCAGCTCATCCTGGAGAGCCTTTGCAAGCAATCAGCACAGATGCTTCCCAGAGCTTTTGGAAGGTATCCCAAGCCGTCCCAAGCCGTCCCAAAGTGTCCTAAGCCGTCCTAAGCGATTAGTTGCGAGCTTGCTGAAAGAGCTTGCTGCGATTTCTCTGACGCAAGGCAGATCTCCATGGCCGGCTGTAGCGAGGTGCAGCCGCGCGCCCAGAGTTTTTCCCATGCGCCGCTACTCAGATTCGACGCGTGCATTCCACCCCGAGGTCTTTGAAGGCGAAGAAGGAGGCCGCCGAGGCGATTCGTGGGGAGTGGAGCCAGCGAGCTGGGGAGCGGGGAAGCGTGGACGCCGCCATCATCTTTCTTTCTTTTTGAGAGAGAGGAGGACATGTTTCGGGCTCAAGCGCCTGAACGAAGCGTCCAGGCGATGCTGGTGAAGCGCTTGAACCAGGCAGCGCAGATGCCCGTGCGCGGCTCTGCCGTCTCTTGCCTGCATTTGGGTGTGCTGAGTTGTTCACTGATCTACAAACTGGTTCCCATCTAAGCTTCTTCAGTCCCTTCGGTTAATCAGATAAGGCAGTGTCACAGGGACTCTGCCACGGCTCCTTCAGGCTGCGGCAGGCTTTGACCTGGCTGCTGCAGAAGCTACTGTGATCCCAGCCGGGAGCAAGGCACGCTGGAGTCTAGCTGTCTGACCAGGGGAACTATCGAGAGAGTCGTTGTTGTCAGACGGTGTTTCGAGACAGATGCAGAGGGCATGCGACACCAATTCTTACATAGAAAAGCTTTTTTTCCCCCCGAGGTGACGCCAACTTGTATTCATGAGAGACGTTCAAGATTGCGGCACCTTTGACCAGCATGTTCTCCTTGACAATTCAAGCTTGGGCGTTTATGACAGGGCAGCATCAAGACTGGGCTTGCCATCTCCACTCCCAAGGCAGGGAGAAAGGGAGAAAGCGATGACGGTGGTTTCTTTGCGCCTGTCCGGAGTCCGTACTGCAGGGCACATATGCCCGAGTGGCACCTCGTAGTGGGCTGGCCGCCAAGAAGATGTGGCTTGACTGCAGGTTGCCCAGATGTGGGTGTGGGTCAAAATTAAACCATTAGGGGACCGCAGGATTTAGTCCATGTTTCCATTTACTAAGGTGTCATTGTGGGTACCTATTTGTCACCCACAGCCATGTGTCCAAAGAGCTCAGTTTCCTGTCTAATTGCTTTCGTGAAGGATTCACATCGGAGCTGGGATAGTGGACAACAGCGAGGAGGCCGGTCCAAATTGCCACGGATTTCATGCAAATGATCCTTGGCCTATTGGCTGCCAGGTCGAGGTTCTCGTGTTCAACCACGGCCGCGAGGATCCATTTAAAGGGAATGAATGCTATTCTGTCGCTCTGGGCGCATGTTTTTTTGCATTCAGTCGAGTCTAGAGCCAAGAGTTGGACTGAAGAACACCCTACTCAAAATACTCGCTTTTTTCCAGGGTATTTTTTGAGAAAACCTGGCTTCGTGGCAAAATACCTCCTTTGCTAGTAATTGGAGGGTCGACATGATTATTGGGTGTAGGGGGCAGCCTGAGAAACCAACACACCATAAATTCCCTGAAAAAAAGCATGGGTACTTGGAGTAGGGGGTACATGGTGCAGGGCGCAGTCCAGAAATCGGTCCGGCCAGGACTTCGTGGTGGCTGCGGGGGACCGCGTGGCGCAGCTGATCCTGGAGAGCCCTGGCTGAAGGGCCGAATTCCGCCGAACCCGCAGCCTTTTGGGGGGATGCGGCCTGCCGCAATGCACACGGTTTGGGGAGGGAAAACCAACTGACACTTGAAATGCATTTCGCATGTCTCGGACATTTTCCCGCATTTCAAGCGCATGTCTCACGGCGCTTGACCCAGGAAGACCTGCGCGGCCGAGTGCGTGGAAGTGGAGCGCCTTGGCATCGGCTGTTTTTGTTTTCATTTTTTAAAAGCATATTGTTATTATTATTCTTATTATTATTCTTATTATTATTCTTATTATTATTTGTTTTCCGTGGATTCCACTCGCAGCTTTTGACTGCGCGAGGTCCCTGGACGAGACCTTGCGGGGGGCTGGCGGCTTTGGCAGCACCGGTGTGGCCGGGGTCCACAGTCGCATGGAGAAAACTGCAAAAGCGTAGGGTAACTCTACTACTCCTCCTCCTCCTCCTCCTCCTCCTCCTACTACTAAGTAGTGGTACTACTACTACTACGACTACTACGACTACTACTACTACTGCTGCTACTACTACTACTACTACTACTTCTGCTTCTACTACTACTAACACAACGGCTACTACTGCTACTACTACTGCTACTACTACTTCTACTACTACTACTACTGCTGCTGCTGCGACTACTACTACTGCGACTATTACTACTACTACTACTACTACAACTACAGTACTACTACTACTACGACGACTACTACTACTAGTACTACTACTACTACTACTGCTACTACTACTACTACTACTCCTCCTACTATTAAGTAGTGGTACTACTATTACTACTACGACTACTACTGCTACTACTACTACTCCTCCTCCTCCTACTACTAAGTAGTGGTACTACTATTACTACTACTACGACGACTACTACTACGACTACTACGACTACTACTACTACTGCTGCTACTACTACTACTACTACTTCTGCTTCTACTACTACTAACACAACGGCTACTACTGCTACTACTACTGCTACTACTACTTCTACTACTACTACTACTGCTGCTGCTGCTGCGACTACTACTACTGCGACTATTACTACTACTACTACTACTACTACTACTACAACTACACTACTACTACTACTACGACGACTACTACTACTAGTACTACTACTACTACTGCTACTACTACTACTACTCCTCCTACTACTAAGTAGTGGTACTACTATTACTACTACTACGACTACTACTGCTACTACTACTACTCCTCCTACTACTACTACTACTACCCGCAGCACGTGTGGTTCGCCCAGAACCACTTTCCGGCCTCTGTCTGGCAAGCCTTAGGCTTAACTTGCACCATTTAGGGTTCAGGTTTAAGGTTTAACTTGCCCTCAAGCCCCCCCCGTTTGCGGTTTAGTTTGAGGTTTAACTTGCCCCCAAACCCTCACTTTAGGGTTCAGGTTTTGGGTTTCACTTGCCCTAATTCAGGGCTCAGGTTTAAGGTTCAACTTGCCCTCAACCCCCCCTGCTTGGGTTTTAGTTTTGGGTTTCACTTGCCCTCAGTAACGGTTCAGGTTTTCAGGTTTAGGGTTTTCTTGCCCTCAAACTCAAACCCTCACTTTATGGTGTGGAAAGCTTCACTTGTCACCTTCTAACTTCTGGCTGAGCCTAGGGTAGTCCCAAAAAACACATAGTGACCCATCGAAAAGCCGCGCCCTGCGCAGTTGCGCGCGTCGGCCCCCGAAGAGAGTTTCGAAGTGCGCTCTGCTTCTGTCTTTGAAGGAATGTGGCCTGAAGACCTTGCTCAGCCCGTGAGACAAGCATATGACTACTGGCAGGAGCTTCCTTTGCAGGAAACATGCTGTTTCGCAAGAAACTTGAAGAAAGCAAGCCTTTTTTGCACCAAAAATGCTTGGAAGTGCGCCCTGCCTCTGTTTTGGAAGGAATCGAGCTCCAGATCGCGGCCTCAAGACAACCCTCTGGAGGATCCTCCGGAGAGGCTTGATGGTAGGTTTTAGGGTTTAACTATCTATACAAAGGTCAGTACTGACCTCGAACCCCGTTCTAGCGGTGGCACGACAGGTCATAGCCTGCTTGTTCTATTGCAGTTCTGGCATATGCTCGCAGCGCGGGTTCTGGGCAAACCACAAGTGCTGGCCGTGCCACTACTGCCGCTACTCCTGCTACTACGACTACTACTACTACTCCTACTCCTCCTCCTACTCCTAAGCCTACTATTGCTCCCCCTCCTCCTCCTCCTCTACTGCTACTCCTCCTCCTGCTACTACTACTAGTACTACTACTACTACTCCTACTACTATTCCTCCTACCACTCCTCCCGCCTCCTCCTCCTCCCCCGCTACTACTACTACTAGTACTACTAGTAGTACTACTACTACTACTACTACTACTACTACTACTACTACTACTACACTACCACGCTACTACGACTACCACTACTACTACGACTACTGCCACTGCTACTACTACTACTACTACTACGACGACTACGACTACGACTGCGACTGCGAGTACTGCGACTACTACAACTTTTTGGGTAAAATAGACCCCACCTATCTGGCTTGGAGAGCACCCGATCTGTCAAACTTCCTGTTTGCGAGTTTGAGGCCGCTCCAAAGCAGGACATATCCGCTGGCTTGTGGCCAAGGCATTGCATAGACTTCAAGTGTTTGTTGGGTTTTCTTTGCTTTGGCAGGTATGGAGAACCCTCTTCGCTCACAAAAAAAACAATCACAGGAACAACAATTTTCACACTTGGCCTCTGCATATTGGAGGTGGAACAATAATCATTGACTGCAACTGCTTGGTGGGCTCGTACCAGGATATCGCAGTGCCGGCGGTTTCAGCAGAGCAGGCCAGCACGTGCTGCAAATCTTTCCATGACATTGACGCCTTCAGGCGTGCCGAGCTGGGGCTTGATGTATGCAAGATGCAGGGAGCTGTCCTGCTGGGGTGGCTTGGCTTGCACGCAGGCCGTGAGTTGCAGTGCAAACCGCAAAGCTCGGAACTCGAGGTGCGCGCTGACCATCTTTGACGCGCGAGCCTGGGGAAGCTGGGTGATGGTCGCTTTGGGGTTCAGTGATCCTTGCTGGGAGCTGCGTGAAAAGGCCGAACTTGCTTGGCGCCATGCTTTGGTGCGAAGAACTTGTCGTGTCATCAGCAACAAACGGTCATGATATCAATGCTGCCTGACAAGAGGTGGGGATGCTTGCCCTGGTAGATGCCAGCGGGGAGGTGCTTCGCACGCTCCTGAGAGCACCGCTGTCAGCCGGATGTGCAGTCAAACTCTCCTCGATACATCCTTCCCTGTAAAGTGAGGTGGAAGTCCGCTGCGCGTCCATGTGGGAGAGGACATGGCAGTGGCCGAGAAGCACTTGCAGGTGGGCCTTTCAAATCAGCGATCTGCGCGAAGAAGGCTATGGGTCAAAACCCAAATCGTACCCCAATCCCCACTAAAATCCCGACTAAAATGGGTGGCGGAATTTTTCCATCGGTGAATTGACCCACGACCAGATCGGCCTGAAGAAGGAGACCGCGCCCCCGCCCGCGACCGATCGCGCGCGCGCGCCAGGCCTTGGAAACCAACTTCGAGTGGCTCCTGAGCCTCGGCGGCTTCCATGCACCGCCCCAAGGGCCCAACAGCCGGAAAAGAAGTCCGTCGCACGAGGAACCCCCCCCCCCAAGGTGAGTTTTCCTCTGCGCCAGCTGAGCGCGGCTCAAAATGAAAGACTTTGGGTTACGCAGGTTTTAGTGATTGTTTCCATGTGCCAAAGTGCCGTTTTAGTACATCTTTTTGAGCCACAGCCATGTCACAATTTGAGCAAAGCCAACATCTTCCTTTGAAAAACACGGGCGAGTTGGGCTCAGGACGGCCTCAGAAAGATCATCGGTCAGGCACGTGCCGTGCGCGGACAGCCAACTTGCTCCGATTCTCTTGAAGACCAGGTCTTCCTGGACAAGAAGGTCATTGGCCACGCACGCCCGGCCAGGTTTCTTTGCGCGTCCTGTTCACCATCGTTTGAATCAAGCCACCTGAGCCCAGCCTCGACATCGCTTGGCCAGGGCCAGAATGCGGTCGAGGTTTTGTTGAGGCCCGGGCTTCCCCCCCGACCGCGTTGCCACCGCGTTGCCACCGCGTTGCTTCACAGAGACGAGCACGGGAGTTTCCATGGTGCGATGCTCCTGCTTGGGACCTTCAGTACACCGTGGACTGCGTTCTTTCCCGCTTTGCTGTGACGCCACTTCCTGAACCCATCCCTTGAGATACCCAGTTTTGACCAAGATCCTCACTCCCGAGACTTCCAACTCGCTCCCAGTCGCAGGCACTCGCACTTGATGGAGCCTTCGGCGCGGAAGCTGGAGCTCGGCGCCCCGGCGCTCGGCGCAAGCGGCTCGAGTGGGGCGGAGATGCCGGCAAGCGGGCTCAAAGAGAAGGCAGGTCTTTTTTTTTCAATCACTCCAAATGGAATGCACTAAGTGGTTCCTTGAGAGGTCCATGAAGGCTCTTGCCGGAGATTTGAGGGGCGATGCAAGAGAAGGCCTTGTCAGGCAGTCGGCCTTTGCAAGAGCGGGACTTCACTGCGGCGATTGCGAGGTTTGGCAAGTCCAGACAGTGGCAAGAGGCAGTACAGACTTTCAAAAGCATGGTGCATCTCCGGGTCTCTGCGTCGGTCCACAGTCTCAGTGCCTCCATCAGCTCTTGTGGATTGGGCTTTCAGTGGGAGCTGGCCTTGAATCTGAAGCCAGGTTGTAACGTCGTCAGCTGCAATGCTGCACTGAGTTCCTGCGAGAAAGGGCGGAAGTGGAAACTTGCCATGCAGGTCTTGGCAAACGCTCGACACAGGCGTATCCTGCTAGATGTAATCAGCGCCAGTGCTTTAATCAGCTCATTCCAGAAGGCGCTACAGTGGCAGCTGGCTGTTGGCTTTCTCGGGTTGCCAGGAGACTACCTCAGTCCAGACATCTTTAGCTTCAATGCTGCACTCAGTTCTTGCACGTGGCCCACGGCTTTGCAGTTGCTTCTAGAGCTTGGCCAGAGAGGGATGCCCGATGTCGTCAGCTTCAACGCTGCTTTGAGCTCCTGTGAGGCGGCTTCCGAATGGCTCATGGTATTGCATCTGTTGGAGGTTCATGAGATGAGAGATGTGATCAGCTACAACACAAGCATCAGCTCTTGCAGGGGTCAGTGGCAGCTGGCTGTGCACTTGCTGGCAGAGATGCAGACGCTTCGCATGGACGAGGTGGTGAGCTACAACGCGGCGATCGGCTCGGGCGACGGGCGGCTGGCCATGCAGCTGTTGGGGGAGATGCAGGCGCGTCGCAAGAGGCCAAACGTCATCAGCTTCGGTGCAGCCGTGAACTGCTGTCAGAGGGCTGCAGAGTGGCAGCGAGCTGTGCACTTGCTAGCAGAAATGCAAGATTCCGATGTCCGCCCGAACATCATCACCTACAATGCAATGATCGGCAGCTGCGAGAAGGGTTTGCAGTGGCAACTGGCTCTGCACTTTTTGGAGGAAGCAAAGAGCCATGGCCAATGTATTTTAGATGTCATCAGCTTTAATGCCTGCATCAGCTGTTGTGAGAGGGTCTCACTTTGGGTGCTTGCTTGTCACTTGCTGGAAGAGTCATGGCGCAATCGCATTGACCCAGACGTGGTTTCATACAGCGCTTTGATCAGCTCCTGTGCAAAGGGATCTGAGTGGCAGCTGGCCTTGGGCCTCTTGGGCGAAATGCATGCTGAACAACTTCCTCCTGACGTTATCGCTTACAACGCGGGCATCACTTCCGCTGAGAGGGGCGCGCAGTGGCAGATCGCAGCGCTGATGCTGCGAGAGATGTACGAGACGCAGGTCGGCGCGGACGTGATCAGCTACAGTGCTGTCATCAGCTCCTGCGAAAAGAGCTCCCAGTGGCAGATGGCCTTATTTTTGTTGGAGGAGATGTGCTTGGAGGATATCACCCCAGATGACATCAGCTTCAACGCTGTCATCAGCTCCTGTGAAAGGATGTGCAGGGAGTCATGAGTTATGAGCTGCATACTTGCATCCTCAGTCTTGAGTCAGAGGAGACCCGCCGAAAGCAGACCTGACACATCTTCTTTTCAATTCGTTCTAGGCTTCGCAGGCTTCGGCTTTGGCTGTTTGGAACAATCCTCGCCTCCCTCCTCTCCGCCATTTGTTTTCCTCTCCGCCATATTCGTTTGGCGTTCGCGGGAAGACCGAAGCGGCGGCGAAGGCAAGACGGGGGTCGAGGCGCTGGTCGAAGGCAAGACGGAGACCTCAAGTTCACTGAGAGACCCTGAGGGCTTTGCCTCGGCAGTTGGTGTGCAGCAAAGCCTGTTCCTTTGGTTTGGCAGGGCATTGGCAGCTTGGGCACGTGCGAGGGTGACACCAATTCACGCTTGCTCTCTCGGCTTGCGCTAAAGTTAGTTGGCCAAGCAGGACTTGTCAATTAGACAAAAGTCTGATGCGAGAGCAGCCTCAAGCTATGGATGGAATGGCAAGTGGCTCCCAAACTGGTTGGCCCATGTTGTCCATTTTGCTCAGCATTACCAGCCAGCGGTGTGTTTGTCCGCCCATTAAAGACTTGTTTTTGTCTATTGAAAGTCGTGAGCCTTGGCGGTGCTTGACAAAGGACCAACCTCATGGTGGACCTGATGCTTGACTTGAACTTCAAGTATCGCTTCGGCCAGGCCGGAATCTAATCTTCGGGTGTGTGCCAAAATGGACTTGGACCCCCAGAATGGCGGTCTTACTTGTGGTTTCCCTTTAACAACCCCAACAAGAGTACCCGCAAGAAAAGGCACCCTTTTAGGGTCATTCCCCAGATAGCTGAAAGCTATAGGGGTTCTAACTTCTAATACAGAGGAGAAAGTGATGTGCGAGATTGACGGCTGGGTGCTAGGGGGCATGCCGTTTGGGGTGCTGGTGCATGTGCTGTTTTGGGTGATGGGGACAGTGCGGGCGCATTTTTGCGAGATTGACAGCAGGGTGCTAGGGGCATGCAGTCTGGGGTGCTGGTGCAGGTGCTGTTTTGCGTTGCTTGTGTTGCTGTTTGAGGTGCCAGTGACGCGAGGGGGCCATGCAGTTTGGCAGGTGCTGCTTTGCGGGGTGTTTGGGATGCTGTTGGAGGTGCTGGTGACGGTGACGGCGCATTTGTGCGAGATTGGCAGGCATGAAGTTTGGGTTTGCTGATGCAAGCGCTGCTGAAGGGTGGTGACGCTGCCGCAAAGCAGGACTGCTCGGGCGCTTCTTGGGGTGCTCTACCGTGGGGTGTTGGATGCTGGTGATGGCACAGGCACGGGCTAGTGCGAGATCGGACGGCAGGCGAGGGGGACGCTGGGGTGCAGGTGCGGTTATCTGGGGGCTATGCTGGTGTACAGGGGCGTGTGGTTTGTGGTGCTTGCTGGTGCTGTTTGGGGCGCTGTTTGAGGTCCTGGTGACGGTGCGGGTGCACGTTTGCAAAATTGACGGCGCAGGAGCTTGGGTGCTGGTGCAGGTGCTGTTTCAGGGGCGGGGGTTGTTGGTGACGGGCGCGTGCGCGTGTTTGGTGACGGCACACGAGCATTTGTGCGAGATTGACGGCATGCTAGGGGGTATGCAGTTTGGGTTCGGGGGTGCTGTTAGAGGTGCTGGTGTGCAATCATCGGCCTGGTTTTTCGCTATCCGGGGTCTATGCCGGTGCAATGAGGCTTTGTATAGACCGCCACATAGTCCCGATGAAACCAGGCATTGAATCAGTAGTAACCACCCACTCCACACGGCCAATGGGGTTTTTGGGCGCTGCTCATGACCTGTTTAGGTGTTTACCGACCTGTACCAAGAGCTGGTGCGTAACAGAGTCGGCGCCCAGTGCCTCTTTGCGCACATGCCCCGTCCGTCGAGCAACCAGGAAGGCAACCAAGAAACCAACGAGCTCGGCGACTTCACGTGCCAGATTTTCACTCGCCAGGAGAACGGACTTGCGGGTTGCAGGGGAAGCGCGACCTGATCAGCGCAGGATGTCACTCTGGAGCTGGTCCAGGATAAGAACTTGTTGAAGACTTTGCCAAGCACTTGGGGGTTCAATATTCCTGGCCTCCAAATGACCATGGGTAACTTTTCCCATTTAGTGAGACGTATTATCATTTTTGTGGTTTTCCAACCAATGGTCATCCCAAAGGACCTTTTGATCAAAAGTCTCAGATTGCAGAAAAGCTCCATGTGCCAGTGCCAAGTTTTTCGAGGCTGGACTGCCTTTGGGACCTGCTTCGTCCCACGTGACGACCTGAAAAATATCGAGCACTGGGCTCTGCGCCTGGCACCCGAGCCTTGAGGCTGTTGAAGGAAGTCCCACCGGTCTTCAACCACGAGTCCAACGTCTTCCGAGATCACGAGATCATCCAGCCGGGTCCCTGACCTTCCGAAACAGCTCCGGCAAAGAGAGGTAACTGACGCGAGTGGCCAAGAGGGAATCCAATTCTGGAGCACATGCATTAAACACAGAACAACAAAAAGCAAGACATATTGCTATCATGCAGTCTTTCCTTGACACCTGAGCGGCCAGGTGCTCCATGGATCTTCTCTATGTCTTGGACCATGCGAAAGTTGCGCTGGAGCCCTGGAATGGAATGCTCTAGATGCGGGGGCACAGCGAGATCATTTGGCTGTGGTTGTCAAAACCAATGGTACCATGTTGGGGTAGGTGCACCACGAATTCTAGAACCTATTTTAGTGGGGATTGGGATGTTCACTGGGGGTACGGGGTTTTGACCCATGGCCAATTGCACATAGGCGCGAGATCATTTGCACCCCGCTCCGGGGGCAGCTCTGGTCCGGCTGGGTGCGCATCTTGATCTCTATGCAGGCTGGGGAACGGGTATGGGTTGAAGCTAAGTCCACAGGGTTTAGTCCTTGGTTCCATATACCAGGGTTCCAATTTTGTTGCCTATGTTTGAACCGCGGCCAAATCGATTTCAGAGTTCTCACAAGCCGCGCAACGCTTCCGAGCATGATGCGATTCACGCAATTGCGAAATTTTGCGAATGCAGGCAATGAATCCTCATAAACGCAGACAGGGCACTCACGTGGAGTGTGCGCCTCAATTCAAAGCCCCCCGAGCTTTGCTTCCCATCGGCGAGAGTTTCTCGCTTCGGAGCTTTCACAGGATCATCGGCTTGGCTAGGAGTTTTCCAGTTCCAAGGTTTACAACCCCGAACTGGGGGAATGCCTTGACTTTGCATACAGACTTGATGCTTCGGCCTGAGTCAATGCTTTTGACAGCAGATTCTGAGAAGATGTTCCATATTTGTCAGCTGAAGGTCAAACACTTGGCTCATCCTCGAAGCCGTGGAGTCCAAGGTGCTGCATGAGCACATCAGAAGCGCGTTTCAAGCGTTGGGCACGCTTTGTCACCCCCCCACCCCAGAAGTCCCTTGCGATGAGCAGGCGTTGCTGAGCTCAACCGCTGCGGGTTTGCGCCAGGCTGACTTGGAGGCTGTGACAGACATGGCGTGAGCTTCTTACCTCGTTTTGTCGGGCAGTTGCTGTTGCTTTGGCTTCGGTGCATGGCACCAAGCTTCCGCGGCATGTTCGTTCGCGCGAGTCGGTGCTTGCTTTGAGGCAGCTTGCTTGGAGGGAGCTCCGTGCCTGGATGGTGCAGGCAAGAACCGCCCTGAGAGGATGGGCCATGCTTGCGACCGCCTTGCCAGGTGCACGTGGCAGAGGGGCGAGCACGGGCCTGTTGGTGCCACGAGTGTGAGTTTGCCCCCTTCGTCAATCAACCAGGTTGGTGCTGCGGCAATGGAGAGCATAGACTACGAGGCGTGGGCAAGTTGGAGTCTCCGAAGTGCAGTCCTCGCAGTTCTGTCCAATAACAAAGTGCGGACGCACACGGATCCAGGGTTCCACTTTTTGACTACCCCCACAATGACTTAAACCCAGGGGTGGGTCATGCATCCCCTGGGTTTAAGTCTATTTGCAGGTCAAACAATCATCGCCCTGCACTCTTCGATCTCTGAGCGCCAGGTCTCCAAAGGCACAAGCTTTCACGTGCCTGTGAATCGAGCCTGGACCCTGGGCTAAGGCTTCAGCTTGTGGCAGTTGTGTCATGGCAAGCCTTCGGGTGGACCATTGGACCAATTCTTTCGAGGTATTGGCTCTCCTCATCCACCAGCTTTGCATTCGCGCGGGACCCAAGTCTGATCTACCCGCCAGGCAGTCGCATGCTGAAATAATGGTAGCAAGTAACAGGGGACAAGGCCAATCGCCCTCAAAGGTGCTTCAGTGTTGGGCAGATAGTTTGCTATCTGACCATGTATCTTGATTTTGGTTTCTTGAAGGGTCTTGATCTCATGTTTTGCTTGAGAAGTCAACCATAGTTTTCGCTTAAAAGCGGTACCTTCGAATGTCCAAGCTCATGCCGTGCAGAGATGTGGCTGTGTGTCAAACATAGGTACCCAAAATGGGACCTGGTAAGTGGAAGCATGGAAAAAAATGATCCATGCCCATTGCCTTCAAGGTCCTTCTGAGGATCTGGAGAAGGCTGTCGCAGGCCATGAGTGCCTCAGAAACCCAAGCCCGGCAGGCCTTCTCTGCCGTGGGGATGGCTGCGTCTGACGTCCTTTGGTGGTGCCTCGGACGGGGCGGGACTGGGAGCTTGGGAGGCCCTAGGTGTCCTTTCTGGCTGTTTTGCTGGAAAAATGGATTACGTGGCGGTTTAATCATCTACCAGGGATTTTTTTAAATCTATTTCCTCTAAAAGGACACCTATGGGCCCTCCGATCCCCCATTTCTCTGGCAAGCTGAGGATGGAGCACCCCTTGCGGTGTTTGGTCCTCCATTCGCAGGTGTCAGCCACTTGGAAGTTTGCTGCGTGAGGGTTGGTTTTCACAGCCCAAGGATGAGCGGCATGTGGCGTAGAAATGGGGAGGCGCGAAGGGCTTTGCAGAGATCGGAGAAGGGGGACGTTTTCACACCAAGAGACGCTACGACTTGCCAGTGAGTTGCTGACAGAAAATATTTGACGAGGTAGCAACAGGCCACCAGAGGTGTTCAACTCTGCCGCTGTTTTTATTGGACTGTTGCAGTGGCAGCGAATGTTTTTCAAATTACCCTTGTTAGGCTCTGGAGCATGAGTGCGAGTTCTATCGCATGAACTACTGGCAGTAGCCTCAGAGGAAAGATGCAGGAGCAGGCACACTGATCATTTTGCAAGAAACGAGACGAAGCAACTCTAGTCGACGGCGGGAGGAGAAAGAGCGGTAGGACCAGAGGCGACATGTGAAGCTAACAATGGAAATCTTAAGACTGGATATGGCTGTGGCGCAAAAAAACGGTACCAAAATGGAACCCTGGTAAGTGGAAATGGATCAAAACCAGCGGTTTGCCCCTCCTGTTTAATTTTGAGCCGCACCCATATGTCCAAAACAATCAATGTCAGTACAGCCTCGCGGCTTTTCAATCACTCGTAGCTGAGAAGAAGGCCAAAAGATTGACTGGATTGCGGTTTTCGGTCGGGGAAACCAGCTTTCAGGCATCACCTGCTGATGGATGTGGACCTGCTGGTGCTTCGCATGTCTGCTCTGGTGCTGAGGCACGGGCGAGAAAAACACTACATGTGGCTGTGGGTCAAAACGAATGGTACCATTTTGGGGTAGGTGCACCATCCATTTTAGTCTATTTTAGGGATTGGCATGTTCACGGGGGGTACGGGATTTTGACCCATGGCCGTGGGGCTGAGGAACAGCATGTGCAGGCAAGTCACAAACGTATATACACCATAAGCACAGGTCGTGCACAATCAGGGTTTTGTGATTTCTTGCCGAGAGCCGACCGTGAGCAGGCCGAGGGGTTTGATTTTCACTCATTCATGAATTTTGTCACAACTCTTGGAGGTTGCTCGGAAAGCATGGAATGGAGAGTCCCAGATGTGCTTCATCACACTCACAGAAAATTGGCCAACATAGTATCATTGCAGTAGTCTATAATCTTTTTTGGAGGTACATGGTGCGGACAGATTTGTTTTGCACAAAAACCAGCGGCTTCATGAAAAATTTCCATGCACTCCCCACCCCACCCACCAACCAACCCACCCCCCACCCAGCCCCCACCCAGCCCCCACCCAGCCCACCACCCAGCCCACAACCCACCCACCCCACTCCCACCACAGACAACACCCCCACCCACAGTGGTTTCTTTGCTTTGGTGCTTCAACAATGGGCGAATGTCAGGCCAGAGGAGTTCTTCTCGGCCACCCTGAAGCGGCAAAAGCCTCGGCCAGCCTTCGGTGAGCCTGCGCTAAGCGGTGCGGTGCATAGGTTTGAGCTCGGCGCGTGGCTCCAGCCTGGTGACCCGCTGAGGCGCAAAAGTGTTCTTGGGGCACAGCTTGGGGCAAGTGTGTTGAGAGATTCAAGAACCAGCGAGAGAGAAAAATAATGAGTGAGAGAGAGAGAGAGAGAGAAAGAAAGAAAGAAAGAAAGAAAGAAAGAAAGAAAGAAAGAAAGAAAGAAAGAAAGAAAGAAAGAAAGGAAGGAAGGAAGGAAGGAAGAAAGAAAGAAAGAAAGAAAGAAAGAAAGAAAGAAAGAAAGGAAGGAAGGAAGGAAGGAAGGATGAAAGAAAGAAAGAAAGAAAGGAAGGAAGGAAGGAAGAAAGAAAGAAAGAAACAAAGGAAGGAAGGAAGGAAGAAAGAAAGAAAGAAAGGAAGGAAGGAAGAAAGAAAGAAAGAAAGAAAGAAAGAAAGGAAGGAAGGAAGGAAGGAAGAAAGAAAGAAAGAAAGAAAGGAAGGAAGGAAGGAAGGAAGGAAGGAAGAAAGAAAGAAAGAAAGAAGAAAGAAAGAAAGAAGAAAGAAAGAAAGAAAGAAAGGAAGGAAGGAAGGAAGGATGAAAGAAAGAAAGAAAGAAAGAAAAGAAGAAAGAAAGAAAGAAAGAAAGAAAGGAAGGAAGGAAGGAAGAAAGAAAGAAAGAAAGAAAGAAAGAAAGGAAGGAAGGAAGGAAGGAAGGAAGGAAGAAAGAAAGAAAGAAAGAAAGAAAGGAAGGAAGGAAGGAAGGAAGGAAGGAAGGAAGGAAGGAAGACAGAAAGAAAGAAAGAAAGAAAGAAAGAAGAAAGAAAGAAAGAAAGAAAGAAAGAAAGGAAGGAAGGAAGGATGAAAGAAAGAAAGAAAGAAAGAAAGAAAAGAAGAAAGAAAGAAAGAAAGAAAGAAAGGAAGGAAGGAAGGAAGGAAGAAAGAAAGAAAGAAAGGAAGGAAGGAAGGAAGGAAGAAAAGAAGAAAGAAAGAAAGAAGAAAGAAAGAAAGGAAGGAAGGAAGGAAGAAAGAAAGGAAGGAAGGAAGGACGGATGAAAGAAAGAAAGAAAGAAAGAAAAGAAGAAAGAAAGAAAGAAGAAAGAAAGAAAGAAAGAAAGAAAGAAAGAAAGAAAGAAGGAAAGAAAGAAAAGAAGAAAGAAAGGAAGGAAGGAAGGAAGGAAGAAAGAAAGAAAGAAAGAAAAGAAGAAAGAAAGAAAGAAAGAAAGAAAGAAAGAAAGGAAGGAAGGAAGGAAGAAAGAAAGAAAGAAAGAAAGAAAGGAAGGAAGGAAGGAAGGAAAGAAAGAAAGAAAGAAAGAAAGAAA
>CAUJNA010001247.1:339605-364167 GCA_963377175.1 Effrenium voratum | reverse complement strand
AAAGAAAGAAAGAAAGAAAAGAAGAAAGAAAGAAAGAAAGAAAGAAAGAAAGGAAGGAAGGAAGGAAGGAAGGAAGAAAGAAAGAAAGAAAGAAAAGAAGAAAGAAAGAAAGAAAGAAAGAAAGAAAGGAAGGAAGGAAGGAAGGAAGGAAGGAAGGAAGAACGAACAAACCAAATGCTGTCAGCGGGGAAGAGTTGTTGAGTCTGACGGACTGCCAGTGGCTTCGGCCTGTTGAGAGGTGCCTTTTTGGTGAGCACATGGAGGAGCTGCGCGGGGTGGGGGTGAGGGGTGGGGGATGTGGCTCACAGCGCCAGAAGGACAGAAGGAGCCAAACGTCAGGCTGATCTTGCAATGCAATTTGCCAAAACCTACTACTATGACATGGTCTGGTCCTTGCAGCAGCCATGTGACTGCACAGGTCGCAGCCATTTCGAATTGTTCCAAACGTTCGAACTGTTCGAACCCATTCAAAGAGCTGGAACCTCGCTCGCAACGCTCCAACAACTTTTAACGCTTCAAACGTTCCAAATCTCGAAATGTCCAACACTTTCAGCCCGTTCAGAATGTTCGAAACGTTGGACACACTCACAACGTTCAAACAATCTGAAATGTTCGTGACGTTCCAGATTCGAACCGTTCAATGCTTACAGCATTCATATATTCAATATTCGAACTGCTTGAAATGCTGCAAACGTTAGAAGGTTCGATGCGAATGGAATAGTTTCCAATCATTTTCCAGTCATGGTTCCACAAACAATGGCTCCAGAAATGTTTGAGGCTTGTTCGCAGACATTTGAAACGTCCGAAGCGCCAATTTAGCGTGCGACGTGTCTGCCGAAAACTGCTTGCAACGAGTCTCTCTCGCTCTCTCTCTCTCTCTCTCTCTCTCTCTCTCTCCATGGCACTGGATGTTCGACCCAAATAACAAGTGTCCGATCTTCACAGCTTGCGGCAAATAGACCAGCTCCCTGGCATTTTTATTTTTATTTTTACTGGGATGACACGCACATTTCTAACCATGTTTGAACTGGGACATTTGCTCTTGCATACCTGCCTGGAGTGTTTGTCCTCTTGAACAAGTACCCACGTTTTCGGGGTCATGACTCAATTTTCTGGATCACAGTTAGACTGTCTAGACTCAGACAAGTTGGCACTTTATCAGAATGCGCCAAGAACAATTGGACTTCTCTTGACGTCCCGCATGAGAGAGCTGGACAGATGGAGTGTATACAGAAGTGTGTGCTAGAACACCCCGTGCCCAAGCAAAAAGCAAACTGAAGGAGATTCAAATGGCCAAAGCAAAAACCCAGTTTTCCCGAAAGCAATGTTTGCTGTGTGGCATGAGGCAATTTGAGCCGTGAGCTTGATCAATCAAAAGACCCTGACAGAATCATTCCTCTAGGTTTCTGGGGTGGTTCCCGGCAATATGGTTATTTTTTTTCCGTTTGGCTTGGTTGGGTGTCCGAATGTTTACCCCAGCGAGTTGAAGACGTCCGGGAATCTGAAAACGGAGTTCATGGCGAATCCGTGGGTTCTGTTCTTTGGGCGCGGGAGGAGTTTGCCATGCAGAAGCTGCAAAGCTTCACCTTGTTGTCCCGCGCTCGGAGCGCAGATAGAGGTACTCAAATGGGCGTGGCTCAAAACTATAAAGCTAGGGTTACGCAGGCTTTAGTCTTTGGCTCCATTTACCTTTTGGTGCCATTTGGGTACCAATTTTTGAGCTTAAATGGTAACCGCAAAATGGTCTCCCCTGGTAAATGGAAAGGACTAACCCGAGCGGTCCGATTCCTGGTTAAGTTTGACCCGTGCCCAAATCACTCGACGATTCCTGCGGCGCTCGCGGCTGTTTGCTTCCTTTGTTTCGGCGTGGCCATGGGTCAAAATCCCGTACCCCCTAGTGAACGTCCCAATCCCCGCTAAAATAGGTTCCAAAATGGGTGGTGCACCTACCCCGAAATGGTACCTACCCCAAATGGGATCCCATTGTTTTTTTTTTCCTGTCCCACAGCCACATGCTGTTCGGCATCCTTTGTCTCGAACTGAGTTTGTACCAGCTCCTCAGCTCCAACACACACCTGTCACTGACCTGGTCACAGCTCGTGACCCACACCACAAGGCGGGGCTCGCGCGCTTTTTGCTTCTTTTTTGGATGAAGGTTTGCAGAGGCAGGCGACGAGTCGAAGGCGGATTTGCTTTGGACAAATTGGCTTCAATCTTGGAGGTCGGGGCTCAATATGCATGCTGTACTAAGAAAATAAATGGTCGTTTTCTTGGAAGTCGGGGGTCAACGTTCCTCGACATGCATATGGGTGTGGCTCAAACTAAAGCAGCCGGGGAAAACCGCTGGTTTTAGTCGATCTTTCTATTTACCTAGACGTCCAAGCCATTTCGGGGTTGCCCCATTTTTGAGCCACAGCCATATGGCTGTGGGTCAAAATTTTACCCCACCATGATATGGACCGCAGGATAAATCGTCATTTCCATTTATCAGGGCTACCGATTTTGGGGTTGCCCCATTTTTCCACAGCAGCCATATAGCCCCGGAGGCCCTGAGGCCCGGAGATCGGCCCGGAAAATTCCCCAGGCAGTTCCTGGCGGTGGGGCCCAAGAGCCACTCGCAGCTCTGGGATCCTCGGCTCGAGCGCGAGGAGCTGAGAGAGTCGGGATCGGAGCGCTCTCAGAGGCTTGTTTCTTTGGTGGGGCCCATCTTTTTGCCTCCGTTTTCTTGGGGCCGCCCGTTTTTTTTTGGGTTTCTGTTGGATGCCCAGAAAGGAATCCTGCATACCTATGTTGACATATTAGGTGAGTTGGGATTTATTTAAGATACCAGTGGAGCTGGCGATGCCTGGAAAAGGGGTGGTGGTGGCAGGTTATGTTCTCTGCTTGTTCGATGTTTCTCTTTGTTCCCTTCTCTTCTTTATAGTTGTCTTCTTTCCGTGTCTCTTTCTTAAGGCAAAGGAACACGAGGTGGCATCTCAAGCTTACACCATGGCGACTCAAAGCGAAGAAAGAAGAGGTTCTACTGCCACCGCCACGACGACGGACCAGCAGACGCCGCTGGCTCAGAGGAGAGGGCCTCACGAGAGCGGACACGAGAGCGCGACAGCCCGGGACCCCATTTTTTTTTTGGCTTTAACTATGGACCATGGCCATTCTGGACCCATACATCTGACCCAATGGATGTGGAGCCTTGGACTCAGAACTTCAGGCTGGAGGCGGCTCTGAGGGAGATCAGCCACTTCTCCGAGGCCGACGGCAGCGGCCACACCTCCGCCAAGTGCGAATCGGACTCGGCAAGTCGGGGAATCGGCGAACCCCAAACACTGCCCAACAAGGAAGGAAACACATGAATGACATCACAAACTTATTGGGCATCCACAGAAACAGAGAGATGGAGAGAGAGAGAGAGAGAGATATACAGCAAGAGAGCGAGAGAGAGAGAGAGAGAGAGAGAAGAGAGAGAAGAGAGAGAGAGAGAGAGAGAGAGAGAGAGAGAGAGAGAGAGAGAGAGAGAGAGAGAGAGCGAGCGAGCTAGAGAGCGAGAGAGCAGAGAGAAGAGAGAGAGAGAGAGAGAGCGAGAGAGCAAGAGAGCGAGAGAGAGAAGAGAGCGAGAGAGAGAAGAGAGAGAGAGAGAGAGACCGAGAGCGAGAGAGCAGAGAGAAGAGAGAGAGAGAGAGAGAGAGCGAAGGAAGCAAGGCAGGCAGACAAGCTCCACGCAGGGACTGCACCCGCATCCCCGCACCATGCGATCTTTGGGTGCATGCAGTCACCGAAACCAATCCAAGCCACACATCAAATCACCCCAAGCCCTAGTCCCTAAACCCTAGACGCTAAACCCTGGACCCTAAACCGTGGACAGACATGAACCCAAACCAACTCTACGGGATCCTTGTCCACCCTCACCCAATCCAGCAGTACAGAGTATTTACCCAACCCTGAACCAACCCTCAACCCCCAAACCAAGCTGAATTCCTTACTCAACCAGGCTGGGGTCTCCCCCCAAAAATCGTTACTGCATATTACGGGAGACTAAATATCAGATGGGCAGAGCAAAGTTCGGCTTTCCGATCTCCCTAGAACCAGGGTCTGGTCTGTTCGACAGACAACTTTCTTCTAGTAGTTTAAACCTCCCACTAGCTCGTTTTGGGCAGACTCCCGTACCAGGTGGTGTGAATGTCGCTCGCACATTGGGGCAGAGCTTGGCCGCCTTGGCTCCCCAGCGGCCTTTGGGAGCCGCATTCCATGCAGGTGGCTGTGTGCTTGCCAAGCGGAAAGAGCTGCTGTGTGTCGCTGTCGCCGGACTCGACGGTGCGCGAACTGAAGGCTGAGGCACAGCAGCGATTGAAGCGTCGCTGCCTGGGGCTGGCTTTGAGAGGGCAAAAGCTAGATCCGTCGTCTACGTTGAGCGAGGTCAGCGTGCGAGACGGGGACAGCATTGACGCAGTCGCGCAGCCAGTAAAAATTGCTTCCACAGATGAGGCGTTTGCGCTTTATGTTCCTGGAGACTGTGTGTTGACTTGGGGCCGTTTTGGCACTGGCGGCGACAGCAGCCACGTGCGAGAGCAGTTGGCGCAGGTTCGGCAGATCCAGTCGAATGAGTGTGCTTTTGCTGCCATCCTGGAGGATGGCTCTGTGGTGACCTGGGGTGTGTCTTTCTTCGGAGGTGACAGCAGCCGGGTGCGAGAGCGGTTGGTGCACGTACAGCAGATCCAAGCAACTAGCACAGCTTTTGCTGCCATCCTGGAAGATGGCTCTGTGGTGACTTGGGGCAACTACTGGTGCGGCGGTGACAGCAGCCAGGAGCGAGAGAAGTTGGTGCGTGTCCAGCAGATCCAAGCAACTAGTTCTGCTTTTGCTGCCATCCTGGAAGATGGCTCTGTGGTGACTTGGGGCAGTCCTGAGGGTGGCAGTGACAGCAGGCAGGAGCGAGAGCGGTTGGTGCACGTGCAGCAGATCCAAGCAAGTGGCACAGCTTTTGCTGCCATCCTGGAAGATGGCTCTGTGGTAACGTGGGGAGATGCTGACGCTGGCGGCGACAGCAGCCAGGTGCAAGAACAATTGGTGCGTGTTCAGCAGATCCAAGCAACTAGATATGCTTTTGCTGCCATCCTGGAAGATGGCTCTGTGGTGACTTGGGGCAGTGACAGCCAGGTGCGGGAACAATTGGTGCGTGTCCAGCAGATCCAAGCAACTAGATCTGCCTTTGCTGCCATCCTGGAAGACGGCTCTGTGGTAACGTGGGGAAATGCTTCCAGCGGCGGCGACAGCAGCCAGGTGCGAGAACAATTGGTGCGTGTCCAGCAGATCCAAGCAACTAGATCTGCTTTTGCTGCCATCCTGGAAGATGGCTCTGTGGTGACTTGGGGAAGTCCTGAGGGTGGCAGTGACAGCAGCCAGGTGCAAGAACAATTGGTGCGTGTCCAGCAGATCCAAGCAACTAGATCTGCTTTTGCTGCCATCCTGGAAGATGGCTCTGTGGTGACTTGGGGCAGTCCTGAGGGTGGCAGTGACAGCAGCCAGGTGCGAGAACAATTGGTGCGTGTCCAGCAGATCCAAGCAACTGGATTTGCATTTGCTGCCATCCTGGATGTCGGCTCTGTGGTGACCTGGGGCGATCCTGGCCGGTGGTGACAGCAGTCAGATTCAGTCTCAATTGCTCTAGTGAAAGAGCTATTTTGCCCTGTAGAGGATGCGACTTGTTGTGTCCTTGCCTCTTTGGTAGGTCCGTTGTATTATACCATTGCTTGTAAATAGTCGATGCATTCGAGTTCCCCAGCAGCGCCTTGGAAGAAGCCAGGCCTTGCCAGCAGGAGCACCGGTCGCAAAAAGCCAGGTCCTTGAGCGGCGCTGGGATTCGAATGCTACAAGCCCGCCAAGGCCAGGGTTGAGGAGCTGAGGAGCCGGGGTTTTCAGTTCAACTGGGCTGTTTTCAGTTGCCAAAGAACAGCAAAGTGAACAGGTGATGCTGGCGATGCGGACATGTGATGCTGGCAATGAAGCACCTGCTAGTGATTTCAAGTGCAGCTGTGCTACCACTGAGCTATAGACTTGTGCCTTTACTGTGATAGTCGCGACATATAAATCAAGGGCCGCGAACCTTGCAAGTGCCCCGGGGCCGTGAGAAGCAAAGTGCGCTCAAACAAACGCTCTAAGCTCAACAACTCCAAAACACGTGTTTTGTCTCAGCAGGGTGGTGGGTGGGCCTCAAGAAGTACGAACTCGTTTACTATACTCACCGCTCGGTCGCTTCGCCTTCGATTCGCCGGCCCAAGGGCATCTGATTCATGCAGACACCTCTCAAGCCATGCGCCAAGAGCACAGCCCGGCTCATGACTTTCTTCCTTCACCGCGACCCCCATCACCTTCAGAGCGTGTGAGTTAGAGTGTGCTAACGTTAGCGCGGCAAAAGGAACAGGTGATGCTGGCAATGCGAGCAACCGACGCTGATGTGGAGCTTTACCCAAAACAGGCAAGTTTTTTTCGAAACTGGCCTGTTTTGCAGGGCCGAAAGAACAGCAATGTGAACAAGTGATGCCGGCGATGCGGACAGGTGCCAAACACAGCCTGCGAGATAGTGAATTCCTACCACTGAGCTACAGAGTTGCACCTTTGCCGTGGTTATCGTGGACAACGGACGAAAACCTCGAAAAGAATCACAAACTGTGCCACACGTAACAGGCCTTTGTTGTCTAAAAAGTGCATCGCTCGTAGCGCAACAGGGAGGAAGTAAACACTCCAATGGAGGGCTAAAGGGGGGCGGGGGCCTGTCCTGGATAAGCCAAGGAGCCCTAAATTGAAGACTTTCACCAACTCACCCTTAACCATTTCCACATTTACCCTACACCCTAAACCTGCCCAAAGCCACACAACCTGCCTGTCATGATTCCTAGACTTACCCCTTTCATTGACCCTAGGCCAAGCCAATCAATGCAAACCTCCCACCCAGAACTAAAGCGGACTCTAAATCAACTCTAAACCAACCCCAAACAAACCCCAAAGCACCCCTCAGCCCACCCTGAATCCATGCTAAACCTACAGCAAGCGCACCGTAAGATGGACCCTACGCAGTTTGTTTAATCTCAGACACAAAAGACCAACTTTGATGCCTTTGAGTGGTAGCCTGTCTGGCTGAATAGGGATTGTAGCAAGGCCTGTAAATCTTTATAGTCATGTTTGTAGAACCAGCAAATAAATATCAATGCGTTGCTGATTTGATGTTCCATGTCACCTGTGCACATGCTCAAGCTGCAAAATAGCATCATATGCAAGATGGTATGCAATCTCATTACCAGCCAGCGGGCGCAGTCCAGCAACCCGTATAGCCAGTTTGGCAGATTGCCAGTTCATGGTTTGGGAATCAAGCGATGTTGTTTGTTGCCCATTTCCGCTTTTCATGGATCAATCTCGCTTGCTCACACGCGTAGAGGGCCAACACGTCACTCCAGGTTTGTTTTTCGCGCGGAACACGCAGAACCACGTCGTGCTGCGTGACTATCGCAGCCCAGATTTGCATTCTTGCAGCAAGTGCTACTGTTGCGGGTTCGAAGGGATGTACCGATCTAGAAGGATCTCCACCACGGCAGCTATGGATTCGTATCTAACTTTCTATTTGGCAGAGTTGTGGCCACACACACACACACATGTTCCAGGTACAACTTGCGCGAGGACCAGTGCCTTGGCACAAAAAATCCTTCGCGTCCCAGGTTTGCACCCCACGCCATTTTTTCATGTTCAATGCCGTGGTATCATTTGATTGGTGACTCATGTCTCCTCCCTCTTGCAAACATGCCCCTGGCGCCGAAAAGGCCAGTTTGGGTTGCCTATTTCACTGAAAAGGACATTTTGGGTCCGGTTGTTCTCCTCGAGATTCGTGTTCTTCCCGAGGTGGCTCGGGGTCGACCCATACTTCCACCTTTTCAGCTGGAGCTGCGAGCTCAGCCACAAGCGCCATGGGTCAATGAATGATTCGCCTGGCTCCCGAGACCGATGGAATCGGACCGGTTCCAGTCCGTGTTTCCATTTGCCAGGGATCCATTTGATTTGCAGGTACCTATGTTTGACAGCCATTTGCAAAGTGAAGCCACTGCAGGTTAACAGGGAATTGGCTGGGATGCAGCTTCTTCCATACTTCCCCTGTCGGCTCCCTTCGTCTTTTCTTCTTCTTTTTTTCTGCACCGTACTCAGAACAGTTTGAACTCCCTTGTGGGATTTTGAGGTGGATCACGTCTGCTTTGCCTCGTGCCAGTGCTTTTGAGGCGACCAGCAGAAGGTGGAGGAAAACTTGTCCCACGCGCTGAAGGCTTGCCGCAAGCTGACATTCTCGGAAGGAACTGTGCCTGGCTGTGTTTTTTTTGCGGCGATATTTTCTGTGTCAAGTGGGTTTCCGTGCTTTCGACGGGCAGCATCGAGCTTCACATGGATCTGTTTCAGTGGTTGCGCCTGTGTCGCTGAGCATTCGGTTTCCTGCCTGCCTCTCATTGGCGCGCGCCACATAGAGCGGCCTCAGCGAACGGTTCGGACCTTTCGGAGCTCGGAGGCGCGCGGCTGGGATTTGGCGCACTGGGTGGAGCAGTGCTCGCCTCAAGCCTTGGAGCTGCGGACGGAGGGCCTCTAACGTTGACCAAGGATTTTTCTAAAACCCGTCCCATGATTGGGGGGGTGTTCCGAATTCCCTCCAAAAGTGGTCTGAATCCCCACTTAAAAGGGGATACCCTCCTATTGATCAACCAGGGGTTTATTAATCCGGGCTAACATTAGAGAGAGCCTGAGGTCAGCGCGGCAGCCGATGCAGGAGGCGTATCAGCAAAGATTCCAGCGGTGGTGCTCCAGTGGAATGGCAAGATGCTCAGAGATCGGGGCGAAATGGGGTGGATCAGTATTTCGTTCGGCCCCCAAATGACCCATGTGGGAAACATCTCATGCTGTTAGCAGTTTTCCAACCAGGGTCATCCCATGTTTCCCGGCCCTTTCGATCGACCCCCCCATACAGAATAGACATCCCATTTCTCCCTGTCACCCCAAAAGGATTTTTTCATGGCCCAACAGGAGATGTTTAAACCACCCTTATGGGAAATACGGGTGTGTGACATGTTTAGAAGGTGTGCTTTGCAATAGGGAAATACCTGACTGAGGTGCAAGCCTTTTGTTGGCTGCTACTGGTGCGCCTTGCCTTCCAGCCGAAGAAGGCGGCTGTGAGGGAAGATCAGCTTGGCGGGTCAGCAGGGGGTGTAGTGGGTCTGCCGGAGTGCCATTGAAGAGAACGTGGGAAAATCAGAGGGCCTCGTCATCAGCAAAAGCGGCATTTCCTCCTTGACTCAATGGGCTCAAGTTGCAGATTCGGCTTCTCATTGGGCGGAAACCTGAGCTTACAACGGTGATTGTTTTGCTTCCTTCTCCGGTGACATGGACGAAAATGGGTCTCAACAACAGGAAGATGTCTATTCTTTGCTTGTCGAAGCGGCCGCCAGAGAAACCATTGTGGCAGTTGTGGAAGGTTTAGTGGGAGAGTAGTAGCAGTCAACCTGCATCAGCATCCTGGAAGCCAGGGCCAAGCGAAAAACACATGAAGTACCGTCAAATTACTTCTGTTGAGTCTAGTGTTCGTCGTTTCGCTGATATTGTGAAAATGCACAAACCCATTGCAAACGATAGGGGACTCTCAAAAAGACGATATCCCTGGAAAACAATTGAAACGCTGGAAAACGAGAGGGGACTCTCAAACCAAGTAGCAAAACGGCCGTAAGAAAGTAATTTCGACCGTGCCTCACATCAAGAATCCTCTTATCGGAGTGATCACCAGGCGCGATTGATCATGACCAATGATGGTAGCGCCAGGATCACTGCGAGCGACTACTGGCCTGAACCTCAGTCTAGAGCCCAACCATTCCCTCGCTTGAGCCGTCCGGTTACTGAGTAATTGCAGGGGATATATGGCAATGCCCTCTTCTAAGACTCACCAGGATGATCCTATGATGATGAGTTCACTTGTGCCTCAGCGATACATGTGACCGCACTTGTTAGCATAGTTGGGCCTTGGGGCTTTCCGCTTGCAGGTGCTGGGGCTGCTGCTGGCTTTGCGTCTGGAGCAAAGTCGGGAGGTACTTGCGAAATGGGAAGTGCATGCGTCAGAGTGTGAGCTGTGGCTGCAGTTTCCACAATGAGTATGCTACAAATAAGCAGCGTAGCAGCCCCACTGGAAACTGCCAGTCTGGTGGTTTCACCTGGGAAGCGGAGTTTTTGGGTGTCACCTCGCAAGTTTCCGCTTATCAAGCACCCCGTACTGTACTAAGCCTGAGGTTCGTTGCGGGCCAGCACAGAGGACAGCCAGTCCTTCCGTGTCAAGCCACCCTGGCTTGGGTTTTGGCGTCCCATTTCTCCTTTTGGCCGAGGCAGGTGCATTCAAGGCGCTCCGTTGAGAGGAGCACGCGGCCTCAAGTGCTACGGGCCCTGGTTCTCATTGGGATGGGCAAGCGCAGGCACGACATGTCAGGTGGCTCGGCCAGAGATGGCAGCCGCATGCCCAGCCCTAGGCGGAGCTTTCCGACGAAGCGCAGCTGCTTTGGTTGTCGAAGGTGAGGAGTTTGTTCCATCAATGCAGTGAGCTATGCTAAGATTGGGAGGCAATGGGTCGGAACTTGGCCGAGTCTGCGGTCCGCAAGTTCCGCATTCAGGCCTGGGCTTAGCAAGAAACAGCTTGTTGTTGGTCCGTCCCACGAGCTTGCTTTCGGGTGAAGACATACCAGAGGCACTGATCCTGATTCAAGCCTGGGGATGGGGGATGCAGGTTGGATCTGCCTCTCAAGAGTTCAGTCCCCTTTCAATCCAGAGGGGCGGGCAGGTGTTGGCTTTCACGATGGCTCAATGATCTTTGCCCCTCAGCCCATTTGGGTCGAGCCAGTCAGCCAGCCAACGATGCTGACTGAGAAGTGCTCTTACTCATTGATCAACGATGCACTGCGGATCAAGGCAACGTCAAATGATCAGAACTCTGCCGTGCATCTCCAGGGGAGTCAAGTGCAATTGCCGGGTTTGGTTCCACCTCTGCAGGTGGACACCGAGATGTGCACCATGATCGTGGTTTTCCCCCGTGGAAAGTCGGAGGGTGGGATGCTGAGCCTCCGTGAAACGGTGGAGGCTCCACTAGAACAAGCGGCGAAGATCTTCGATGTGATCGACAACCCCTGCACCCTCGACTCTCTGCAGGGCTTTGACCACATAGGCAACGAACCGATTCGTTTGGGGCACTACCAGGCAGACATCCGGAAGCGGTTCCTAGAGGTTCTGAGCAAGAATGGGGTTTCGGCGATGCAGTTCCCTTCCATAGACGAGGATGAGGACTTTGTGAAGCTGTTTCTGCCCTTGGAGGGCTTCCCCATCGAGGAGATGGCTGAGAAGCTGGAGTATCACATGCCCTACAAGCCCAGCATCTACGAGGCCGTGCAGCCGCATGGGCCCTTCCCAGGCCTCTCGCCCATGTGCAATGATCGGGGCGAGGAGGTGGTCGCCCATGGCATCTTCCAGAGGGCCCAGAAGCACAAGTTTCAGGCCTTTCGCCAGATGGACGCCGTGCGCATCTTGGAACTCTGGCTCCACCGATGGGTGAGCCTGGATGCGATGGTACGGCAAAAGGTTATTGTAAGCTACTTCCCCTGCCCGGATGTCGGGGCGCTAGAAGAGATCCACAGAAAAGTCTTATCTCCGTCCAGTTGGCTGGACACCACGCTGTCGGGCTTGATGGGCCCCATCCGCGACTACTTCGGGGAGGAGATTGCCTTCTACTTCCACTTTGTCAGGCATCTGTGCAACTCAATCCTTCTGCTCGGGTTTCTGGGAATTGTTTTCAGGATTCTGCGGTGCGTGTGGCTTTCCAAGAGTGCGATCAACGTGTCCAGGTCCATCATTGCGCTGGGCATCTCCTTGTTTGCCGCGATCACGCTCCAGTTCTTCTATCGCAGCTCGGCGCGCTTGAGGCAGCTCTGGGGTGTCGAAGGGTTCGAGAAGTACACGCAGTACAACTTGGATTGGAAGCACGATGGCCACGGGGAGAATTGGGGCATCATCGTGAATTGCATGGCCATGCTTTACATCCTGGCTTACGTGGGTACCATTTCAGCGCTGCTGAAATGGCAGCACGAGCTGGACGCCGAGTCCGATGGGGCCAATGCGGCGTATTCGGCCTTACTGGTCACAGCCGTCATCAAAGGAGGGGCCTTCATTTGGACCAAGGTGGCACCTCTCTTGGTGCATTTGGAGAACCGGCGTACGCAGGATGAATACTCTCAGAAGCTGGCAGCGCTGCTGGCAATTGTCAAGCTCTTTGTGGCGAACTTCCCTTTTGTCCAGCTTTGCTTCCTGAACAGGTTCACCAAGGAGACTTGTGCGGAGACCTTCGATGAAGCTGCCGCCAAAGTCTGGCCTAGCTTCGACGCTACAAAGCTGAAGCCGGATGTACTGGATCTGCTGCAGAAAGGATTTTCCAATAGATACGAAGGATCCGTATGCATTCGTGGCTGCCGCCCCTTTGAATACACAAAGATCGAGCCTTCATCAGAGACAGATTGCGAAGTGGCCGTGGAGGCGAATCTGGAGACCTATTTTATCTTCTCCATTGCGGTGGAGATTGCATTTCTGGTCTACCCAATCCTTGCTTCGTATTGGGAGATTCGCAAGGAATACAAGAAGCTTGAGAGCCAGCGTAACGTCGAAGAGCTGCGCTACTCAGTGCTGCAATGGGAGGCCAAGAAGTTCCGCTACAGCTTCGATTCCTGGGGGGGGGATCATACCAATGACTTCTTGGACATGGCGGTGGCTTATTCTGTCATGGCACTCTGGGGTTCCATCACTCCTTTGGTGGCATTTGTGGGGGTCTTGTCCCTGATTGCATCCTTCCGCTTGCGTATCTATCGGATGCTCTATGTCACCCAGCGGCCATTTCCCCGAGCATCTGCAGGTCTAGGGATTTGGCGCGACATTTTCGAATGGATCAATGTTGCAGCAGTGACGTGCAATGTGGGCCTTGCGTGCTTCTTTTTTACCCCAGGAAGATTATTCGATCCATCGTTCCAAATCGGTATCTTCCTTCTTGGAGAGCACGTGGTCCTTCTGCTGCAGGCAACGGTTCGGTTTTGCATTCACGAACATCCACGTGAAGTCAAGGCCATTGACAATTACAATGAACATGTGCTGAACGTCATGAACCATGATCAGCAGCTATCCACGGGTGCTGCCAGCAATCTCAGCCACATCAACTTGACCCTGGAGCTTCTGTCCGTAAGTTCCAGCGGCACCACCTGCACTGAATCAAGCGGCTGAAGCAAAGGCTTCGGGTGCGATGTATCAGTATCACTGGTATCGGTTAATGCAGATCGAAGTAGAGGGAAGTGCAAAGGCGCGCGCATCGTTTTCGTGTACCCAAAGGTCCAATAAATGTCACCAGGGCCCCAGTCTTGGGGGCCTTATTTGTGGTCTCGCAAAGCCACAGACACATGCCAGGTGGCTGCAGAGTCCACTCTTGAAGTGTCCTTGATGGATGCGGCGCTGACCTTACATTGAAGGCACTGCGACATTTGTTCGGGCATTCTTTCTCGAGCGTCATGGTTATCACGGGCAAAACCCTGCAATTCTGGAGCGCGCAATCTGCAGCATCTTTTTGCAAACAATTCTGCGGCGTCCAGGTCGAGCGCTTGGCGACAATGAAAGAATCCATGTGTGGCAGCCTGGCGTGCGGGCCATACAACTTGTACCAGATTCTCTTGCTCTTGGACTTTCTTGCCTGTGCTTGCCTACGTTTAGATGCATGTTTTGGGCTTGTTCGTTCTTGTCACCGCCGGAGAGCCCTAAACCCATCCCTCAGGTCAACCCTAAATCAGGCCTAAACTGACCATCTTACACTCACCCGAATCCCATCCTGATCCCACCCTCAAACCCACAACCCACCTCAACCCAAGTCCAAACCACCCTAAACCCCACCCTAAACCCACCCCACACCCGCACCCTGAACCCACCCCAAGCCTAAAGCCGCCCTAGACCACCAACCTCGCCAAACCTGCTCGCCGCATCCCGCCGTTGCTGCTGGCGTTGATGATGACGATTTGCCGGAACATTGTTCCCAACATGCGCAAGCGCAACAAGAGGCGAAACATGATCCAGCACCCTTTGGATGCTCAATCAGGGAATATGAAACAGGAAGCACGTCAAAAGAAATCATGGCTCAGATTTGCCGCTTTCGGATTGACTACCGGGAAGGCGCTGAAACCCCACTGAGGTGCGCGCTTCGGAGCCAGCTGGGAACGGCCAAAGAGGCTGGCGGGCGATTCTCTTATGGGCACATGCCTCACGCTCCAAATTGGTGTTGATCCACACAAGTGGTGCCGTGCTGACGACCCTCACTTGCCTCTTGCACCAACAAATCAACCAAGGTGAAGTTTTTAATGTGCGAGTTAGAGTCTGGAAAGCGCTGCTCATACACTTGTTGAACTGTGCATGTCCTGGTGCGAGTGCAAGCTTCCGGATGCCCCTTCCTGCAATCACCTCATACAATAGCTGTTTGCCAATATCGTCTTTGTGACATTATACAATGATATCTCGTTGATTCGCTTGCTGCAACCGCAGCGATTGTTGCGACACCATCAGCTGAAGGGTACCAACTGTGGTAGCATCGACAAGTGGTCCACTTTTACGAAGCATTGCAATTCTGCCTTGATGCCGGGATCCTTAGAGCGTCAACAGATTACGTGCTTGCATTGGTGTATGCTGCAGGCATCTCAAGCAGGTTCTGCTTGCCCAGCCCTTAGAGAAAACACGTGCGCACACAGCACACGGCATGGTTCGATTGAAGGCCGTTCTTGAGGTGCTGGGATGGACGTGTCCAGCGGGCACGACCACGAGGAGCAGATTTGTGCAGCAGACCTTGCTGCCCAACACTTGCCTTTGTCGCTTTTCCATGTTTGCTGGATAGGACCACAGAGCAAAGCGGCGGAAAGCTGCGCAAGAGCGGCAACAAAGATTGCCAAAGTCTGAAACCTTTGCCTTCCCTTGCATTTTTTATCACCTTAGGCTCGACAATCTGCGCAAGCGCCAAGCAGAATTCATCTCCGGCGCTTGGGGCTCAGTGATGGGCGATGAACATGGAGCCCAACTTTAGACTGACACTGGCGCAGTGCCAGACTGCGGCGTGGTGTTTTGGGCAGCCTTGCCGACAGGCGGGACAGAGATACGAGCATGTACCGATACATAGCCCGCAAACGGTCGCCGCCCAAGTGTGGCTCCATACGTTTGGAGCGCGCTGGTGGCATTTGCCGGAAGCAAATCAGGCCACCGAGGTTGAGATGCAGGCTCTGGTTGCGAGTGTGTTTGTGCACGTAAAAAAGTCGGGGGCAGAATGCGGCAAGGTATCGCCCGCAGAATGCGTGGTCTGCATGTCACAGGACCACCGCTTAGTACACAAGAACGAGTGAGAGAGAGCACAGCCTGGATTTCTTGCTGGCTTGCCCTGAGATGCAGGAAGGCGAGGACGACCCGCTCGGCCTTATTTGCTTCCTGCGACCCGCGGTGGCTTCCTCTTTGTCGCTTGGCTTGCACCCACAAGCGCGTGATGCTTTCTGTTTGCTCATCGATATTTTTTCTTTATTAGCAAGAACATGTGGTGGTGATATTTCAACCTAAAGACTGGAAACCGCACGTAAATGTGAGTTCCGGAAGGTTCCAGAGAAATCAATCGGCTGGTCCGGAGGGTTCCAAAATCCGCTGGCAATCCAGAGGGTTCCAGAAGCTGCGTCATTGAGTAAACTGCGGGTTGGGGCAACTGAGAATCCGCCTTCTTCAGAGTGTTTGAATGCTCGGCACCCGAGGCAACCCAAATTCTGCGGATAACCCGGAGAAGATTCCGAAAACTTCCGGAGCATTTGACTGAGCATTCGTGCATCATAATATGCAAGCCATCCGACAACATGTGACGGGACACTGTTGCCTGCTGCCTGTTGTAATCATTGTATATATATAGAAGACATAGTGGCGCGTTGACTTGCAGAGAGTCAAACAACACAATATTCACTTTGTATAGCATTCCTGCTGGCGTGAAAAACATACATTTAATGGCACACTGCAACCTTGCAATCAAACAGAGGTTTTCCAGACACCAGGACTAGGTGCGCCAATGCTACCGTGGCTGGACGAAATCCATCTCGCACCACCGTTCAGAAACCCTTGTTTCTGATTTGATTCCCCTGCAAATTACCAATCAACGTTCTGATGGAATCTCCATGTAAAAACCCAACAAACACACAATCAAAACAGCTATTTCGGCTCCTTGCCTTCGTGCGGTAGTGGCTGTTTCAGTTCTTTCTGACCCTAGGGAGGCCATGGGTCCTTGTTCTGGAGGAACTGAACGAAAAGGGGGCTACGATTTGAGTGATGTGGGACATCGCGTGGCGTTTCGGAGTTTCTTTTCGTATGGTTGGATCTTTGTGATCCTTTTTGTGCTCATTCAATTCTTTTCTTCTATTTCATTGGCAGTCGATGGAGTTCAGATCGGTACTATTGAATATGATCAGGAAGATGTGGTACAGCTGGTATTTCGGATTTGTGCCTTCTTTTATTTGACGGAGACAGAGCAGCCGGAGCAGATGACTCGTGGGCGCGAAACACCGGCAATGGGTGCAGATGTGGATGGATCGCCGCAAGTGTGGCAGGCGGTTATTCGGGCCGGCGTTGTGCAAATTCCGGGAGAGGGGCCTGCTTTTGGAGGGCCTTGGCGGGTGCTTTTTTTGGGGATCAGAGGATGTGGAGACGCTTGAAATCCTTTTGTTTGAGTGGAGATCTCTTGATCAAGCAACGTCGCAATGATGCTTGGGCGGATGAGAGGTCTGTACAAGCTGCTGCTGATGCTTTGAAGAGGGAGATCGTTGTGCTTAAGCAATCGGATGGCGCTTGCAGTATTTACAGTGGTACAATGGTGCACTTTCGGCCCTTGCAATCGGAAGGCAGGCCTCCCATTAACATCCGGCCTCATCTTGACCACTTTGGGCAGTTGCGCGACGTCAGGGTTTATTCAGCCAGCGACTCGATGGATTGGGCGGCGTGTGAAATCGGTGGCCTTGATGGACGTGACTGGCATTTGCATTTTGGCACCAGCCCCGAGTCAGTTCAAGGGTTCATTGAGCCATGGATGGGAGAAGGTTTTGAGCAGATGGGCGAAGAACAATCCAAGGTGCAGCGAGGCGTGGTCTCTGGAGTTAAACATCTGAACCTCCAGGAATCGTCGCTACGGGTTTGTTGTGGAGGAGCTCCTCGTACAGAGAAACGACAATCGACCTTTTTAGAGAAGCATGCCTTGTGGCTTACTTGGGCTTTGCGGCACGGAGTTAAACAGCTGAACCTCCCTTCTGATGAGCTCGGGTACACAACAATCGATGCAGTTACGCATCTGCGGCGTGGGCTCACTGCTGATCAGGTGGAGGGCGTTGTTCGTGTTGACAAGAAAGGAAGGTTTGAGATAAGGGTTGTCAATGGCGTTCGACTCATTCGGGCTGTGCAAGGTCATTCAAAGGGTCTTTTGCGTGAGGATATACATGAGATAGCTGATATCGATGGGTTGACGCTTAAGCGTGCCACCTATGTGCACTTCCTTGACGGCGTTCCGCAGGGGCAGGGCTCGAGGAGCCGCACGCCCGTGAGGCGTAGGCATCCTTGGCACTGGGAGTGGTTTGCTGGTGATTCGACGAGAGGTGGCGAGGGTGTTACATGCAGGAAGCGCTTGGACGTCGGGCGCGCAATTCATTGGATGGGAGAATGTGCAATAGAGGAGTCAGAGTTCTCTCCTGAAGGGATGGAGAATGGAGGCTGAGGAGTGCCCGTTGGTCCGGAAAAGGTACTTATTGGAGGCGCCGAATGGGGAGAAAGCTGAACTTCCAGCTGTTGGGATTTATGTTTCATGACGGAATGTATGAGGGGGAGGATTTTCAGTTCCTTCCTGCCGTTTGTCATTTTCACGCTGGTATGGATGACATGGAACAAGACACTTTTCTTGACTACAGAAATGTTGTTGATGTGATTCAGGTTACGCCCGCGGAACCAATGGCTGGAAAAATGGCAAGGCTCGGACCGCTTAGACGAATCGATGACATTGTTCAGATGCCCACTGATGAGATGGCGCGTGTTACGGGTATTCCCTTTATCAAGGCTCGTTTCATTCAATAGCAGTTGTTGAATGTGGGTGACATGGAGTTTGAAGTGGAAGAATCCAGTGAAATTGAGAACCCTGATTACTTCTACAATCCCATGGATCAGATGTTAGAATCCCATGAGAGAAATTTCCACCTGCGGCAAAATAGAGTTATTGGGGCTTTTCAATCCCTTTACTGGCACATGAGACATGTATGTGGACAAGAAAGCCTCTGAGGACTCTGGAATTGCATTTGATTTGCTTTGTAGAATTGCTGCAAGATTGCATAACGAGGACTCTTCTGATCACTCAGAGTCGCCCCGTCCCCTTGCATGGAGAATCGACACTTCTCCGGAAAGTCCCGATCTGCCTTTGCAGGTTCCCTCTGCGGGAGCTTCTGATGTTGATGGTGCTGCACTTTCGCACAGCTACAACGAGAATGAGTCTTGCTTCCGGTCGTCGGATGGGGCTGGGAGCAGTTCGGATCGAATCGGCTCCCGGGAAATTTCCGGAGTTGTTGCCAGGGCCTTGGTTAACTCTCATGAGGAAATTGCGCGGGGGGTTCTTGAGGCTTTTCGGATCAATGCGGTGACTATTTATCATTGCCAAAGCCAGGATGATGTTCCGCATCTTATGGCATGTGCTGGATGTCCTGACTGGATGTTTGAAACCATTGTGCAATATGTTCGGGTCATCCCTCTGTGTTAGATGGGGGCATGGAGGATAACAACACTGATGATGCAAGTGACACTTTGGACAGGGAGCTGACTCGTTGTTGCCTTGACGCGCAAAACGCTTTGGAGCGGGCTCTTGCTGTACATCGTGAATTGCGTAGACGGAACGATAGGCTTTCTGAGAGGTTGCAGCAGCAATCTCAAACCATTGTTGCCCTCGTTGAGGAGAATAAAAGATTGGGAGATACTGTTACTGCACTCTCAGATGCTACGAGGTTGCCTTTCAGCCCTGATGATGTGAAGGAATTTACTGATGACTCTACCCCCCCTAAGAGGTTTCGGGGTGGGTCGCTCGGTGACGTTTCCTACAATGTCGGTGTGGGATTTATTCTCATGGCGCTTTTGCTTTTGTAGGGAGGAGGTGCTGACACAGATGCAGAAATTGGTAGGATTGTTCAGAGACCCGCTACTGCTGGTGTCCGCTACACCTCTAAGCTAATTCGCGCCCTTTTGGTTATTGACGGAAAGCTGAAAACGAAGATCCAATCGTGTGATAACAGGCAACGGATCTGCGAAATGCTCCATGCTGCTGGTAAGCGTATTGGTATGGTAAGGGGAAAGGTGCCACTGCTAAGCAACCGGACAAAGACGGCCCTCCTCGAGTGCGGAACCATGAGAAGGGCAAGTCTAAGGGCGACGCTAAGGGTGCTGTAAGCCTGCTGAAGGACGGGTGGAGGATCCGCAGCGTAAGGGAAAGGGAAAGGGGAAGAGCAAGGATGACGCCGATGCGCCGGTGTTTTCGCTCATCCAAGAGGATTGGAATTTTGCTGTCAGGCAAATTGAAGAGTTTGACCCCAGCGTTGACGGTATTTATCTTGCAAATGATGTGAAGGAGGTCCAGCACCTCGTTGCCAGGTCGTCAGATTCAAGCAAGAACATTTGCTTTGTCCCTTTTCTATTGTCCAAAGAACCAGTGCGATTCGCGTTCGTATTAGTTCTCAGGATGATATTTTCCTTAGCGCTACAGGGCCAGGCAGACGGCAGCTGTCCGCACTTGGATTACTAGCAAACTCAAGCATCGCATTTTTGATTGTTGGTATTTCAGGCATTTGAACGGAGAGTGGCGTGTGAGTGCTAGGCTTGCTTTTGATGACGTCAAGCCTATCATGTCGCAATCCTGCCCTTCAACACCAAGGGTGTCACGTTGCCTTTCAAACCAGTTTGGTTGCGCAGGAATGGGAAGCAAATGGATGCCTCCGAAGCTGAGGATTTTGCAAACTAAAATGATGAGCATTATGGACTTTTCCAATCTAGCAACACCTGGGCCCTTAGAGTGCCATCGCAGTTATATGAGAAAATGAAATCGGATCTTGGACAATTCCCTACTCCCCTTGACAGGATCAGCGATCTACCCTCACATTTTATTGATGAGGACGTCGCTGACATTGTGGAGCTATTGGGTGGAAGGGGGAAGTCATGCCCCAATCTTGTCGATTTCGGAAGGGAGGCGTTGAAATTCTGGTCAGATCTCATATCCCTCCTCCTTTTGCTGAGGCCCCTTTCAACTTTGGATGGGAAAGAAGAGTTATCAGATTTGAGCCCACGCAGAGAACCTGTGCAGAGAGAGAGGACCAGTCCTAGTAAACTTCCAATGATCAATTGCGGAAAGGCAAGGATGGCCTCTGGGACTGTCCACACTGGCAGCAACAGAGGAATGATTGGCCCCATATCTGGACGCAGCGGGCTGAATGGAAGAGCTGCTCTAGGCGTATGTTGTTTGCTACAAACGGCATTGGCTGAGCATATCAAAAAACAGTGGCCCGGAGGGCAAAAGGTACTGCTCTGTACTCCTTCGTGATTGGGCAGCATTGCAAATTGGTAGACGTCACAAGCAGGATGTCTTAGTTGATCAACTTCCTGATGAGGCGCAGCAGAGTTCAATGAGTATTCCGCTAACAACAATTGATGTTTTTGCTCACCGGCAGGCTGCTGACGCCGTCGTGGTTGCTTGGCGCCGGCAAGTTGCGCTGCCTGACTCCCCTTTGCCGAGGACTGGGGTGGTAGTATGACCGACCTTGCGCATGGAAAATTCAATACGGAGCCCCCTACCTGGCTGGAGACATTGATATGCTTTTTGCTTATCAGTGGGAAAGGCGCTACGTTCCTCAAGCGTTGTCGTACTCTTAAACAGGCTCAATGGAAACTTCGAATGCTCTGGAACGGACTTGTTAGGCGGCGCCTTCCGCACTGCGCTGTCTTTCAGAACACTCAATCTGAGAAAGTTCTTTTGCCTTCATGGCCAGCTGTTCTTACAACGCGCTCTGGATGGAAACTATGTCGGCATGACGCCATGAGCGCCGCCATGAAAAAGGTAATTAACTTGAATACGCAGCCCTTTCTCAAAGGTGCTCCGCTTAAAAAGCTACATGTGAAAATGGACGAACTCTACGATTGCATTCTGGATTGGAGAACGATGGATGAGTTTTCGTTTCTTTTTCGCAACGTGCGCTCTGTGCAGAAGCAGGCTTCAGCGCAACTCCCGGGTACGGGTGAGGTTTGTCCCTTTGGGACCAACCTTGGCTTTCATCTTGATGCAACTTTGAGCATTCAGACTCAAAGTGCCGCCTCTCTTATTCGGACCAGATTCATGGAATGTATTCCTTTGGAATTCTGGGTTAAGCTGGACAAAACTCAAATGAAACAGGTACTTGACTCTACTGCTATCAGACGAGTCAAGTGTGCTATTGCCAGGAGAGAAACTTTCGCTTACGGATGGAAGAAGCGCAAAGCGGTCTTCTCTGCGCCTTTCCATGCTTTTGGAACTGATTACCCTACGTGTACGTTATGTACTTACGAAATTCCTTGGTGCAGGTTTAGTCACATCTCGAGACACCCTCCATGTAAGGTTGTCTCGGATGTTGGCCTTAATGCGGCCCAGATTGATGTGCAGCTCGCGTCCCTTTGCACTCAAATCTCGGCTCTGCATGTCATCTTGGAAATGCTGACTTGAGCTTGTTTATTTCGATTTTGATTTGTCATGATACCCATATTTATTTGCTTCAGGACCAATGTGTCTTGTGTCTCACGCGCTTCAGACTTGGCATCTTGCTCTTGCTAGCCACAAAACCCGGCTACATGAAGGTTAGGGGCAATCCCAACCATAAATAGCTGCGGATATCCGCTTTCTTAATGCTTTACATGGTTCTGGGTGGACCATTTTTGTACCGGGTTTTGATTGCTACTCAAACCCATGGTTTGTTGTGGATTTTTACAGGGGAAACCAGGGGTTTCTGGGTTTTTACAGAGGAAAACATGGGTTTGGGCTTTTACAAAAAAACACAATGGATTTGTGGGTTTTTACAGGGAAACCATGATGGGTTTGTCGGTTTTCACAGGCTCTGAAAAAGACAAACAAACCCATGTTTTCCCCCGCAAAAACCCACAACCGCCTGGTTTCCCCAAAATCCACAAGCCCATGGTTTCCACTGTAAAACCAACAAACCGTTTTCCTCTCTAAACGCCAACAAACCCATGTTATCCCTGTGACGACCCGCAACCCCCTGGTTTCCACTGTAAAATCCAACAAAATCCTGGTTTCCCTTGTAAAAACCAACAACCCCTGGTTTCCTCTATGAAAACCAACAAACCCATTTTTTCTCTGTAAAAACCGACAACCCCTGGTTTCCTCCTTGTAAAAACCAACAAACCCATGTTCTCTTTTGTAAAAACCAACAACCGCCTGGTTTCCTCTACAAAAACCAACACCCTGGTTTCCTCTGTAAAACCACACAAACCCATGTCTTTTTCTATAAAAACCAACAACCGCTTGGTTTCCTCTGTATAAACACACATTCTGGTTTCCTCTGTAAAAACTTATAAACCAATGTTTCCCTTGTAAAAACCTACGACCGCCTGGTTTCCTCTGTAAAAACGAACACCCTGGTTTCCTCTGTAAAAACCAACAAATCCATGTTTTCCCTTGTAAAAACCAACCTCCTGGTTCCCCCTGTAAAAACCAACAAACCCATGTTCCTCTGTAAAAGCCAAACAAACCCATGTTTTCCCCTGTAAAAACCAACGGCCTTGGCTTCCTCTGTAAAAACCCACAAACCCCTGTTTCCCCTGTAAAAACCTACAACCGCCTGGTTTCCTTTGTAAAAATCGACAACCTCCTGGTTTCCCCTGTGCAAGCCCACAACCTCCTGGTTTCCTCTGTAAAAACCTACAAACCCATGTTTTCCATTGTAAAAACCAACAGCCGCCTGGTTTCCTCTGTCAAACCAACACCCTCGTTTCCTCTGTAAAAACCCACAAACCCATGTTTTGCATTGTAAAAACCTACTACCCTGGTTTCCTCTGTATAAACCAACAACCCCATGTTTTCCCATGGAAAATCCTACAACCCCTTGGTTTCCCCTGTGCAAACCCACAACCTGGTTTCCTCTATAAACCCATATTTCCCCCTGTAAAAACCCACAACCCTGGTTTTTCTGTAAAAACAAACAAACCCCTTTTTCCCCTGTGCAAACCCACAGCCCCCTGGTTTCCTCTTTAAAAACCTACAAACCCATGTTTTCCCATGTGAAAACCAACAAACAGCTGGTTTCTCCCCTGTGCAAACCCACAACCCCCTGGTTTCCTCTGTAAAACCCACAAACCCCGGTTTATCCCACGGTGTATCCCCGTGGCGCGATGTCTGGATCTCGCAATGCCAAGGCCCCGGCGGCGCGTGCCGGTGGAGCAGGCAGTGCTGCTCCAAGCGCCGCGGGGGCCCGGGGCCTTCAGATCCAGGCTGAAGACTCCGCCGGGGAAGCGGGCGCCACGAGCTCCGCGGGTGGCTCGAAATCCAAATCGGTCCGATTCAGCCACAAGAGGTTCTAAAATGGGTGCTGAATTCAACCAAGCGAAATGGGACCCCAAAACGGTTTTGACAACCACAGCCTGGTGGGCATGGGCCAGACTTCGCAGATTTTTCCGGGCGAGGGAGTTGGCGGTGGTTGTCAAAACCAATGGTACCGATTTTTTGACCCATGGGGGAAACAAAATGAAAATCACCGGGAGTTGGACACCGTTTTTTTTTTGAAGTCCTTTCCAAGTTTGTCAGGGGCAAGTTCCATTTTTGGGGTACCATGTTTTGAGCCACACCCCAGGTTGCGCGGCTTGGCTGATCTTTTAGGTTTGGGGATTTTTTCTTGAACTTGATTTGAAGTGTTTGAGATGTTTGGGCTGGGCTTGGCCAGGGGTTGTTTTCCTGGGCTGTTTGCGGGGTGGTTGAAGAGCTGGTTGAAACAAAGACCAGTCTCGACTGTGATGTGAGACCTGGAGAACCTACAGTCCTGTTTGCCGCTAGTTTTGGTCGTCAAGCTGCTTGGGAATCGATGGACTGCAGACGTGCTATGTTGCATTTGTGAGTGGAGACCTGGAAGGCCGCAGTGTTTCGAGCCGACTGCGCCGGATGGGCTGGAAGATCCGGCATGTGTCGAACGAGACGAGATGTTTGGCCGAGATCGGTGAGCCAGGTCTTAGCCAGAGCATGCTCGCACAGGATGTCGGCTTCTGAGTGGCAGGATTCGTGATTTGCAATTCGTTGCGAGAGATGACGCCTCAGCAGACATCATTGGTGTGATGGGCACAAAGTCGGACCATAGCCCGAGGCATTTCTCATGTTGGTGGCGATTCCGGGCAACGTCTCTCAGCGGCTGACACCTGAGCCGAAAGCACGCTTCAG